>JALIGW010000004.1:38906939-39481939 GCA_023053685.1 Diadophis punctatus similis | reverse complement strand
ACAAATGCACAAACAACCAATTTTGGTTCATGGGATTATTTCTCAGCTAACTACTATAATACTGTAGTTTATTGTTAAATTATAAGTTTTGAAGCCAGTCTGGTCCTCTAACAAAAAGTTCTCTGGGAACTTTCAGTATTAGATTTGGCAGCTAATTTACTAATAATTTCAGAAGGCTTGGGAGACAGTTGGCTGGTTCATCATTCCTTCTTTTCTTATGAATTAAAATAATTGTTACCAAATGCCAACCTGTTGAAATGCAGATAGAGTGGCTAATTTACCTGAAAAGTTTTACTAGCGGGTTCTTGGTGCTCTCTGAACTTGGTAGTTTTCTGGCAGACATTTTATTACCAAGCTAAGTAAGATAATCAGTGCACTGATGGTATTACCTACTCTTATAATGGAACATCTGTAGGGAAACTCCCAAACTCAGAGAGTACCAAGGAGCTATAAATATTCTCTTCTATTGAGTTTTAGTAGAATTGAGGCACACTGATTTATTTCAAGAATGGGCAAGCCAGTGCCATCCAGATGCTGTTCATTTGCCACCTGCAGCTTTCTAGTACTTGTCTTACTTTTTCAGCTTTCAGCTAGAGCCAGAAGGGAAATCTGCCACTCAAGGCCTACAAGCACTTCCTAAACCCATTCATTTGCACTACATGGAGGACCACAATTACTAACTGCAAAAAAAAAAAATCAATGGTATTGCTTTCTGCCATCTTGAGATAAAAATCACATACATACAAATTAAGTAGTAGGCCTTGAATCCCCATTTTCTTTCCTGCGCACTCCCCCCCACAAAAAACTACAGAAGATGATAGTGCTTTCTACATTCATAATGTAGCTATATTGGCATTGTGCCATCACTTCACTGGTTATAACCCTAATTCTACTACCCAAACTTACCTATTTCTATTGTTCTATAGAGCCTCAAATTATTTTCTCATTGCCTTTCTCTTTCATCTAAAGTCTAAAGTTTAATCTACATTTCTACATGTTGTAATGCAACAAATATGATTACTGGGGACAAGGGATGAGCAATTATATCTATTTTTTCCCTTTCTTTTCCTTTCCTTTCCCTTTCCCTTCCCTTTCCTTTCCTTTCCTTTCTCCTGGTTTCTAGCCTGATATCTTAACTACTACATCAAACTGGCTCACAGTTTCAGTTTCACAGATTATTATTTTCATTTTACTAACCATAAATTCTATGAACCATACATATTTTCACGTTCCATTCTAGTTTAAACATTCTTGTATACTTTTCCTGGCAATAATGCAATGTTAGTTTTTCAGGGCAAAATTTATTTAAAGTGTACTTCACTATACACATTTTCATGCGTATTTTTCCTGAGTGCCAAAGTATTTTTGCACTTTTTTTTTTCAAAATTCTGAAAACGTCAGACTCAGATGTTCTATGTGTTCTGTTTATTTTGCAAGTCTACAGTTAATAACCAGATGAAATTTCTCATTCTCATGAAGCATTGCTTACTATTTGGGTCTAAAGCACGGATGCCCAACTATATATATAGTAGTGGATTCCAAAACTCTTTACTACCAGTTCAAGTACACACTCGTGCATGCGCGTGATGCTTCTGCGTATGCGCAGAAGCATCCCGGGCGGGTCGGTGGAGTCTCCCACCACCAGCGCTAACGGTTCTAAGAACTGGGCCAAACCCGGAGCAACCCACCCCTGGATTTCTCCTACCTAACACATTAAAAGATATAATTAATTAACAACTTTGCAACTCTTTTTGGGGTTTACCAGAAGATTTGGGGAGGCATCTGCAATCTTAGGACTTGAGATTTTGTATTTTGGGTTTTAGAAATAATCTTGTAATTATCTCTAATTTTAATTTCTCACTAACATTGAACATTTCATTTTTTAAAATAATAATATTTTTTTAAATTTCTACCATGTAACTATGGGTGGCAAACAAAATTTAAAAATAATAATTAAAAATAATACAAACATTAAAATACACAATAGCCAAGAATAAAGTACCTATCGTAATGACTAAATTAACCATGAAATTTATCCCTGAACAGACTCAGGGGCCCAGGTCCAGACCTAGAGTCAGGTCTTTAAAAACTTGTGATAAGCCAGCAGGGTCAGGGCCATCTTGCTCTCCAGAGGGAAAATGTTCCATAAGGGATGCACTACAGTGGAAAAGCCTGTCCTCTAGTCTAGACCTGTCAACCAGCATTCCTTAGCTTATTGACCCTAAGCATCCTACCTGACCAGATTGAACAAGGAGAAATAATTTTCTCAAGTAACCTGATCTCAAACCAGAAATGGCTTTAAAGGTGACAACTAGCACCTTGAATTGTACTTGAATGCACACTGGCAACCAATGCAGAGATGTTAGATCTGGTGAATATCTGGAACCATATACTATCCTCACTGCCACATTCTGCAACTATTGAATCTTCTGAATGCTCTTCAAAGGCAGTCCCATGTATATGGCATTGCAGTGGTCCAGATGGGAGCACATGTAACTGAAAGTATGAACCATTTCATGATAAGATTTTTCTAAGACAAAGCAAAAGTTTAAGTTATTCCTTTCTGTATGTTTCTGTATTGGGGAAAGTGCAGCAATTTTAGAAGGAACTTCTCATCCCCAAATTCTTTTCCAATACAAGCTAAAATCCTAATATTTTTACTGTTTTTAAGCAGTAGCTGGAGGAGTTCCAGTCAAGTTTTTGTTTTGTTTTGTTTTTTTGCTGTGGCTGTGTGTGATAAAAATATGAGATCAAGACAACCTCCATCATCCTCACACTCAGTCTCCTTTGTGTTATGTATCTCTCAGTCTTTCATGATTGCACTTCTGATACAATGCATTACTTAGGACTGTCCCACCCATTTAGCGTCTTTGTTCATAAGTTGGTAGAGAACTCTATTACCTAATGAAAACCATACTACATCTGTGTGAGAAAATAAGGCTACATCCTGTTTGGAAGTTGAACATATATTTGTTTAAAACTTTGTTTACATGGAAGATATCTGGAATCATCAAGTGAAAAAATGTATAAAACAGTAATTGAATAATGTCTATAGAAGAATATACCTAGAATCCCTCTTGGTCAGACACCTGTTGGAACGTGAGATGAGCACACAGCTGTGTGAATATCTCTTCCCAGCCAAAATTGGGGGTTGGAATTGTATGCTTAAAATAAGATGTAATTTTGTGTACTGAAGGCAAATGCTTATAGTTTTGTGTATTTTAATATGCTGCTTCCTCCAATCATATGTCATCCTTTAATCTTCTATAGATATTACATGATGATCTGAAATAAAATAACTGATATTTTCTTCCTTGAGGAATTCTGTATCACATGGGAGTCCTATATGATTTTCGAATAATTATTGAGATTCATAAAGTGGCACTATGTACCAAAGAAAATAATTGAGAAAATGAGAAATGTATATAAGAAATCACGAGGAAACAGAATGTCTAGAGGAAACTATCTATGAAAATTAAAGTGGAGTTGTTGTCATATATCCTATAAATATGTGAAATAAAATGAATATTGACTTATAAAAGCTCACCACTCTATGCTGGTGTTTTTATGGTACAAAATACAGAATTTGTATGAAGGTCTCCAAAATCTAAATGTGAAGTTGGCCAATGCTGATAAGTTGTGCCTGTTGGAAGTCATGGTAAATTTCCTTATTTTTCCCTTTTACAAGACAACAGAAGTGAGTGTCTTCTATTGTTAACAAATTCAAGCACTAATGTCTTCTTTAGCAAATAACTGAGGTTGCAATGTGTTTAAGATACTTTTTAGACGGCACTTCCAGATGGATGTTTTACACCAGGATTGTCTCCAGACTCAATTTTCTCATGATACCATCTGTTATGGGAAGCTGAGTCCATTTATTTCTGACTCTGTTTTGGTTTATTGAAAGCCACACCAAAGCTTATTTGGAACGTTTTTCCCCCCTTTGAATTGTTCTGCAGTCCTTCTGGGTGGTTTGTTTTCCAATTGGAAGGAATTTTTGTCTTAACCCACTTCCTAATTCCCAAGCTCAAGTTAGCCATTATGCTGAAGTTGTATGAATTTTTTCTACTAAAAGTTTACCATTGGTAGTGCCAGGCAGTTTCTGCCCTGGAACATGTCTCCTTTCGTATATAGGAACTTTTCTCCCTTCATTCCCTCATCCTTTTGAAGATCTACTTGTCAGAACAATATATAGCCATTAACATAACTATTCCAAAAGAAAGAAAGAAAACAACAACTTTTGCAGAATTGTATAGATCATGAGCCAAAAACATGAACTGTGAGAAGGGAGGACATGAAACAAGGATACTGATTAGCTTACTCTTTATTTAATGTCATGTTGGACAGAGGATGATGGGTAGACTCACAAATGTATATCAACAGAGAGCTGCAGAAAATGAAGGCAATTGTGATTGTTTCAAACTGCTTAGTTAGTAAAGGACCAGCAGGTTAAAACTCTGGTGGGATAGAAGCACTTGGAATGTTCTAAATTATGATTCTGCTCCACTATTCATATGGAATTGTTTTCATTTATATTGTCTTAAAAATCCACCACCCTGCCCTTAGCATGCTTTGCCAATGAAAATGATTGTATCAGTAACTTACCTGTACTTTCTCTTTTTAAAAAAAATGTTTTAAAGAGAAAGAAACAAGGAAAGAAAGTGTAGTGAGAAATAGAAGCTTCTGATTTCTTCTACAGCAAATATACCGGTATATGATTACAAGATTATCTTTTTTTCTCTATGATTACAATAAAGAGTCATTTTTTCTATTCAATTTTTTATAATGATCAAAACCACAAGTCACAAGAGTATTTTTTTTCAATTTCAAGCATAATGTCTATAATGCTAAGTCTCTAACATTCAACCATACATGTAGCTATTGTTTTTTTCTCTAATCAAGGAAATTAATTTAGTGAGTTCCGCAAGCTCCCTCATCTTTACCACCATTTCTCCATTATGGATAGCATCTAACCTTTCCACTCTTTCTAGCTGCCTGTTCATTAGTCCCAAAGGAAAAGTCCCTGATTTCAGTTGTACTTTAATCTTTAAAGATTTCTAAATCAATGTACATTTTTGTATTCTAAATGTTGTGGCTTTTTTTACATAACTATCAAACATAATAAAATGTTGCTTCATGTTATTCACACTGCCAGCAAAAACTCGAATCACCTTTTTTCATTCTACACAATTTCTCTGGTGGCCTATACCAACAATAAATCATTTTATAATCCTTTCAGTCTCGTGTTTTCCCATGTATATATTGCAATAAAAGTTTTTGGCCCATTTTATCATACATTCTTTTATTTCTTCTCATATTTCAACAAAAGTTTATACATTTCAGCAATAACATATACACCATTAGTACATAATTCTGTTTCAGACTTACAGTATATAGTTCAAAGTCATGAAATCGGTTGTCCATTTTAAATCTTTAAATCTGTAAATAAGATAAAAAATATACATAAGAAATTTTACCTGTGTTTTCTTAGTTCAAAGCTTCTCCCTTTGAATTACATTTCTCTTGTTCCCATTTACTTTGTATGAATAGTCAAATATTCCAGTTCGGTGGAATACACAAGCCTATTATTCTCATTATTATTGATTTCTTTGTACATTTTTATCACATTGCTTGGTACATAAGATTAATAATCATTTTGTGACTTTTACAATGAATTTTTAGAAAAAGCTTTTTTCTTAATGTAATCAATATTTTGCAATACTCACACATCTAATTTAAAAGGAGACTGTTTAACGTCGTTAAATTTCAGATGGCACAAAAGCATATAGCATCTTTGCACCATTTTGTTTGTACAGAGTATGTCCTTCATATCACTTAAACAATTTTCCTGAAATAAAATGTCAAAAGGAAGACAATTATCTTTATAAACTGGCATTATGAACAAATTAATTAGAGATAATCATAATATTCACCTGGTTAAAAAAATTACATAATTTTCTTGACTAAAAATCTGTAGAGATTTTCAGTCATCCAGGTCATGGTTGTACCAAAGGTACTTTTTCAGGAAACAACTGGACATTCTTGTTTTTTCTTTTGAAGACGTTTCGCTTCTCATCCAAGAAGCTTCTTCAGCTCTGACAGGATAGTGGGGAAAGGAAGGATTTATTTTCCTTGCAGACAGCTGGTAATTTGCATTATTTTAGAGCAGGGCTGTCAAACTCCCAGCCCATGGGCTTGATGCATCACGTGCTGGCCACGCCCACGCCCTGTTTAGCAAGGGGGGGGCAAAGTCCCGATACATCACGTGATGCCACCATGATGACCTGAGTTTGACACCCCTGTTTTAGAGGGTCTTTGAAGCACTTGGAGGTTTATCTGTGTCCTCCATGTCACCTGAGTAGTGCTCCTGGTTTCTGTAGTTCATGTAGTCTGCAGTTTCTTGTCTTCTGTTTCTCAACCTTTTAAGATGCATGGACTACAACTCCCAGAATTACCCAGTCAGCATGCACTGTTCTTCACTAATTTTTCCACTTGACAGGGGATAACCAGCAGACTCTCCTCTCTTTAAGCTATACAGGAACCTGAATAAATAGCAGTCATCTACTGGTACTGCAGAGTGCAGGTAGTTAATTAACAGATTAACAGAGTTGGAAGGGACCTTGCAGGTCATTTACTCCAACCCCCTGCCCAAGCAGGAGACCCTATATCTGCCTCTACCTAGGATCGAACTCACAACCTCCTGATTGTGAGGCAAGAGCTCCACCTCTAGGCCACAGCCCCCGACTTACAGCTACAATTGAGCCCAAAATTTCTGTTGCTAAGCAAGATAGTTGTTAGTGAGTTTTGCTCCATTTTACAACCCTTCTTGCCATAGTTATTAAGTGAATTATTGCAGTTGTTAAGATAGTAACATGGATGTTAAGTGAATTTGGCTTCCCCATTAACTATGTTTGTCAGAAGGTTGCAAAAAGTGGTCACATGACCCTGGAAAATTACAATTGTCATAAATATGAATCAGTTGCCAAGCTGCCCAGAGTCTCTGTGGAGTGAGCGGCATACAAGTGCAATAAATAAATAAATAATAAATAAATAAATAAATAAATAAATAAATAAATAAATCCAAATTTTAGTTATGTAACCATGGGCATCCTGCAACAGTCATAAGTGTGAAAAGTGGTCATAAGTCTCTTTTTTCAGTGCCATTGTAACTTCAAACATTTACTAAATAAGTAGTTGTAAGTCGAGGGCTACCTGTACATAATTATCTGTAATAACTGGTTAATTGACAATATTGGAGGCAATTATATTGAATTAATGGTAGCACTTCTTCAATAAAAGCATCAGCATAACTTGGAGAAATCATGTGATGTTATTGTTTTCTGCAGAAACTTAAGGGGTCATTTATGGGGAGTGGTATTCATCCACAACAATAATCCTGTTTAAAGGTTGGGCTGAGAGAGAATGAGTGATTTTCCATGGCTTATTCCATTTAGTCATTCAAATAATTTATCTGGACACCAAAATTATACAAAAGTTCAACTGGATGTGCAATTCTCCAAAAAGCAATACAATACATTTAAAACCAACCCAATCATAACAATTCTAGTTCAATGCTTTAGATATTACATTTATACAGGTGTAATTCTACACATAAGGCCACACTTCAAATACTGCATCCAATTTTGGTTGCCACAATGTAAAAAAGATGTTGAGACTCTAGAAAGAGTGCAGAGAAGAGCAACAAAGATGATTAGGGGACTCGAGGATAAAACATATGAAGAACGGTTGCTGGAACTAGATATTTCTAGTCTTATGAAAACAAGGACTAGGGGCAGTAGTGGGTTCTAAAACCCATTGCTACTGATCCCTGCGATGCTTCTGCATGCGCAGAAGCATCCTGGGTGGGTGGGCGGAGCCTCCCACCACCATCGCTACCGGTTCGCAGAACTGGGTCGAACCAGGAGCAACCCACCGCTGACTAGGGGTGACATGATAGCAGTGTTCCAATATCTCAGGGGTTGCCACAAAAAAGAGGGAGTCAGGCTGTTCTCCAAAGCACCTGAGGGTAGAACAATAACCAATGGGTGGAAACTAATCAAGGAGAGAAGCAACTTAGAACTAAGGAGAAATTTCCTGACAGTTAGAACAATTAATCAGTGGAACAATTAATCCAAAAGTTGTAAATGCTCCAACACTGGAAGTTTTTAAGAAGAGATTATATAACCATTTGTCTGAAGTGGTGTAGGGTTTCCTGCCTAAGCAGGGGGTTGGACTAGAAGACCTCCAAGGTCCCTTCCAACTTTGTTAAATTATTATAAATGTATTGCTTGAAGAGTGCTAATTTTTCTGCAGTATAAGACACTGGATCTATCTTTCCATCTGATTTATACATCTTTTTATAGTTCCTAGACGGCACTCAGAAATTGCTCGGGAAAAAAAAAGAAAACATCAGTAGTTAAATTGAAAAGAAAAAACCTGTTTAAAAAAGATACTGAGTCCTTTTCTAAAAGCTGGAAGAATGAGCGCTGAGAATAGCCTTACTGTATCTGAAATGTAAATAAAGTTCCAGGTAGAAAATCTTCACAAATAATCTTTAGCTTTAATTAAGCTTTAACTAAACTAAACTTGTAATTCAACACAGGAACCATTCCTGGTAGTGAACAACTATATTTCAGACATTCAGCTTGCTTGCACTAGCCTTGCTTCCAATATTTCCAAGCGTTGTGCATTAAATGGAAATGTCTCAAGGAGACTTCTAAGTGAATTCCCTTAGAAACAGATACTTTGCACTCCATATTTATAGAGGCTAGACTTTAGCCTTTCCTGTTCCACTTATGGAGTCTGGAGATATCAAAGGAAAAATACATATGGTAATAGGGTCAGCAGACATGATTCATATCTCTACATATGTTACAACTATAGCTCTTTCTTTTAGATAATGTCTAAGCAGACCTATGTTTCCTACCAAACTTGGGGGGGGGAGGGGAGAAATCCCATCATGCTCACTAATCCAAAATGACAGAAGTCTTTATCCTTATCTTTCTTCCTATCTGACCTAACACTTATTTACACATTAGGTTCCTTTCCTCATTTTCAAATCCTTACCTATCCACCAGTTTAAGGAAGAAGCTGCATTTCTTTTCTAATTATAGTCCTAGATAGAAAATGATGAAGGAGATGCAATGCATTTAAAGAGTACTTGAGTCAGCTTTAGGTTTTCAAAGTTTTCATTTCCAAAATTCTAAAATTTCCACCTTGATGATTTTTCTGCTGATGGTTAATTGCTGTTCGTATTTATCTGTTGTTGTTGTTGTTGTTGTTGTTGTTAAGTTGGGGATATTGGGCAAAGTAAATCATGTTTTCATTGAATTTTAGAGAGAGAGAGAGAGAGAGAGAGAGAGAGAGAGAGAGAGAGAGAGAGAGAGAGAGAGAGAGAGAGAGAGAGAGAGAGAGAGAGAGTCAAGCCGATGTCACAGCTTGGAGAAGGCATCGGTTTGCCACACATATTCTTAGAAGGCCTGGTGACTATGGGAACTTGGAATTCATAATTTCATAAGATATTTCATTCCATGCAACTTTTGATGAGAACTTTGATTTGCAAAATTTAGTTGATATAATAATCATGATCAGAATTTCAAATATACCGTAAATGTAAACAATATCAATTAGACACAGTGGTTTACCTCATTCTGAGGACCCCATTACTGGATCCAATCATTTTCAGTTAACTTTTGTCACATTTCTTCCCATTTTAGAGAAGATTGTTAAGAAAGCGATCTTGCAGCAGTCTCAGAGAATTCTGAACAAAATGGATATTGTAGAAGAGAATAGATGTAGTTCAGGGGGGACCAGTAGAGGAGTTGGTATTCTTGAGACTGGTTGTTTGCTTGTAGATGTTTCATTACCAGACTAGGTAACATCATCAGTGCTACTGAGTGTGCGCTTTTCTCCTTGTTTATATACAATACCTTGCCCTGCTAACTACCAAGGAGAAGATGACACTAATAGGGGCAAGGCAAGATACTATATATAAACAGGGAGCAAACCCCATACTCAGTTGCACTAATGATATTATGTAGTCCAGTAATGAAATGCCTGTAAGCAAACAACCAAACTCAGAGAACATGAAGGATTCCACAAAATGGATTGTCTGTGACCTTTCACTCAGGTTTCAAGCCTGGCCACAAGGGTAAACCAGAATTAGTTGCACTTGTGGAATAACTTCTGGCAGGAAAGGGATGGGATGTTGCATCCATCCTGAGTCTTCTTGATCTTTCAGTGACTTTCAAAACTACTCGTCATGGTATCCTAATAAACCAATTTCAGGGATTGGGACTGAGAAGCATGGTTTCATGTTGCTTCTCTTCCTTTCTATTATTCTGGTTCCAATCAGTTTTATTGATGGTGGGGATACATCTAGCCCATGGTCCCTTCTCTGTGAGGTCTCACAAGGCTTGATACTCTCCTCATTTCTATTCAACATCTACATGAATCCACTAAGTGATGTGAGCTTTACATCTTTACCTCATCCAAATAATCCTATGTGGGTTCTATCTCTGTGTCTGGAGGGTGTAAGGGCTAGATGGGGAAGAACCCTGGAAATACAAAATGGTTATGTGATTTAATTTTCCTCCAGTGCTTTGCCATCTTTTGTTCTGGATAGGGTTGTACTATCTCAAGAGAACTGGTGTACAATTTGGGAATTCTCCTGGATTCATGAGCCTTGTTTGAAGAGCGACCACCATAACCAAGCGTACTTTCACATAACTTCCTTTTGCGAACCAATTATGGCCTTTCTTGAACTGGGAGGTTTTGATCTGTCACTCATGCCTTAGTCACCTCCTGAAGAGAAAAAACAGAAAATCAGGCATCAGTCTTAAAAGTACCATAATCATCTGGGATAAAAGCGGTTCAAGCACCATAACAGAATAGCTGCTGATTAGATTAGATTTGGGGGAGAGGCAAGGTAACTGGTTTTTCAATAGATGTGATGGAACAGCTCGAATAATCTCACTCTACTATGCAGCTTGATGGACTTGCTGCATGTTGGACAGCTGAGAAAGGATCAAAGTTCAGTTCATCATAAGTTCAGCTGGCTTGCTTCCTCTTTTAAACTTGAAGCAGAACTGCTAAGATTGTCTTTGTTTGTTATTTCACAAAGCTTTTAGCATGGATTAAAGTTCTGAATTCCCCTTTGGACCTGAATTGCTTAGTTTATTATTTGATCTTTTCTGAGAGTTGCAATGTTTGTTTTGTAATGGAAAAACAATGTTTGGAATAAACAAATGAGCCGTACTATTTTAGTCTGCGGTGATAGACTCACATTGTGTGATTTCCAACACCTCCTCTAAAGAATGATCTTGGAAATAGAATTTGGATAAAATAAGTTTGGACAGATTATAACAATTTGCATTTTGCAGAGCAGAACTTTCTTACTATTAGTTTTATACTAATAAAACTAATAGTAAGGGGCGACGCCGTCGGCACCAAAAATGGCGAGCGCAATGCCGTGGAGCTTCGTTAATTAACATCTTGTAATAGCTTGGAAAGTGTTTGAGGCAAGCCTAGAAAGAGAAGGACGCTGGTCAACGCCAGGTATGTATTGCATGCGGATTGGCGTTGCTTTTGGCCGGGATATAACAGCGGTTCTCTGGCCATTAAAGACCAAGAGCGGGACTTTATTTCACCAAGCCTGCCGCTGGTGTTTGCTTTTCCACCATCGCGGCTTGTTATTGCTGTGGCGATTGATATCCCAATTACAATCTCTCTGGAGTTCAGAACAGCTGGGATCCCTGATGAACCTCCAGGACTGCTGGCCGCTAGAGAACTTTGGCCGGGCTCTTTATTATCTTTACCACCAAGTTTATAGCTGCTGCCTGCCGCGTTTGCGCTCGCGGCGACTGGCCTCTTGGCAGCGACTCTTTTGGCAACAGGAGCGGTGGGGCTTACAAGGGACCCCCTTTCGACCTGGATGGGATTTATCGAACTTCCACGATAGCGATGACTTTTATTTGATTCTACTACTGTCACCGCAGCCTCAGCGAGGACTTATTTGGCCGCCCCCCTGGACAATTTCTCCCCCCCGATTGCAGCGACGTCTTTATCTGAGAACTATTGCCGTCGCTGCCACCGTTGGAGCTGCGAGGCCTTTTCTGGCCGGCGCAACCCCGGCGTCCTGTGCGCCCCTCTGGGTGAAGTTCCAACCAGACGGATGGCCTAATTTTACCACAAAGGTGACCAACGAGGCGGTGAGGGTTGAGAAGAATAGACCACCAAGGCCTGAGTTTTTGATAGACTTGGTGAACTTGGCCCCATGGTGGAAATTGTGGAGGAGATTGAAAAGAGTGTTTCCAGGTGTTACCTTGGGATTTGAGCCTCATTATTACCAGCATTGTGGGAGAGAGCAGCGGACAAATTACAGAAACATCTGGATGCTTTTAATGACTAACGCAGACCCTGGTGCAGGAGTCAAGGTCTAAGATCTTATCTTGACTGGTCTGGAGGCTGCATGTATGCACCCCCTATTGGCTCTTTTACTATTGATTACTATCTTTTAAGCCTACCCCGGGAGTGGTGTGATTGGGGTGTTGGTGTGAATGGATTTGGGTACGATTGAGGAAATAAATGTATAGATTATAGAGGTATGGGTGATAAAATGAGTGAGCCGGGGACTGGGGTCCGAACCCCCTCTGCTGAGTGTGGAAACAGAAGCGGAGGGGGGCCGGGCTCTGCTAACCGACCCAGTGAGAATGGTATGTATGGCCTGCAGGGAGGGAGGGGGACCAGCGAGGGGGGAGGGGGGATCTCTGGAGGGGATGAGAGCTGGAGTATCCCGGTCATAATAGGGAGAGGCAGGTATGGCGGGAGCAGAGGGGCGGGCCGCTCTCGGGGAATGAGACCTCGCTATGTACAAGCGATCCCTTGTTCCGGCCCCTCCGATGTGGTTCCATCTTGCTCAACCCGAGTACCTGGCAACCAGGGTTTTCAGGGCCCTGGGCTCAGGATGCTGCTGCTGAACGCCAGGTCAATTACCAACAAAGCCCCCATGATACGTGATCTAATCACTGAGGAGGGGGCGGACCTGGTGTGTATAACTGAGACCTGGCTGGGCCAAGAGGGGGGAGTAGCCCTCTCTGAGATTTGCCCAGACGGGTTCTCAGTGCAGCATCATTCACGACCCCAGGGAAGGGGGGGAGGAGTGGCTATTATAACGCGCCGAAATCTGCATCCTCGTAGGATCCCTGCCCCGGAGATTGTCGGGTGTGAGGCACTCCTTCTAAAGTTGGACTTAGGGGTTCAGGTGGGCCTTTTGCTAACGTACCTGCCTCCCAGCTACGTTGCTAAGGCCCTGCCTGAGCTGCTGGAGGCGATAGCCGGCCTGGCGGTGGAGTTCCCCAGGCTTATGGTGCTGGGGGACTTTAACCTACCCTCGGCAGGCGAAACCTCGGGTGCAGCTCAGGAGTTCATGGATTCCATGACAACCATGGACCTGACCCAAGTAATTCAGGGTCCGACTCATGAGGGAGGTCACATGCTCGACCTAGTGTTTCTTTCGGGACAGTGGAGAGATGATCTGAAGGTAGGGGATATAGTCATCACCCCGTTGTCATGGTCAGACCATTTCCTACTGAGGTTGGATTTCACAGCCCCACTCCTCCTCCGCAGGGAGGCGGGACCGACTAGGTGGTTCCGCCCCAGGCGCCTAATGGAGCCGGAAGGATTCCAGAGGGAACTTGGGGAAATACCTGAAACCCTGGTACACAATTCATCTGATGCCCTGGTGGCTGCCTGGAACACCGCGGCAGCAGGGGCATTAGATCGAATTGCGCCTTTGCGACCTCTCCGTGGCAGTGGATCCCGGAAAGCTCCCTGGTTTACCGAGGAGCTCTGGGAGATGAAACGCCATAAGAGACGTCTGGAGCGACGCTGGAGAGCCAGTAAAACCGAGTCCGATCGAACACTATTAAGAACTTTTATTAAGTCTTATTTAGTGGCGATAGGGGCGGCAAAACGATCTCATTTTTCCGCTCTTATTGCGTCCGCAGATTCTCGTCCAGCCGCCTTGTTTAGGGTGACTCGCTCCCTCCTTGCTAAAGGGGGGAGCGAGGAACACTTGCAAGGTAGAGCTGAGGAATACTCGCAGTTTCTGATGGATAAAGTCGCTCAGATTCGGTCGAACCTGGACTCTAGCTGGGCAGAGTCCATTGAGTTGACAGGGGCAAGTCTTGGTTTAACATTATGGGAGGAGTTTGAGCCTGTTTCTCCTGAGGACGTGGACAAGGCTGTGGGGGCTATGAGTTCTGCCACCTGTTTATTGGACCCGTGCCCCTCCTGGCTGGTCTCGGCCAGCAGAGAGGTGGCACGCGGCTGGATCCAGGCGGTTGTCAACGCTTCTCTGAGGGAGGGCTCCGTACCGCAACCGTTAAAAGTTGCGGTGGTGAGGCCCCTCCTCAAGAAGCCTTCGCTGGATCCAGCGGATTTGAAGAACTTTCGTCCGGTCTCCAACTTGCCTTTTATAGGTAAAGTTGTGGAGAAGGTGGTGGCCTCTCAGCTCCTTCGGTTATTGGAGGAAACTGATCATCTAGATTCCTATCAGTCGGGTTTCAGGCGCGGTTACAGCACAGAAACCGCCTTGGTCGCCCTGATGGATGATCTCTGGCGAGCCCGGGATGGGGGTAACTCCTCCATCCTGGTGCTACTTGACCTCTCAGCGGCTTTCGATACCATCGACCATGGTATCCTTCTGCATCGTCTCGGCGAGTTGGGAGTGGGAGGCACCGTTTTGCGGTGGTTCTCCTCTTATCTCGCTGATAGGATGCAGTCGGTGTTAGCAGGTGGGCAGAGGTCGTCTCCTAGGCCCCTGACCTATGGGGTGCCTCAGGGTTCGGTCCTCTCACCCATCCTGTTCAACGTTTACATGAAACCGCTGGGGGAGATCATCTGTAGACATGGGGTGAGTTTCCAACAGTACGCTGACGACACCCAGCTGTACATTACCACCCCGTCTAAATTCAGGGAGGCGGTTGATGTGATGTGCCAGTGCCTGGACGACGTTAGGATCTGGATGGGGAGGAACAGACTTAGACTCAACCCCGACAAGACTGAGTGGCTCTGGATATTGCCTCCTAAGGACCATGACAACTGTCCCTCCTTGGTTCTTGAGGGAGAAAAATTAACTCCCTCAGAACGGGTTCGCAATTTGGGAGTCCTCCTAGATCCACAGCTAAAATTAGATCAACACCTTACAGCTGTGGCTAGGGGGGCTTTTGCACAGGTTCGCCTGGTGCACCAATTGCGACCATACTTGGAGAAGGAGGCTCTACTCATGGTCACTCACGCCCTTGTCACCTCTAGATTGGACTACTGCAATGCGCTCTACATGGGGCTGCCCCTGAAGAGTATTCGGAGACTTCAACTGGTGCAAAATGCAGCTGCGCGTGCTGTGGTGGGTGTTTCAAGGTACACCCACGTAACACCCATACTCCGCCAGCTGCATTGGCTGCCCATTGGTCTCCGGATGCAATTCAAGGTGCTGATCATCATCTTTAAAGCCCTACATGGCTTAGGACCAGGTTATCTCCGGGACCGCATTCTGCCGCATTCCTCCCTTCGACCGGTTAGGTCCCACAGAGTGGGTCTCCTCCAGGTCCCGTCAGCCAAACAGTGCCGACTGGCGGGGCCTAGGGGGAGGGCCTTCTCTGTGGGGGCCCCTGCTCTCTGGAACCAACTTCCCCCAGAGATCCGGACCATCCCCACCTTGCTGGCCTTCCGAAAAGCCATTAAGACATGGCTCTTCCTGCAGGCAGGGGTGAGTTGAGACGATTTATTCCTGATGTCTCCCCCATGTATGTATGATGTGTGTATATTTATATTTTTAATTGTTTTTAAGTGCTTTTAATAATTTTGTTTGGAGTTTTTGTATAAAATGTTGTACGCCGCCCTGAGTCCTGCGGGAGTAGGGCGGCATAGAAAAGCTACCAAATAAATAAATAAATAAATAAAATATACGGAAAGGTTGTTATATGGCATTCAAAAGAGATTGAGTGGAATAAAGATTTGACTGTTGTACTATGATACATATGTAAGAGCAGTAAACTACTACTATGTCAAGAACTAAATGGATGAGACATTCTCACTCCTATCAGCAGTATCCAGTATGAAGAGGGAGCTCTTCAGTCATTTCTGATTTTTATTTTTAATAATTTTATGAAAAGTTTTAATCACAATAACAAAAGATAACTGAAACAAATAAAGTAAGGGTAGAAGCAAGAAAACCAAAAAGGAAAAACCTTCAGAAAGCAACTTCTCCCACTCATCACGACAAGTATAAACAATTTCACTATCCTCTTAATTAACAGATACAAACTCTTCAACCCTTAACTCACCTCTTAATATAGGCAAATCCAATAAATCCCCAATCCATGTGTCAGCAAAAAGTCCAAACACAGCCCTAAAATAGTAACAGTAATTAACAGATATAAAACACAGAATTCCACACCACAACACTTAAACTCTAAGCAAATCCACATTTAGAAGGCATAAAGTAGTCCCAGTATCATAGTATGAACAAAAGACTGAAATTTAACATGACAAAGAGGGATAATTTCTTCTTTAAAGAGAACAAGCTTATATAAAAAAATCCTTGCTTTAAGTGAAAGGACAATTAGATACAAAGCCAATTTAAATGCTGTCAGATTAGGATAAATAAGTAACTGTAGAGGACAAAAAAATAATTGTAAGCTAACATGTACTATATAAATTGTAACACCAATACACAACATTTTTGCCATCTAGATGCCAGCAAATCCCAAAAGAACTACCCAGAATATCAACATTCTCTATTTCAATCCTCATCAAAGAAAATAAGTTCTGCTTTTTAGTTCTCCAATACCAAAAACAGTTTTTCTTTCCGACAAAAATATATGTATATTTAAAATTAATTTCAAATTCTTAATATTCAAAATATAATATTCTAATGTTCTCTGAGCCCTTAATCCATTTAAAACTTTCTACTGACAAAACCTTATCTTGCTTTTTGCTGTTTATTTAAATTTTGAAAGATTATAAAGATGCATATTCATTTTCTTATATTAAGAATTGAAAGCTCTCACCTGGAGTTTTGAGCTTTGTCATTTTGAAGGTGTCTAATTTCTTTAAAGCAATTACTAGGCAATTATTGAATGTTATTAGCACGGGAAGGGTAGAATTAGTGTTCTTTGTTCCGCTCCATTTCTGACTGGAACAAGTTTGGCAAATTCTGCCAGCTCCCACCCTCAGAAATTTCTGCTTTGCAGTCTCCTTGTGAGAAGCAAATATTTGGAGCACAATTTGGATGATCTCATATTCTCTCTGTGTCCAGAAAGGGATGGAGGAACTGATCTACTTGTCAATTTATTGTTCATAGTCAGAAACATCAGCTCCACTTTTTACAGAGACACCTTCAATCCAGTCTCTTCTGATTCTCCATGATCTGATGGATATAATTTTGTTAGGATTGTCTGTCAGTGGTTGATTCTTTCTGTTCTTTTATTTATTTATTTATTATTTATAAGCGCTCTTATAGGCCGCCCAATCCCGCAGGATTCAGGGCGGCGTACAACATGGATAAGAACGTAGAGTAAAAAACAATAGGAAACAATTTAAATTAAAAACATTATTCAAACATTGTTAAAAAACACCATTCATGGGGGAATCTGATCTTCTTATTCACCCCACCTGCCGGAAGGGCCATGTTTTTATGGCTTTACGGAAGGCCAGCAGGGTGGGGATAGTCCGGATCTCTGGTGGAATTTGGTTCCAGAGGGACGGGGCTCCCACAGAGAAGGCCCTCCCCCGCGGCCCCGCCAACCGACATTGTTTGGCCGATGGGACCCGGAGGAGGCCCTCTCTGTGGGATCTAACCGGTCGTAGGGAGGTATGTGGTAGGATGCGGTCCCGAAGGTAACCTGGCCCTGAGCCATGTAGGGCTTTAAAGGTCAAAACCAACACCTTAAATTGCGACCAGAGATTAATAGGCAACCAATGCAGCTGGCGGAGAATAGGTGTTACGTGGGTGTATCTCGGTACACCCACCACAGCTCGCGCAGCTGCATTCTGTATCAATTGCAATCTCCGGATGCTCTTCAAGGGTAGCCCCATGTAGAGCGCGTATACTCAGGAATATATTACCACTCTAATATATAAGTCAGCTTGCCTCCTATCCAATTCTTTTCAATTGAAGTCTAATTTTTGCACGCGTCAACCTCCTCCAATGAATTTTGCCTATGCATTTTGTGTCCAAAATACTTTGTTATTAGCTAAAACTCTAAATAGTATAGTTTCATTTCATCAAATATTTAATGAATTATTCTTCTTGCAGTTCAAGACACTCTCAACAATTTTATTCAGCATCATAATAAAAAGGCATCTATTTTTCTTCATTCAGCTTTCCTGATTGCCCAGTTTCATAGCCATGTGTAGACCATGGCCTTGTTTGTTGTCAATGTGATGTCTTGCATTTCAATATTTTGTGTACATCTAAGTGCTACACATCAGATGTATCTTCATCTCACAGTCCCCATCCCCATGAATTTTTGAGGATAGGAAGATAAAGTCTGTTACTGCTTCAACAACTCATCTGACTGTGTACATTTACTTGGCATTATTTGTTGAAATAAAGCTACAATTTTTAATATTGAGCAGCAAATTAGCTTTTATATTTCTTTTTTTTTAAAAAAAACCCACTGTAAGTCTTGTTTCCAGCCACCAAAGTGGCTTCAACAACTTATTTGAGGTGTTTGATGCTTTTTTCATCAATTTTAATTCAATTTCTATTTATTCTAGCATCCCTCACAATATATTTTGTACATGTAAAAAAATACCTCGTACAACTTAATTTCTTTCTCCATTTTAAAACATTTATTTGTTCAATATTTGGTTCTAACTGTAACTTCCTGGTGCTTATATAAATTCTTCAGTCAACAGATGAGGTAGCCCAGAACCTCCATATTTTTAACAAAAACTCATAATCTGTTGTGATGTACATAATAAAAATTATTCTGTAAAGCAAAACTAAATGTCGTTTTGGGGTTCCCTTGCCTTTTTATTATTCACTGTGTATTAGCAAGGCAATGTCCAGGGGCCCTGCCTCCTCTGAATCTAGCTTGTATATCTGGCAGCTCTCATTCCATTTATTTTGAAATATGGATTGCAAAATCTTGAAAAGCAACATATTAACTTGTGAAATAAGTCCAGTTGTTCAGTAGTTTGAGTATTCCTTTACACTGTCCATTTGGGGGATATAAAATTTTCAAGTCCATTGCCCATAGATATATTTTTTCATGCCTGCTTACAAATCAGATGCAGCACTTTAACCACATCATCTTGTCAGATTTGAAACAATTCAGCTGGTGCTGCATTTAATCAACTGTTTGGGTTTTAATTTTAGTCATCTAGTTTAACCCATATGCTGTTGTCACTAAAAGCAAACAAAGTGAATTAAATGAGGATAATCCTTCCTCTTTTGTTTGCTTGCACAAACTTAGGCAATCATGGATCAATGTGAGGACAAATTATTTTGTTCTTGTAAAATCACTAAAAGGACAAACTTTATTTTTTTATCATGATACACCTTTAAATGAATTCATTTCCCACTTTGATTCAATGTTCTTATAATTTTGTGAATAATATCAAATCTGGGCTTTCAAATGAATATCTTATATTTAGAATCACAGGAAAATAAATCTAAGCAACTATTCATTTGTAGCTTTATATGTGAATGTTTAGAAAAATGCATGAGTGGAAGTAGTATGTGAAAAATATATGAAATGTAAATATGATTTACATAAGTTAGTACTCAGCAAAAATGGAATGTAATTTGTCGGAGCTACTTTTAAAAGTCATTAAACCGGATCTTTATGATCCATAACAAACCAATATTGAAAAACATGAAAATGTCAGCAGAGTTTCCAGAATAATCTGTGGTGTAGCATAGTTTTATGCATAGTTCAAAGCAAGTTCGCACAAGTGAGAATTCTCAGTTGAGAAGAGTGAGTTGCTAATAATACCTAATGTAATTTTCTGGCTTCTGTGACTCAGAACATGAAGAAAAATATTTGTACCATGATCATATACTCTAAATGCTAACGTTCAGGAGTAAGGAAATTATGAATTAACGTCTGCTATTGTTGCTGAAAGAATTTGCATATCCCATAATCATAAGAAATTCTTGGATTAACCAAGAATTAGAACATAGATATTATGGATAATGAGTATAAAGTTCATTGTGAGAGTTAATCATAAATGTTTATGTCTTGAAGAACTACACCATACTGAGATATAACAGGATTGTCTTTGTTTTTGAATCAGGAGGATCAGAGAGAAATGCTGCTGAAAACAGGTGGCTACTTATTTATCTCCTTGTTGGTACCATATGGCATATGATGATTCATTATGCTCATTTTGCATAATCATCCTACTAAAAATAATAACATTAAGAGCCTGGATAAAATCACTACAAATACCTGAGCATCTTTCAAACTGACAACATCAAGCACCCTGAAGTCAAGAAGAAAGTTACAAGTGAATACATCACGACAGTGAAAAAGATCTTAAAGTACAAACTCAGTGGAGAAAATAGCATTAAGCAATTAACACTTGGGTAATTGCAGTCATTGAACATACAGCTGGAACAGTAAACTGGACTCAACAGAATTAGAAATCCTCAATAGGAAGAAGAGAAAAATAATGACAATGAATACGCCTTTCACACACTCTGTAATGTTGACAGACTCTTCTTACCAAGGAGCATAGGTTGGTGTGTAATGTTGAAAAAGAAGTTGAAAAAGTTGAAAAAGAAGAAAGGCCATTAGAAGACAGTTGAAAAAGAAGAAAGGCCATTGGAAGAATATCTGAAGGACAGTGAAGAAGATGCACTGAATCTAGAACAGTGTGAAAGTTTACTGAATACCGGTGAGACCAAACTGACAAGAAAAAACAAATGAAGAATAGAAAATAGATATGGCAATACAAAGTATTATATGGCCAATACATTAAAAAGTAGGATAAGAAGATAAGAACAAGACTTGGCAATAGTGAAGAGCAGGAAAGTTGAAGAAAGAGATAGAGGGCTAATTCTGGCTGCACAAGACCAAACCTTCCAAACAAATGCATCTACAAAGCCAGAATTTAGAAGACAGTGATAGACAGCAAGTGTTGCCTCTGCAAAGAAGCTGAAGAAACAATGCCTGCAAGAAGATCACACAGACTGACTACAAACAATGGCATGACAAAGTAGCAAAAATGGTGCCTTGGAATATCTACAAGAAATATTATTTGCCTACAAGCCCATAAACAAGAACTGTGAGGACAACAAAACAGACAAAGCTAAGATGGCTCTGGGATTTTAGAATTCAAATAGCCAAGTACCTGCTGCAAAACAACTCAGATTTAACAACTGTCAATAAGAAAGAGAAAAGAATCTGGATAATGGATGTTGCAGTAGCTGGAGACAGGAAAAGAGAAGAG
Organism: Diadophis punctatus similis; assembly: GCA_023053685.1. Classification (NCBI taxonomy): domain Eukaryota; kingdom Metazoa; phylum Chordata; class Lepidosauria; order Squamata; family Dipsadidae; genus Diadophis; species Diadophis punctatus. The sequence continues at coordinate 39,460,474 of JALIGW010000004.1, read as the reverse complement.
AAAGAACTGGAGAAAATCACAAAATACGAAGTTCTCAAAATAGAAGTAGAATGACTGTGGCAAAAGAAAGCAAAGTTAGTACCAATAAAGATAGGTTCTTTGGATGCAATCCCAAAACACCTGAAACACTACTTGAACACCACTGGCATTGACAAAAATCACTATCAGTCAATTACAAAAGATACTTTAGTTTCAACAGCTTACATCCTTTAACATGATCAAATAACATCTGCCTATCCCAGATCCTTGGATAAGATTCAATAGATGGATAAAAATGCAAAAATTACTGTAAACATCTGGCTGATTGTGAGACCAACCATAATAATAGATTTGGTAAAATTAAATATACTGTATGTGCTGTATGATGTCCCATTATTTGTAAATCCATTTATTCCAGTGTACATTAGTGCAATACTAATACTGTACTACTACAATACTATACTGTACTAACTAGTACAGTATAGTGCAATACTAATGCAGTATCAGGGGTTTTCAATTCAATTGTGTAGAATGTGAAGGATGATGATGATGATGATGTTGATGATGATGATGATGATGATTGTTGTTGTTGTTGTTGTTATTATTATTATTATTATTATTATTATTATTATTATTATTATTATTATTATTATTATTATTATTATTATTATTATTATTATTATTATTATTTACACTGAAGATGGCATTTAATTTTGTTGTACAAGGTGCAATGACAATAAAGTAAACTTAACATGCCCTGGCTGGGGTGGGTTTCTGCAAAAGTCCTTTCCTTCATTAGTTACCTGAATTTTTTCCCGGCAGCTACTATAAAGATTGAACCAGAAATGCATCAAAACATATATTTTATCATTGTAAACAGCTCTTAAATTTTTAGATATAATGGAAGAGAATAACAAGTAGATAATGCTACTAGCTAGATAATGCTAGCATTATTTTCCATGGGTAGCTGCCATATCTGGTTTCTTCTTTTCATTAATCACAGATCCTTAGCTAAAACTGTTTTACATTATCAGGAACTCCTTAAAATAGGCTTTCTTTATCTCTTTTCAGTGAAGGTCTGCTTCATTATGGCTTCATTAGTGTGCCCTCTTCTATTTTGCTAAGCCTAAATCAAAGAATTCCCTTCTAAAAAAACATTTTTAAATTTGTATAGGTTCACATTTATATTTGCCTGAAGAGAGGGGGGTAAAACCCACCTGAGTTGATTCCTGCCTCTCCTAATGACTCACCTGTGTCCACAAATGAGTTATATGTTTGTGTTTCTTGGACATTTTGAAACGCCTTCTTGCAATGAAATATAAATAAATGTGAGTACTGGAAATTGAAAATGCTTTCTTTCAGGTTTTGCCTCATTTAGGGTCTGGTCATGCTGAGAACTTTAGTAGCAGTTTCTTAATTCACGCACAGCATGGAGTAGGCTTAATGCATTCAAGGCAATGGCATTTCAGCTGTTTTATATGCTGGTCACAGCTGCTTGATTGTCATTTCCATTTTATTGGAGGCAAAACCTCACGTACAAATGTAGAAATGAGAACTGAACATCCCTTCAGTTACCGTGCAGATTTTCCTGTCATATTTGACCATCACCATTTTAGAAAGTAGACTTTTGCTACTCATCAGATTTCAGGCATACTTGTATGACATGGTGATATAGTATAATTATGGCAGTTGCCACACTGGAATACGTTAATCTACAAAAACTCAATAACTAGTAAAGACTACATTAATGGCTCTACAACCAAGCGTAAACTGCACCTATTTAATGTGATGGAAGTGCTTGTGATACAAGGCTCAAAGCTGTTAAAATGTTTTCTGATGCAAGTATGTCCCAAATACTTGCATCACCACTGGTTGTGTATGTCAAGATGGTAAAAATGTATGTCTAAATCCATTCCTAATTTTATGACTTCTGGATAAGCTGAATTTCAGTTCTTATAAACCCTAAAGTGGGGGTCTCAAACTGGCATCCCGCAGGCCAGATGCATCATGCCGCGAACCAGATGCCACGCCCACCCCAGCTCCCAAATGGGAAAAACATCATAAAACATCATGTGATGGCAATGTGACACAGTGAATTTGACATCTGTGCCCTAAAGGAACTGAAATCTAACATGTTTACCAAATTCATTAGACTGGTTTATTCCGTTCTGGCTAAATATTTTTAAGGAATAAGATTAATGGATCTTCAGATGTCTATAGAATTGCTGCAGAAGCATAGGGAAAATTGAACAAATAAGTGCTATGAAGGGGAGGGCAGGAAGGAAGGAAGAAGGAAGGAAATTATATGCATAAAGAAGTTAGGAAAAAAGATAAACCGATGTAACAATGCCTCTTCTAGAATGCCTCTAGAATGCCTCTTCTAGAATTCTACTCTTTATACTACACTTAAAATACTATATAGAATTATTTTCATATCTTCCAAAAGCTGGAACTGGAAAGCTAGCCAGAATGTTAGCCAGAATGCTTAGGAGTCTAGAGTAATTCTCTTAGGAGGAAAACTATAGAATTTAGGAGTGTTTTGCTTTGATCAAAGAGAGGTAAAGAAAACCATGATAGAAATATATCATGATGTCAACATCATGAGTGCACCAAGGGTGGGTTCCAACTTACCTCGCTGCCGGTTCGCTCCCTCCCGCACCGCATGGGCGCACCGCATGGGCGCACCGCATGGGCGCACCGCGTGGGCGCGCGTGCTTTGCATGCGCATGTGCAGTAACAAAAAGTCCAAAAAAAGCCAAAAAAAAGATGGCGACCACATGCACAGTGCCGGAATTTGGCTTCTGCGCATGCTCAGAAGGAAACATTTTTTATTTTTATTTTTAAAAAATAAAATAAAAAATAAAAAAGATGGCAGCACCCACGGACTGGCACCGACCGATCCGGTTCAGTGACATCATCGTGACATCACCAGTAGGTCGCTACCGGTTCGAACCAGGAGGAACCCACCCCTGGAGTGCACTACGATTATAAGAGCAGCATAGCAGTCTCACTTCTTAACTTTATCGCACCCATGAATAGCCAACCTAAAGTTACATAAACCCTGCACTGTCAGAAGAACTGGCCCATTGTACTGGTTGACAAATTCTAGACGAGTGAAAAAGGCCTCATACTGTGAGGATATTTGAATTGGTTTGAGCTTGTGGTTAATGATTATGGAAGTGAACAAGGTTTTCTGTTAATTTAGCTCTTCTAATTGTGGATTAGATGATCTCTGTCTTATCTGGTTAGCAAAAGGTATACAAAGAAGGCAGGAGGTCAGGTGTAAGTTAAAGGCCAGGTGTTGTTAAACCATTCTTAAGTGAATGGGTTACATAATCAGCCTTAAAAGAGGAGATACATCTCCATCGCAAAAAGTAATTAATCAACCCTCATATCCTGTATAATTGTTGTCCAATCTCTATGAAGAGTGCTAAAACTACAATGGCAGAAGGGCTTGACTGCAATAAATTACCTGGAACATTTTCTACAAGGATGGTATGGGACAGAAAATACAAATGGTTGCTCTTGTGGATGATCTATGGCAGGACCAAAACAGGGAGAATGCAACTCTCCTGGTCCTGCTGGATTTCTTTTCTTTTTAAAAAAGAAGCTGTCCCTTTTTTCCATGTTTTCTGTCTTTCTAATAAAATCACTGCATCATAGCTCAATCTACTGTGGCCCTCAGAAATAATATAAAAAGCAACTTAAGAAAAGCATACAGAACATGGCCACTTGAATTGTTCAGTCCATTAGCAACAATGCCTATAGAAGTAATGTGTGTTTTCTTCTGAATATCAATGTGTATCATGTGCATACTCTTATTTTTTCTCTTCTTGTACAGTATATGCCCATTACCTGTATGTGTGCACAAGAAAGCACAGGTGAGCTGCATATCTTCTGCTCTGACTCACATGAGCATGAGTGAGGAAGAACAAAGAAAAGAAAGAGAAAAGGAGAGAAAACAAAAAGAGAAAGAGAAAAGAAAAACAAATAATAATATTGTAAAGAGAAAAATATATAAAAAGTGACTTCCCTCTTGATCATAAAAACAATTTTACTAATTTATCACCTTAAAATACAACAAATGATCTCTTCTCCTGTATCCCATGCCTTATCTATAAACAAATCCATAAAGCCTCACCCATTCAGCCTTGATATCAGCAGTCCATTAAGGGTTACCAGAGATAACATAATTTTGAATAACTGATTTACAACTGAAAAATAGTACAATCATAGAGGAAGAAATAATTTTGTAATTGTACTTGTATTTGTTGCAAAAGAGAATTGGAAGCTATACTTTCTATTTCTTTTTATTCTTTTTTCTTTTTCATCCTTTCTTTCTTTGCTGTTTTTATCTTTTTAAAGTTTGTGTTAGTTTTTGTACTTTTTTTGTAAAACTTTTGATTAAAAGTGATCTAAAAACGTTGGTTTTTTTTTTAGGAAAGATAATTCTTTGGAAAAGGGCACAGTACAAAGAAGTAGTACAATACTGCTTGAATTGTACTACTACAATTCAAGCAGTATCTAATAGTTATTTTGCTTTTATTTTCACAAAGTTTAGAAAAAAGATTTGAAGCTGTAGCTGTAGTGAAAAGCAGGTGTCAAATAATCTCTAGATTTGAAGTTTCCATGAATAATTCAGAAGGCTAGACTTTTGGCAGATACCCAAACATTAGCATTCTGTTCTTTGTGGATTGTATATTTTGGATAGATAGTTGAAACTAGGACTAGAAAGATGCTGACTTGTTTATGAAGTATTGGTTTGAATACAAGACAAAATAATTCATTCTGTGCCATGGAAGAGTTGCTGATAAATAGTATTGAAAGAGCAGGTTGCCAAGTGATGAGGAATGTTACCCTCTGGCCATTGGGAATTGGGAGATGGGGGTTGATTAAAGGTTCAGTCTAAAATATCTTGTGTAGTCCAGATTTTGGAAGCCTGCCATAGAAGAATGGAAAATCATGTACCTATGTGGCTGGATCCTGCAGAAGTACTGCAAAAGAGAAGAAAGCTATCTGCTCTGGGCACAAGAGATATTTTCACTACAAAACAAAGAAAGAGATAAAGGCCATGATCTTTTGAAAGATTCAGAAGCTTTCTGTCTCTAAAAGACCAACAAACAAATGTCTGGATTTTTAAAAAATTAACAATTGGATATAAATGTGCCAGCGTAAAAATCTGCCTACTAAGTAAGTAATAGCACAGGTCAAATTTTATATCAGTCCATAGATTCATCTTAGAATTACATTGAGTCATACAGTATGTCTTTAAAGTACCATGACATTTGTCCCTATACATCCTCACTAAAGACTTAGAGAAAACTGGACTTATCCAAGTCATTATTTTGGCTCTTAAAATGTGTGGATTTCACCTACAATTGTCTGCATTTTTCCCCCAATACTGACTGGGAATTCTGGGAATTGAAGATCATACATCTGGATGGTATTTAATTTGGGATGCTGCAACTGTCTATATCTGCATCTAATAATTAAGTGGTTCCTCTCTGGTCATTACAGCTGACCTTCAAAGCCTTAAGCAAAATATCCAAACTCAATGGATTGGCAAATCCTTAAAATTCAGATTATCACAGAAGATGCCATTCCAATCCTATCCATCAATCATTATACTGACCTTCCTGTGAGGCAGAATTCATAGGAAAGTTTAAAAAGATCAACAGTGAAATATTGAGACAATGTTAAAAAGATATAAATTAGCATTCCAATTTTTCTGAGTGTTTATAGATCTTCTCATTGTGGTTCATTCTCGCTCTTTGCATTGTGAACCTATATTAAGTTTTGACATCAAGGAGAAAATGGCTAGTTGGGAAAGATAATAAATATGCACGAGGGACCATTCATACTGTTCTGTTCAGCAGCCAATGAACAGCTGGCTTTATTCCATACTCCAGTGTTTTTCAACCCCTGGCAATTTTAATATATGTGGACTTCAACTCTCAGAATTCTGTAGCCAGCATCCTAAAGATGCCAAGGTTGAGAAACACAAACATACACCTGAACAAATAGTTAACCTCCACAGTTCAGGAAACTTCGGCTAAAAATACTAGCTTAAAAGCCCAGTAAGAAAATGGGTGCAAAATCTACTTTAAGGGCAAGAGGAGAATCATTGGAGGTAGATAACCTACCTCTCATTAACTGGACCCTAAATGAATGCACAACTGAACCCATCCATACAACCCTATACAATGCTGTTACCAATCTGGGACTCGACCAACTAGTAACGAACAATACTAGACTCAACAACTGCCTCGACCTCATTTTCTGCAATAGCAAAAGCGCAATTTATGGACTTCAAATAAAAGAACCCTTCTCCAACAGCGACCACAGCATGATAGACTTTAGCCTCAATCTACACCATTGCCAGAATCACCTTAATAATGGGACACCCAAGTATAATTTTAAAAAAGCCAACTATGAACTCATAAACGCCGACCTCTCAACTCTTGACTGGCAAACTCTATTCTCTAACTGTAACACTGCTGATGATCTCTATAACATCTTCTTGCTCGAAGTCAAAAGAACTATCAGATTACACGTACCACTAATAACCACCATAACAAAGAAAAACAAATTACCCATATCAATAAGGAAGCTTCAATCAAAAAAAAAATCCCTCTGGCGAAAAAACAAAACAGGCTATGTAGCTAACTTCAAAAACTGCTACAAAAATATATGCCACCAAATAAAGATGGAATGCTCCAACTACCACAGCAAACAAGAGGAAAACCTTCTGTGCACCAAATCTAACCGCGCCTTCTACAACTTCGTAAATAACAAACTCAAGGACTCGAGACCTCTCCCACCACTAAAAGGACCCAACAACAAAGAATGCTATGATGAAACAGTCAAAGCAAACCTCTTCAACAGATTCTTTGGCTCAGTCTTTGTAAACAGCAACGGCTCATGTCCAAAATTCCCTAGTCGTACCACAAATACTCACAACAATTTAACACAAATAGACTTCACTGAATACAACGTTAAAAAAGCACTACGCGGCCTAAAACCTTCTCTATCAATCGGACCAGATGGACTATGTGCATACTTCCTAAAAAAGATCTCCACAGCCATTGTTGAACCACTACGCATAATCTTTGAAAAATCCTACAGGACCAGTTCCCTACCAAACCTATGGTCATTAGCCACGGTCATCCCCATCTTCAAAAAGGGAGATCCCAGTCTAGTAGAAAACTACCGACCAATCTCTCTATGCTGCGTCACATGCAGAGTCATGGAAACAATCATAAACCAATCCATTACCCTCCACCTAGAAACTAACAACCTACTTTCAAACAAACAATTCGGTTTCAGGAAAAAACTATCATGCAATCTACAACTACTACACTGCAAAAACATATGGACCAAAAAACTGGACCAGGGCAAAACAATAGACGCAGTTTACATAGACTTCTGTAAAGCCTTCGACTCAGTGGTTCACTATAAACTACTTCTGAAACTGAAATCCTACGGCATCTCTGGACCCCTACATGACTGGATAACTGCGTTCCTGTCAAACAGACAACAAATGGTCAAAATAGGGAGCGCCCTATCAAACCCCGTTCCTGTTAACAGCGGTGTACCCCAAGGCAGCGTACTAGGACCCACACTCTTCATACTCTATATAAATGACCTTTGCGATCACATTACAAGCGACTGCGTTCTCTTCGCCGATGATGTAAAACTCTTCAACACCACCGACAACACTGCTATCCTCCAAAAAGACCTAGACTTTGTGTCAGAATGGTCTAACATCTGGCAACTTCAAATCTCAACCAACAAATGCTCTGTCCTACACATTGGCAAAAAAAATCAGAACATTAAATACAAGCTGAAAAGTCAAGACCTTACAGACGACCCTCACTCTGTCAAAGACCTTGGAATATTCATATCAAATGACCTAAGTGCCAAAGCCCACTGCAATAACATCGCCAAAAAGGCTTCAAGAGTTGTTAACCTAATCTTACGTAGCTTCTTCTCCGGTAATATCACACTACTAACCAGAGCATACAAAACATTCGCCAGACCAATCCTCAAATACAGCTCATCTGTCTGGAACCCACACCGCATATCGGACATAAATACATTAGAAAGTGTCCAGAGATACTTTACAAGAAGAGTCCTCCACTTCTCTACTCGCAACAGAATACCTTACACAACCAGACTTGAAATCCTGGGCCTAGAAAGCTTAGAACTACGTCGCCTTCGGCACGACCTAAGCATAACTCATAAAATTATCTGCTACAACGTCCTTTCTGTCAATGACTACTTCAGCTTCAACCACAACAATACACGAGCACATAACAGATACAAACTCAAAGTGAACCGCTCCAAACTTGACTGTAGAAAATATGACTTTAGCAACAGAGTGGTAAATGCCTGGAACTCACTACCTGACTCTGTGGTTTCGTCACCAAACCCCCAAAACTTTACCCTTAGACTGTCCACTGTTGACCTCACCCGATTCCTAAGAGGTCAGTAAGGGGCGTACATAAGTGCACCAGCGTGCCTACCGTCCCTGTCCTAATGTTCCCGCTTATCAGTACCCATCTTATGTATATAAACAATGTTTTATCTATGTATATTACCAACATGTACTTGACAAAATAAAATAAATAAATAAATAAATAAAACATCATATATTTATGTCTTTCAGAAATGGTTGCCAGCCATCAAATAGTGGAGCAAGATACAAGTGCAAATGTAGCCTTAGTCTGATTAGGATGAAAACAAGATATGCTTAACTGAGGTAAAGTCTCTAGAAAGATCACAGGCAAATTCTCTGAATAGAAAACATAGCAGGAAAATAAAAATTTGTCCGCTGCTAGACAAGATGGATCTGGATGTTTCCTGACTAGAAGCAAACAAACAAAAATGTATTAAATGGATTTGTGATTTTTTATATACATTCTTTTACAATAATTGCTGAACCTGATTATTCCAGGAATATTCACTCTGCATTCTAACCCATATATTTGTTTGCCTTCAAGAACTTTATTTGTGAAGCCAGATGCTTTCAGATAGAAAATAGTAAGAATTATAGTCTCAACTGAGTTATTAAAGGTTGTTTTTTTTTTAAAGTATTTTGAAGTTGGTCTTTGGAAATGTAACCAGAATGTTAATGATACTGAAACTGCAGCTATGTAGAACTATACATAGATACATAATTATCTTTCAGAATTAATCAATCTTTTGTGTTTTTCAGCCATGTGTTTTACTTATATAAGAACTACATTAAATTAGAATGATATAGTTCCTATATATGAATAGGAAATAATAAATTGAATTAACATTGTTATTAAAATTATGACAATTTTATGACAGGTTTTTAGCACCAATTAGAATGGAGTGATAGACAATTCCAGATGGCTCTGGATGTTTCCTGATTAGAAGCAAACAAAGAAAAATAAATGCATTTGTGGTGAGATACATTCAACCTTTTGTTATGAACTCAAAAGAAATGCATTACTGTTAGTTTCAAGCTTCTTAGTTTCCCATAAAATCTCTTAGATGGGATTGGAACATATTTCTCTTTTGAAAGCAATTGCTTCAACATGCAGGTACATTATGCTGCTTATAAACCAATAAATAGCAATAATAATGATCCCTTAAAATCTCCCATGTGCATTGTGATAAAAGTAATGAAAATTTACATAGTAATTTTACAGCACTTGGCAATGACCATAGGGCTTAACTGTGTGCTCAAATCTAGTTTATCTAGATACTAGATGACATGTACACTAAAAGCGGTAAGCCTATGAACTCATGCTAAGTGTTGGAATTGAATAAACTGCCAGTTCCAGTTTCTCACTTTGTAATCTTAAATTTGGTTTGTCCTGTTGCTCTTTTAGTTTAAAAACTTTTAATAAAGGTTTCAACAAATATCTTAATTTTTCTGCACAGTTCCACTAATATATATCTTATTTTATGTAGTACTGCCTCTTATCTACATTTCTTCAAGTAGATTTCTCTGATGTAAAATACTTTTATATATTTGCAAATATGTACAGATCTGTATTCTTTTTTCCTATACCTATAAAATAAAATTTTGGGTTGGAGAGCTATATGACAAAATGTGATGTATAATTTGAAGAGCAACTTCAGCACTATCTGTGGTCTCCTCTTTGGGGGAAGGTTTTGGAGATGGCAATACAGCGTTAGCTGCAGGGGATCCAGGAGGAGGAATATTATCTGGATCTCTTTCAGTTGGATTTCTAGTGTTGGCAATTGTTATTTATTATGTTTCATTTTTAAAAATTTGTAATATACAGTATGTGGTTTTATTAGTTTGGGAACCATCCAGAATCTAAATTTAGTTTTCACCAACATCATTTATTACATTTTTAGTGTTTGAAACCATCACTGCTTCCACATACCCTTATACCATTTCATATATTACCTTTTGTGGTTTAAACTTTTTCCCCCCTCTCATCAACTGCATTCATTCAGATCTGTCTTGGTTTTCTCTTTATTTTTGACCCATTAATTTTTCCATTATATGTAGCCACTGTGATTAGCTTTTATGTTTCTATTGGCAGACTCAACCCTTATAACCAAGTGAGTATAACATGCTTCTATTGTTTTTGTTTCTTTTGACAACATTTATCTTTTGCAGCAGACAACATATATGAACAACTTTTTATTAGCATCTGCACATACTGTATAAAGCTTCTCTATTTTCCTGTATTTAGTAAATTTTCTATCGAAGAACGATGAAGATGATGAAATGATGATGATGATACCCATTCAGTCTTGTCTGATTCTTGGAGATTCGATGGACCAGGTCTCTCCACATTTTCTGATCTTGTACTGCTTTTTTGAGTTCTTCTATGCACTGGCTGGTATCAACTATGGGGTGCAGCCACTGTGTGCTTTGGTAGTCTGGTTTCCTTTTACAGTAACTCTTCGAAACATTTGCTTTCTCCAGGGAATTCCTTCACATGACATGGCCAAAACAAGTGAAACTCTAACAAAGGACACAACTTAATCCACTTCTTCCAGCTTCTTTCCATGTATATATAACTTGCAATTCTTAATTTTCTATATCAGCCACACAACTAACTTTAATCTTTGATGCATTCATCTTCAGATCCATGTGCCTTGTTTTATCACACAATATAGCATTCCCACTGATAAATTAATTTAGATTAATTTTCAGACCCACATACTATATTTTCTTCTATTTCATTTGTGAACCTATACTCTTTATTATTTTCTCCTTTTACATTCCAAGCTGAAATCTATATACCATGATGATCAGTTGTGTCTGCACTCACCATGGTTTTGGTCAATTGAGTTTTTAGTGTCTAATAAGTTTTCAACCTTACTTGTACCTGTGTTTTATGTACCATAGTAAGGTCAGTTTTAATCAGTTTTGACACCTTTTGATTAGTATGCAAGCAAAACCCAAGCATTGTTGGAATATCTAAAGTAAAGACTATCTTGCAAATAGCATGTTGGGTAGCCACCTCCCACAAATTGGATGGTGCATGTAGTATGTTCACATATGCTTAGCATGCTGAAAAATCAATGTGCTTTGAAATAGTTGGAAAGCACAAAATTTAGTATTCACAAGATGATAACTAATTGTTTTCCTATCTGCATCCAAGAATAGGTCTCGCAAAGTAACAATAGTATAACATTCATAGTATTACAGTAAATGCAAGTTCTCATTTGAATGAACAACTGAGAACAAATGAAGTACTTCAGAAACATTTCCACCAAACTAATACCAAAAAATAATGTTTTGATGAACAATTAATTGATTTGGAGCAGGTTTGAACAACGTCCTTTTTGAACATTATGAAATCTGTTCTTATTTTGTTAGATAGATCTGTCCATAGAAAATAACTATTAATATTTTATTTTAATTACAACAGTACTTTCTAATTGCATGTTAGTGAGTGTTTGTTATTAGTCAACCATTTGGGTAGTGAACTACTGCCTGAGAATGTTGAGAATTATAGTTTAACTCAACTAGAGGACATCAGGTTAAAGAAGTTTCCTATAGGAATTTTTAATCCTATAGGAATTTGTACAGAAAACAAATTCTTGTGAAAAACCCAAAATAGGTTATATGCCTCTTTGTGTCTGTAGAGTTCTTTCCAATTTAATCACTTCAACTTGGTTACATGGTATATTTGTTGACATGTGAAGGAGAGCTTCAAATTAAAGTTCCCACCATCACCAAACAGAATCCAAAATTAACCAAGGTTAATTAACCAAATTATCATTTGACCCACTTTATAAACTTCAGGGGTTGGGAAGTTTGTTTGTTTGCTTATTATTTATTTATTTAATTAATTAATATGATGGCTCTATGTGGTTTTAATTGTAAAGATATTTAGAAGGTTACAATAAATGTAACAATTTCTTAATACAATTTTTATGGATAGCATATTTAAAAAATCTTAAATTTAGGTGTCAAAATAGTTTCTGACATATCGAGTGGCAATTTAATAAGTTTAGGTGATCTCACCATTGAATTACTCAAGTCATATATCTCAACTAAAATTAGATTTTTGACAGCACTGGAGCATCCATCATCTAAACATACTTGTATACCATGACAAATATTGCTCTGTGATAAGAGCTAAAGTAACAATCATATTCAGGGAGCGGGTCTAAAAGAGAATATTGATTCTAAGTTCAGAGAATTGAGACAGGTTGGCAAAACATTTTTTATCTGCAGCCTTCAAATATACTTGGCCATTTCGACTGCATCTAAACACAATGGCCACAAATTATTACACCAATTCCTGCTGAAATTGTTCACTTATGAGTCTTTGGTGTCATGTCCTTCTCTAAAGACTATTTCACATATTTTGTTGCCCATAACCTGTGCTGTTAGCAGCCACAGCCAATCTCAGTTCTGCAAAGAATTTGTACAACATGCTGTATATGTATGCTAGCATATTATTTGCCTATATACTTTTGGTCTGGTGATGTCCCATCCATAGCCCTTGATCTGAAATTTCCTACATATTTGGGGGGAGAAAGTAGATTCAACTTTTCACTCATTTAAATATATGAAGTTGTGAGAAGCAGGTAGAGCAACTTCCAGTTTATAAAACATATGTGCCATCTAAAAGCATAGCATATTAAAGAGAAGTTTAGACTAAAAGGAAATTCTGCATTTTCAAATATATATTGCAGAGGAAATATAAATGTTAATAAAAATGCTTTGCTGAATCACAACAAAAGTTCCATTCTAGTTCAGTATTAAGCTTTTTATATTAGCTTTTAATATTCCCTATTTTCCAAAATCACTCAAGCAGATATGAGTGTGTGTGAGAGTACGCAAAAACTGATTTCCAGTGGAATGTTGCCTATAAAACTAGAGAACAAAGCCACTAAGTGTTCAAAGATTGAGTAAGACTTTGTCAAGTTATCTTTAGATTTTCTAAATCTCTTCTTCCTCTATGAAAGAAGTCTGCATTGTATTTCTATCTCACTTTTCAGGATTTTGTGTCTGTGTGTGTGTGTGTGTGTGTGTGTGCGCGCGCGCGCGCGCGCCTTCAAGTCAGTATTGACTTCTGGCAACTGCCTGGAGTTTTCTTGGCAAGATTTCAGAAGAGGTTTGATCTTCCCAGTTATGAACAAGATATGTGGATCTATTAGGAAGACCCTCACATGCTCCTAATGTGGTACAGGTACTCCTTGATTTACCAGCACAATTAAGCCCAAAATTTCCATTGCTAAGCAAGACAATTGTTAAATGAGTTTTGCCCCATTTTATGACCTTTCTTGCCACAGTTGCTAAGTGAATCATTGCAGCTGTTAAGTTAGTAACACAGTTGTTGATGAATCTGGCTTCCCCATTGACTTTGTCAGAAGTTTGCAAAAGTTGATCCTGGGAAACGGCAACCATCATGAATCCATTCCAGTTGCCAAGCATCCAAATTTTGATCAGGTGATCACAGGGATGCTGTAACAGTGTAAGTTTGAAAAAAGATAATAAGTCACTTTTTTCAGTGCTGTTGTAACTTCAAATGGTCACTGAACACATGGCTGCAAATCAGGACTACCTGTACAAGCATTTTGCAAACCACCACAAATCATTTAACCCAGGGGTGAAATGCTCCCAGTTTGCTTTTACCTGTCTGTCGGCAGAGAGCCAATCACGCAGGTAGCGTGGCGCTCCGCCCACCTGCTGGGACACCGCTATTTGAGTTATTTTAACCTCTGTGCATGCACAGAACACTTTCATCCCTGATTTAACCTCAGTCTTGGAAGGTGGGAGGGAATCCACCAAACCAAGGCCACTTTCATATCATGATTCTTTGAAATCCCTCTGAGACAGATATGTTCACATGATAGCAATAGCAATGGCCCTTAGACTTATATATTGCTTCACAGTGCTTTACAGCCCTCTCTAAGTGGTTTACAGAATCAACCTATTGCCCCCAACAATCTGGGTCCACATTTTATCAGTCTTGAAATGGTGGAAGGCTGAATCAACCTTGAGCCTGGTGAGAATCGAACTGCCGAACTGCTGGCAGTCAGCAGTCAGCAGAAGTAGCCTGTAGTACTGCATTCTAAACACTGTGCCACCACGGCTCTTGATGATGTGTTATGAAGCTGATTTGCAACTCACCTGTGGTGTAGTTGAAATAGGTTTTGTGTTTAGTCATTTTTGAGATATTTTAATTTAAAGGAAACTCACTCTTCTTCAGGGAAAAAGGAATTCTCCCTGGTTTCTAAGTTTCAGAACTTGTAAGGCAAATGCTGGCTTGATGGCTTTACAGCTGTCCTTCAACAACTCTAGCAAGTAAACAGGTGTTCAATTGCTAAGAGTTTTGTCAATTTCTCCTGGATTGCTTTAAACTGCTTCAGAGGATTTAGGGAGAGAAAATAATGTTATTACAGAGCTAGCTAAGTAAGAATAATGAAAGAAATGAAGTGCAGAAGCATTGTTAATTTACAACTGCATTTTCTATTTAGGTAATGAAAAACTTTATTTCTACTACAGGCAAATCCTCTATAAATAGGTGATCAGTCCATGTTGCTAGTGCTAACCATCTGGCTATATAGCAAACCTGTGCACAACTCCCTGCTTCCCATGTGTATCCCTTAATCAGAAGTTTTGATTCCCCCCCCCCTTTCTACTGTGCTTGCTTTGATCTAAGAAATTTCTTTCTTTTGATTGATTTCTATTCCCATGTTCAGCTATTGTTATGCAAATCAATTTAAGACTGCACAATTATGTGAATAGAATTAAATGAAAATCAATTATGTATTTTGCAGTCAATATTAATCTTTCATATTCATAATTGTAGAGCTGAAAATACAATATCTTCTATCAAATAATGCATTCTATTTTTCTCAGAAAAAGACATTTTGTTCCTATTTTATAATGCATAGAGACTTTATTTAATACAATTATGGGCTACTTTCTTTAGGCAAATATATTTAATGATCACTTCTTCAATATTTACCTAAAGTTTTAACATTTAGAAGAGCCACACAAGAGAGCTCAAAAAGGGTATCCACAAATACACAAATCCCCAAGCATCTTCAGTGTGACAATAGGACTATGATTCTAGGATCACATGCATAAACACATGATCATAGGATTATTTTATTTATTTATTTATTATTTATTTATTATTAGGTTCTTCTATGCCGCCCTACTCCCGAGGGACTCAGGGCAGCGTACAACATTGTGCAAGAACACTAAACACTAAACAACGATTAAAACAATTTTAAAAGATTAAAAAAGTTTAAAAAATAGTTTAAAAATATTCACCAACATACATACAGGGGGAGAGCTCAGATGGAACTAGTCTCAACCCCCTGCCTGCAGGAAGAGCCATGTCTTGATGGCTCTTCGGAAGGCCAGCAGGGTGGGGATAATTCGGATCTCTGGGGGAAGTTGGTTCCAGAGCACGGGGCCCCCCACAGAGAAGGCCCTCCCCCTAGGGCTCGCCAGCCGACATTGTTTGGCTAACGGGACCTGGAGGAGACCCACTCTGTGGGCCCTAACTGGTCAAAGGGAAGTGTGAGGCAGAATGAGGTCCCGAAAGGTTGTGTTGTTCATGTGGACAAAGCAAATTTCATCACAAGTTCTATACTATTAACTTTCCCAGTCACGCACCTCAGAATGTGTTGGAACTTTCTGATTTCCTAACTAAGAGAGACTAGCACCATGTTGCTTCCTTATGTATAATTAGAAGAATGGGACAGAGAATTAAAAATTGACCTGTATGTGTATGTGTATGTTTATATTTGTAAAATATGCATTTTTAAGAAAAAAATAGCCTAAGAGGTTGTTTAGTATTAATTTGCACATGATATTGAATTTATTATTCATTCTTTATTTATTTATTTCATATGCCAAAATACTGTACCTCAAGGTAGTTTATAATAAAAGCAATCATGAAGTAGGTAAAAGTTATGAATGGTATATGTAATTTCAGACACTAATAAAAAGAGACCGATGTGAAACTAGTTATTTCTAAAAAGCAACAGTGCATTGGCTAAAATTCATTGACACTATTTTAAATCAACTGAGAATGCTTCTTGGCATTTAATGTAGAGAAAGCCCTGTAATTCTGCCAAGAACACAATTATCTGAAGATCCTTGAAACAATATGAGTTGCTCACATAGCTCTACCTCGTTTCTTCAAGGGAATTTCATATAAGGGTGACAAATCTATTAGTACTCATATTGAAATCCTGCCCGTTTTATGTTCATACTATGAATGCTACAGAAATGTTGTGTTTGACCAAACTGTAATTATTGCATATAAATGTTTTATTGCATCTTTCTCCACTATAGTAAAGGGTGGACAATAATGCTTTAGATTAGGTATAACCAACTTCAAGAACAGAATCTTTTTTCCCCTTCCTTCTTACACCCTATTAACCAAGTCTTGTCTGTCTTATAAGATAAGATTAAATGAGACATTTGTTAAGACAGCTTTGTCCCATTTCACACCGTCTTGCCACTGTGTAGACCAGTGCTTCTCAATTATTTTCTGTTACGCCCCCCCCCAGGAAGAAGTAAACATTTTGTGCCCCCCCCCAACTCTCCGCCGGGACGATTGTTTGCAATATTCAGCATGTTTTTGCTGAAAAAACTCAAGCAGCTTATCAGCGTGATTGGGGTGTAATGTGTTTAAGTGATGCCTTAATTTATTTGGCTTCATGCTGTCCGCTGCAAACATTTTTAGACATAGTAAACATACCAGTCTTTCCTCGTCTCCCACCGTAGTCACAGTGAAGCCAAGCGCTACATACGCTTCGTCATATTTCCTCGTCTTAGCTTTCGAGAGACTTATGTTTGTCTCATTATCTCCATCTCCTCCTTTCTTTTCATCCCTGTAATATTTTTCCATGGTGTCTCTTAAGGGTTTATCTGCACTTCATATCTCCTGTTCTGTGCTGTGTGCTATTGTTCGGTGCAAAAAACCCCTACTCCCTGCTGCAAAAAAAAGCACGTTCCCCGGGGTCACGTGCCTCCCCTGGCATCACTCCACACACCCCCAGGGGGCCCGCCCCACTATTTGAGAAGCACTGGTGTAGACATACATTGTGTAGACGTACAGAGTTGAGTGTGCATAGCTGATATTATGCTATGCAGGTAGTCCTTGACTTACAACAGTTCATTTAGTGACAATTCAAAGTTACATCACTGAAAAAGTGACTTATGACCAATTTTTTTACACTTATGACTGTTGCAGCATCCCCATGATCATGTGATCAAATTCAGACACTTGACAACTGACTCACATTTACGACCTTTGCAGTGTCATATGATCACCTTTTTGCAACCTTCTGACAAGCAAAGTCAAGTTTTACTTAACAACTATGCTACTAACTTAACAAGTGCAGTGATTCACTTAACAACTATGGCAAGACAGGATGTAAAATGGGACAAATGTCTCATTTAGGAACATAAATTTTGGGCTCAATTGTGGTCGTAAGTTGAGGACTACCTGTACAATTCTTGGGGTCTCTAGAAAGTAATGTAGTAGTAAGTTGCTAAGATGTTGGATTTGTAATAGGACAATTTGGGTTCCAGTCCATCCTTAAGCATTGTCAGGGAAACTAGCTAGGAATTCCAACAAGATGAGCTAATTCTATTTTATTGTGAAGCTACATCAACAGAATCTTGCAAGTCTGAAAGCACAATCTTCCCTCTCCCCTGTCTTTTTTTTTTACAGCCTAAGAAACTACATAGGATTTCTTTCAAGCCTTTTTCTTTACCCATTATCTAGCTGCTAGATATGTCTTTTATCTGACCTTTCTCTTTGCTGTGTCTCTTGGTCCAGTCTCCCAAAGTCTTTTCCACATACCACAACAACCATGGAACCTCACTGGGTGACTCTAGGTCAGTTGCCCTCTCTCTCAGGTCATCTTGTCATTATTGTCATTATGGGGGACAATAGGAGGAGGGGCATTATGTATACTTTATCTCCAAAAGCTTCTTCACAAAATATAAGAAATAAATCAAACAATACTGATTATTTAAAAAAATAGAAAAACCATAATATAATTGTTAATATAGGTGAGACTAGTCACAATGTTTTTTTCTTTACATTCATGCAAATAAGGAGAGAGGAGGAGATAGAATCAAAAGAAACAAAGAAATTCATTCTATTTACGTGGGAAAGAAACTGCAGGGCAGGAAGTTTAGTGTGACCTCACGGGGGCAATGGTACCAATAGTTTGGGCCCTTATGCATTTTTTAAACACCAAAAGTACAACACAAAAACTAAGACACATCTGTATTTATTTTTCAAGCATATGTTTTTCAAATGTATTTTTTTCAGTCCTCATATGCTTCTTATAATATTGATTCATATTTTATTACACCTTGAAAATTTTATTTTTATATGTAGAAAAAGAACAGTATTGGGAAAGTTCCCTTGGAAGTGGTATAAATTGCTCAATATAATAAATAATTCAATGAGAGATTCAGTAGAATTATTCTTCAATATGTGTTTACCTCAGATAAAAGCCAGTTCAGAACAGCTTTGGTGTAACGGTTACTAGGATAGAAACCAAGAGACCATGAGTCCTAGTTCTGTCATAGAAAGCCAGCTGGCTAACCTTGAACCAGTCACTCTCTCTCAGCGCTAGGAAGAAGGTGATGGCATGCCACTTCCAAAATCTTATCAAAAAAACTGCAAGAACCTGTCCAGGTAGTCATCAGGAATGAACATTGGTATCCCCATTTTGAAACAAAAAACAAAACAAAACAGCACTACAAACTAATTGCCATGCTTTTGAAGCCTGGAAACACAGCTGCCAATTCTCATTTTTTTATTTATAACATCTGGATACTTGGCAGGTTGTGATATGGAAGGTAACTACTTCATCTTCCTTATGTTTGCACCCAAGGATATTGTTGGGTGGAGAAAGATGGGTTTAATTGTCTGACTGCAAGCCTGAGTTCTTTGATTGTCCTGTCTTTGTCAAAACTTTGTTCAGATTTATGTACCAAAGGGAGGAAGAAAACACATTCTTTTCCAACAGCTCTTGATTTCTTTCACATGGAAAGCCTACTTGTCCAAATGTAGTCTAGTGAAGGAATAAGAAACCCTTTAAAGAACATCCTAGGTTTTGGCTCACATTTTGACAAATTAATAATCTGAAACCAAAATATATTCTGTATTGTGATGTATTAAGACTTCAACCAAAATTGTTCTTAAGTGATGACAAGTTTGCAGCACAATTGAAAATATTAATAGTTCTAGTATGGAAATAAAATATAGAAACAAAGAGCATGCCCTGTTAGTTTGAAGAAAACAGAGTTTACAGTCTTGTGTCTGAAATGCTTTTCTAACAGGCCTGGATGAATGACCAATTCCCATGAATTGTTCCAAACTTTTCTGAATTCTAGTGTTTATGAGTTGGAAAGTCTATGCTTAAGAAGAGGCATTAACCAGAGTCTCTGGTTAATGCAGCCTCAGCTAATCCCAGACTCTAGGAATAAGACAATCATGCTGGTTTATCTAAAAGGATCAGAATTTCTGATTTAATACACTCAACACATTCTGAACTCTTAAATTGTGCTATTAAATTAAACACTGCTACCATAGTTATGCCAATATAACTCATTAACCTCTTTTGAGGCACAGTTTATCATTCAAAGCAGCACAAATGGTTTTCCTCATCCCATTTTATTTTCAAAATGACCATGAGATGTCATTTAGATTTAAGGGTACTAACTGGCACAAAGTCAACTGGTGACTTTCATGGCAAAATAGGGACTGAAACCTTGGTTTCCATGATATTAAACTGTGTTAGTTACTTCGATAATTACTGCTTTAAATTATCTAGCTCATCATTCTAACTTAGCAGCAATCAACAAATTGTTCTTACATTGCATTCAAGTGTTCAGATACATTAGATCAGGAAGAGACAGAAGAAAGAGATGGATCCATAATCTGTTAAGGATTATCTCCTGTAGAATGGCAAGGGTTCCTAATTACTTAAAATACTATGAACTCATATATTGCAATATTATGAATGTTCATTCGGAAGCTAGACTGTTCAATGGGATATGTCCCATGTGGTAGTTGTAGTATTTCCATGTCAGTTAAGTTGCTGAATGCCAAGAAGAGGTTTTGATAGGACTATTTGCTAACTTTGGTCCTAATAATTTTTTTCGTACTAAGGAGATTCTCAGAAATATGTATGCATTCCTCAGCCACTGTTTTGTATCACTTCCAGTTGGTGAACCTCAGAATTTGAGTTAAAGGCAAAATAGTTCTTCCACATCTGAAGTCTGTTACTGTCTGTGGGAAAAGAATGTGATCTGAATGGATGGAGTAACTTATGTCTGCTTTCTCCCAAAATTATTTCTTAAAGTCATGATTTGCTTTCTCTGTTATGGAAAAAAAAACTTCTCATCTTTCTGCATTATTGGGTAGGTTTTGCAAGATGTTAACCAATCTTAAATTTCATCTCCTTGCAGGATGTTGTTAAACTGTGTGGCAATGAGTGAATGCAGACCAGTTAAATATTTCAAAACCCATGCAATTCATCTTCACCTGGTGGTAACCACTGTTCCCTCTAAGCTGCGCTGGTGCGCGGGCGCACAGGCAACAACAAACTTCAGCGCAGCACTTTTCAAGTGCAGCGCACCACCCTGCAAGCACGCCCGTCACCCAGCCTGCTTATGATCTCTGAATGCTGTCTGGCTTTAAATCGAATGGGGTCTTAGTTCTGCGGTGGGCGGTCTCCTAATGTGTATGTGTGTGTGTGTGTGTGTAGGGGGGGAGTATGAGAGAAAGAGGGAGGGAGGAGGAGGGTGTGTGTATGCGCGCGTGCGTGCTCGGGTGGTGGGGGGAGATTTTAAAAACTTCCGGCGTGAAGCTTCTAATCCAGCACGGAGCCGTGCCCTGTGCCTCCTTTGCCCCCGGGCTGCCTCCCTCCCCTCAGCTAGCCTTCGCACCCCCGCTCCCCTCCCAAATGTTGTTGCTACTCCTCGTAAATCTCCAACCTTCACACCTCCAAACAGTAGTTAAGTGTCTGGAGCGCCTGCATCTCCCTCTCTGGGACTAGTCAAAAATAGAAGGGGAGGGGGAGGAGGAGAAGAGGAGGAGGAACAAGAAGGCAAGGAAGAAGATGTTACCAACAGGCAACAGACTGCAAATTATGCAGACAGAAATTCTTGCCTATTGCCAGGTCACGCATGGTGCTTTCTTTCTCCTGGAGTCCGGGTGACCACCCCCCTCCTTCCCCTTCCCATTCAACCCGGTCTGGCCCCACCCCCGGCTTCCTTACTCCGGTCTCCCCAGTGTCTCTGTCCTCACCCCCTCACTCTCAAACACCCAGCCTTGCAACTGCAAATAACTCAGTGATAAAAGATTTTTTTCCACCAACTGCAGGAGATAGTGCTAATCTTTTAATAAAAGATCCCATTACAATAGGATCTGTCTGATCTAGATCTAGAAATACAGCTGTGCTAATATTAGAAGACACTAATCATGCTGAATGTAGCTGTTGGGAATCATTTAGCATTTCTGGAGGACCATTGTTTCCCATCCCTGATACAGAATTTTAACAAATGAACTTCTGTCTGCTGGAATGCAACTTTTAAAATAGTAGTAAATGTCAATAATCTTGCAAAGTAGAGTTATCATTTAGGAATGGAATTGGAATTGGAATAATAAATAGGAGCTGTTTCATGGCTTTACTTGATTCTTTTGTTCATTTTTTAATTTCGCTATGGCAGTCTGTCACAAACAATATTAAACTTGAAAGCCTGTTTAACATTTCATTCATTAACTTAGGCAAGGCAAATTTGTAAATTCCAGCAGGTGAAATTGGAGTTTGTGCTCTGAAAAAGGCCCTAAATCTGCCTTTTCCCACATTCCTTATATCCTTATACCACTGTTGGTCAGCTTTTGATCCAGTTCTACAAGGACCCTTTACCTTCCTATGTTCATATGGACAAACGGAAAAAACAATAAAGAGCCATCATGGCCCACAGAAAATAAGACCTCTTTGCACATTCCAGTTTTTAGCCTGGTGCTTTAAACCTCTACACCAAACTGATTTTATTGTTATAGGGGAAGGGAAGGGAAGGAAGAAAGGGAGGGAGGGAGGAAAGGGGAAGGGAAGAAGCAAGAAGGGAGGAGGGAGGGAGCAGTAAAGGGAAGGGAAGGGAAGGGAGGAAGAAGGGAGGAAGGAGGGAGGGAGGAGGAAAGGGAAAGGACAGGGAAGGCAGCAAGAAGGGAGGAGGAAAGGGAAAGGGAAGGAAAGGGAAGGAAGGGAGGAGGGAGGGAGGGAAGAGGAAAGGGAAAGGGAAGGGAAGCCAGCAAGAAGGAAGGAGGAAAGGGAAAGGGAAGGAAAGAGAGGAGGGAGGGAGGGAGGAGGAAAGGGAAAGGGAAGGGAGGAGGGAGGGAGGAGGAAAGGGGAAGGAAAGGAAGGAAGGGGAAGGGAAGGAAGAAAGGGAGGGAGGGAGGGAGGAAAGGAAAAGGAAAGGAAAGAAGCTTTTTCTCTAACATATTGAACATCACAATAGTGCGGGGTCCTTGGTGCTCTCTGAACTTGGTTGTTTTCTTACAGACTTTTCATTATCCAAACTAGGTAACATCATCAGTGCTAGTGGGAGTGATGATATCATATTATCTAGTTTGGGTAATGAAACATCTGCAAGAAAACAACCGAGCTCAGAGAGCACCAAGGACCCCTCATTTCAACTCTGAGCTACAAATATTCTCCTTTATTGTTACAGTAATATATTCTAAGAAAACCAGAAAGATGAAGATCTGGATGTTTGTTTTAGACCAGAGTGGAAGTTTGCATAACTGAATATTCCTTCACGTATAATATTCCCTTAAGACAGAAAACACTGATTTCATTGTCGTCTTGGGTGACATCTGTGAAAAAAATTCAGGTGCTCAGGCATGAAAAATGTGCCGCTCAGACCATATACTTTCCCGCTCACACCGAAAAAAAATTAGAGGGAACATTGGTGGTAACCCATTCTTGATTTTTCTTGCTCTGTTCTCCACCATTTTCTGCTGTTATTACAAGTTCTTTTATTTCAATTTCTTTTTTATTCTTACCCATCTTAACCATCCAATCTGCATTCTTGTATTTCTTTGCATTGATCATAGCTGCACCTCTACATTGTTTGCATTGACCATAGCTGCACCTCTACATTGTTTCTTCTCTGTAAGATGTTGATTGGTTCATTGCAAAAGATTTATAGGATCTGAAGAGAAATCAGAGTATTGCAGTTTCTCTTTGATGGATTGGTAGAAACATTTCTGATTGTACTTAATTGAAGAGTCTTTCTGTAGTGTACAATTTGAGCTTCGTATCTGCCGATTTTTTTTTGGGCTATGGCTGTTATTTGCTGCATCATTATTTGCAGTGTTTCTTTGATCTTCCTTGTTTCTTTATGAGATTTCTTGATCAGGTATTCTTTGGTCTTCTTGTTCTTCAACTTATTTTATTTCATCTTTTCTAACTTGCTTGCATCTGATGTTAGCATGCTGATCTTATTTTCCAGCCCAATCTTCCATTTTGATGGTACACTTTTTTCCTATCAATTGTTCTGCAGTTTTAAAACCTCTCTCTCACTCTCTGTCTCTTTCTCTCTCACACAGACACATTTACACAAACATAGAGACACAGACAATAAAAAAAGACAAATCTGATTGTTTATTATCATTTATACCTTCTCTTATATATATTGGATTTTTATTTTTTCCAGTATACCAGAGATGGGTTATCTTTTTCTGGTGCCATCTGATAATTGCTGACATGATTATAAATAAAAAAGTAAATGTCAGGGTTCCAAGTAACACCCCCAACAAAAGAAAACTCTAAGGCTTCAGTTTCCTCAAAGTTCCATTTTATTAGTGATGTCATATTGGCACATCTGGGAAAACCCAAATCTGAAAGCTTCCGGTTTTCCACACCCAAAAGAAAGTTCAAGTCCCTGCCCCAGCACCCACATGTCCATCACATTGTCTAATAAATGCACCGTCCCATCTGGAGATGCCATCCATATATACCAATCCAGGTGCAGGGCAGAGTGACCTTGACTCTCTGAGAAAGGAATGTTATTTTGGCTATATGTTTCTACTCACAAAATCCCCCCCTCCCAGTTTCCCACAGCACTAAATGTGGCAGGCCTGAAGATCCAATGCCCAAAATGGCTTCCAGGCCTGACAGTAAAATTTGCTAAATTTCATGAACATTCAACAATTTCATACCAAAAAATAGATGGAACCCCTTATGAAAATGCTGAAATGTTATACTTTCTTCCAAAATCTCACAGAAGACCCCTAATTTGAACACGTGGCAACATTTATATACCGTAAATAATCAATATTTTGAAACTATGGTCTATTTTAATGCTCCAAATTGTTCCCTCTGAAATCCTGGACAGATTTTTTTGCCTATACAGTGCATACTTCTAATTATTTTCTATACTTTTTTTGAAATATCCCAGATGAAATATATTCATTTTACTACATTTTCTTTCCTCCCTCTGCTCTTTTGTCTCCATGGTATTCAGTGATAAAACAAATTTTACTGGTATATGTTTAATGGGAAGGAAATTAATTGTAACTGGCAGAGAAATGAACCAGAGAAATGAACCAGAAAGCAAAATCTTTCCTTTCTATAGAATGGTTTATCTTCCATAAATGGTATGACATTTAATGAGATTATTATTCCTCTTTCAGCAGAATATATAAATAGAGGCAGAATATGGTTGATTACGAAGTGTTAATAGATATGATATTAGAATAAGTAGTTGCCAAGCAATGTTACTTACTAGTCTGTTTTTCTGACTCATTAAATGCAAACACATATTAATTTCTTGGATATTTTATTTTTACTTTAACATTTTAAAAATAAAATCACTCTCCTGTTCCATTTTAAATTTGATACTTCCAAAACTATTCTAAATGCATGCATTATTGTTCCTTAACTGTTATTTTTAATTATTTTTAGCAATTATTTCAGTTTTGTGTGTGCTTCATATGTAATGGGATAAATCAAGACATTAACTCAGTGCTTCATTAGGAAGGTGTTTCAAATCCACTTTTAGGCTAGAGAAATGACATAAAGGGATATTGGTAATAAAGCTATTCACACTTCAGAATTAATTTATTTTAAAAAACCATTTTTTATCAGGTTTCCACACAACCCTGAAAAAAGACATAACATGACATGACTCCGTTAACTTATTAAGGCACAGCACATTCATTTTTAATGTGGCTGTTAAAGCAGCCACACCTTCTATTTGCAGGCTACTCAGAAGCCTAAAAATAGGGGTTCACGCTAGATCTGAAAACCACTTCTAGATTGGCTTTGAAGTGTACAATGTCTTAAAAGTTAACCTCTTCCCAGTGCCATCACTAGAATTAAATGTGGTAATAATAACAAAAGATAAGGACACCATTCCAAGATCACTGTAGCATTGGATTGTGTTGAATTTCATTTCATATCTACTTCAGAGAGTTTAAATAGCTTTTGAAATGATGTTATTTATTTATTTATTTTATTTTAGTGTTCTTATATGCCGCCCTACTCCCTGGGGACTCAATATGTTCAATATTGTAGGAAGAAATAGTGAAAAATAAAAATTATTTTCTGTGTTCTCCAGTTTTCTAGCAATTCCATATACTTTTTAAAAAATATCAAGTTATGGAATACCTTGTCTGGTTTCAACTCAGTATCTTGTAATTTTCTCATTATAGTCATATTATATTTGAATTATCCTGACTGTATTTCAGATGGGGAATGAGAAGTTATTTCTGCTTTTTCCAATGACATGGTGACTGAACCTCTCCCTTCTAAAATAGGATTTTGAAATCAAGAAAGCTTGCAAGCAAAGGGATGCTTGTTTCTTCACAAATTGTTTTATATGTACTTCTGCAGAAAATGAATTTATATAATTTTTATTGCTTTTTGTTTTGTTTGTGTGTGTGTGTGTGTGTGTGTGTGTGTGTGTGTGTGTGTGTGTGTGTGTTTCTGTGTTTGGTACTTACGTTCTAGTTTCCTAGTATTTTTTTAAGCATATAAAGGCTTAAATTTTTGTGGGAAACAGAATAATAGATGCATTTCTGGACTCAAAGAACAATTTATTTGTGATATTTATGTTTGGCTTCCACAGTTGTGGAGAATTTGGGTGCTATGTTGAAAAATAACATATATCGTATACGGTTGTTACTTATTTAATCTTAACAATTGCTTAACTGTTTCCTTTTATAGCAGATGTAAAGAAGCCTTTTATAGCAGATGTAAAGAGGTCCTCTGGTTTTTTATAAATTGCAACTGAAATATCCAGAAACAATAGAGCTGCTATTGAAGGATGCTGGCAATTGTATTCCAAGAATATCTAGATAGGTCCTGTTTCCTCGCACCTAGTTTCCTTGCTCTTAGCTTAATCATAAAGCACTGAGAGATGCAATTCCTTCCTTTCCTTTCCTTTCCTTTCCTTTCCTTTCCTTTCCTTTCCTTTCCTTTCCTTTCCTTTCCTTTTCTTTCCTTTCCTTTCCTCCCTCCCTCCCTCCCTCCCATCATCTCTTTCCACTAACAAATCTGATAAAAGACTTTTCTTTCATAATTTTTAAGGATTCCTAGAGTCATAGGAGGTTACTTCCAGCAAAAGTAATCTCAGGCTTTTTATAAACTCAACAATGAGGTTAGCAATAATACCTATTTGATATGAAATTGAAATAGGATCATAAGAAACAGCATTTTTTGCTTGTTTTTTGTTTTCAATTTTATTAAACACCAGAAATTTTTTTAGAAGTAACTGAGTAGTTTGTAGTATTATATTTAAAATAAAAGATAAAGGTAAAGGTTTCCCTGTCCAGTCATGCCCGACTCTAGGGCGTGGTGCTCATTTCCATTTCTTGGCCGAGCAATGTCCAAAGACAATTTCTGTAGTCATGTGACCAGCATGCCCATATGCCAAAGGCATATGGAACTCTGTTACCTTCCCACTCAAGTGGAACCCCTTTAAGACAAAGTCAGAGTCACCATCCAGTCAGGACTGAAGAAACTTCTTGGATGAGAAACGAAACGACTTCAAAGAAAAACAAAGAAGTCCAGTTCCCTTTTGAAAAAGCAAATTTGGGGAAATCAAATAAATGAACAGCTGGTATTTACTTATTTGTTGCATTTTTAAAAACATTGAATTTATAAAATATGCATGTATAAACTCAACTATTTCTTCACAAATTTAGACTCGGGCTATATATTGTTATTTTTACAACAACCCATGGCAGTGAACATACCCAACACATTTCCCTCCTCCTATTTTCTCCACAACAAAACTCTGTGAGGTGGGTTGGGCTAGGAGAGAGTGACTGGCCCAAAGTCACCCAGCAACTTTCATGGCTAAGGCAAGACTTGAACGTATGATCACCTACTTTCTAGCCTGGTGCATTAACCACTAGACCAAACTGGCTCTTTAAGAAAATAATAAACTATTGGGTTTTTTAAATGAAATCTTCTAACTTACCATATCATAAAATTTATTTCATATGAGGGAGAATGTCTAATAATCTTTTGAAATACATTTTATATTACTTATTAACTTTTCAAAACTTTGTTTATATTTATAACCTTAACTTTAGGGTACACATGTTAAAGCATATTTACTTTTTAAAAAAGTTATTGTTGCTTTTTATTACTATTACTATCATTGCTTATAGAATAACATTTTTAATTAAAGGAAATGTGTTGTACCCCATTATACAATTTTTCATCATGTGCTACCCTTTGACATTGTATATGGCTCCTATTACAATGTTCTCTTGGACTGTCATGAGTATGAAGCTGTTCTCACATAATTCCTTGCAGAGCATCTGTTTTTGCATCATTCCATACTAATAATCTTTTTTAAAAAAAAACTTCCATGTAAATTAAATAGCTGCACAAAAAATGGCTAATTAGATATACAGCAACCATTTGGATGTACAATTATCCAATTTTCCTATGCAACTGTAGTAATTATCTTCACACATTAGCTAAATTATTGTGCAAATGCCATTTTGAAAAGATGACCCTTATTTTTTTAAAACTTTCACAAAATTTAATAGATGTTGTCCTGTAATTTCAGAGCCAGTTTTCCTCTAAATTTCAAGGCCTCACTCAATCCCATGCAATTATTTTTTCCACCAGAAATTTCAGCTATATTACTAAATATGTAAAACTTAATAATTTCATCTTTCTCCCTGTCATGGACTGTATTTCTACACACTTACCACATAATACTAAAACAAATTCCACCCTCCCATTACTATACATATAGGCTAACTGTATCTCTACACACTCTAAGCATTCTCCTTTTCTTACCCTCCATTGTATCTTTGTTGACTACCTCAACTGATGAAGGAAATCTGAGTTGTATACAAAGAAACAAACAATTAAAACAGAAGTAAAATATGTGTAACAATAAGAAATATGATACTCTGTGTCAGGGAACAAGCAATGTCATATAACAGTCAACAAGCAGAGTTAAACATCCTACCCTAGGTCTTTCTTGAACAGCCAGGTCTCCATAGCTTTCATAAAGCCAGCAGTCCGGGATCATCAGGATCACAGAGGAATGCAACTCCATAGGACAAAAGTGGCTACAGATAAACACCCTCTCAAGCACCTTACAAGATGCCATTGCTTTGCTGAAAGGACTCAGAGCATTCTGACCTTCTTATACCTTACTATGCAGGAAGAAGCAATCAAATTAATAACACTGAATAATGAGTCACTAGACCATACCAAAACCAGCTTCAAATTGTATCTATAAGTCAACTGGCAACCAATGAAGCTTACACAATTGGCAAGTCACATAGGCAAATTGAGTATACCAAGGACTATTTATTCTGACCAGCTGTGGCTTCCAAGTGGTGTTCAAGGATAGCTCCGTGTACAGTGCATTGTAGTACTCCAATACTGAGTTTCCAAAGTCAGGTTGGGAATGATGACAGTTGCTTACCAGACATACATACCAGATATATTTGTCCAAAGAGCCTCTTAACCAAAGCTGCAATTTTCTTATTGAACACAAGCCAATATTCCAGGAAAAGTCCTTGACTTACAAAATTCATTTAGTGACTGTTCAAAGTTACAAGGGCACTAAAAAAAAGTGACCTATGACTCCTAAACTTAACCCAACAACATATTTGGGGGCAGGCACACTGATGGATTTGTGAGGCTAATTAACATACCGTATTTTTCGGAGTATAAGACGCACCTTTTTCCTCCCTAAAAGTGGCTGAAAATTTGGGTGCATCTTATACTTCGAATGTAGCTTTTCTTCCAGCCCTAACTAGGTGCTAACAGATCTTCTCAGCTCTTACCTTGCAGGCTCTTTCATTGTTACTCTCTAAGAAGAATGTTTTTCCAGCCCTAAGTCTTTGCAGGGTTTTTTTCCATTGCTCTATTTGCTCCAAAGAAGTTTTTTTCTAGCCCTAACCAGGTGCTAACGATCTTCCCAGCTCTTACTGGCTTGCAGACTCTTTCATTGTTATTCTCTCAGAAGAAGGTTTTTTTAAGTCCTAACCAGGAGATAAAATAATGTGCTGAAGCTGACCAGACTAAGGATGCTAGCCAGATGAATACCTGGTAGGCAGATTGTTTTCCCCTATTTTCCTCCCCAAAAACTAAGGTGCATCTTATACTCTGGTGCGTCTTATACTCCAAAAAATACGGTAATACTAGGGCCACCTGGAGGTTTCCTCTTCAGAAGAAGATATTTAACTCCCTGAGAAGAATTTTTTTTCTGATAAATCTGAGGCTAACCACAGCTACCTCACCCTTTGAAAGGGGACATCACCTAATCTATCTCCTCAAGATGTATGAGATTCCCTTCTGATTTTGAGGAAATCAACTCAAATTTATCATCTATTTGAAAACGGAGGGAAAATTGCCTGTCACAGAGTACAATGTGTTAACCTAAAATATACTTCAATTATTTTACCCTCCCCCCCCCCAAAAAAAAGTTTCTGTGGATTCAGGTAGCATACTGTAAATAATTATGACCATTCTTTTATTTTTTTAAAGTTATATTTCTAGATATTAAAAAAGACAGAATCTTGAATTTTCTTAGAAGGAAACTAAAGTAACATTAGGTCAACAATACCAGTTTTTAGGAAGTAGCTGAAAAGCTATATTGATTCCTTGAAAAATTATGAAAAGGAGAGTATTCTATTTTTGTAGCATCAAGAGTCAGAACTTATTAAAATTACATGATTATAACTTTGATGAGAGGAAAGGTCTTTCTCTAAAACAATAGTATTCAATTAATAGTAGATAAATACAAGATAAATTTATCGCAACATACTGCCTCTCAAAGATACAAGCTGCGGAGATATTTGAAGGTGTACTTTGATTCAACAAAGCTTTGACTAAATTGTAAAATAGATTCACAGATTGCAGTATGGACTTACTTTGAAGCAGCAAATCAAACCATGTAAAGCACTTTATAGACTTTTGAAGTTGTTTACAGTTTTGGGTACAGAGGCTCTCTTTTTTTATTGCAACTTACAATTTTACTCCCACATATGAAAATTCAGGGGATGCTGAATTTGTGATGGATTCTCTGACATTGACATAAATAACCAATCTATTCATTTTAATAATTCATTAAATTTTCTGCTTATCAGAGCTCTTTTGGGAGGCAAAGCTAGCAGTGTTATAGGCTTTATTCTTTTTTTTAAATTCTAAACTCCTTTAAAAACTCAACTTTGCTTTTTCTTCATGCTAATAAAACTGGGAGTTTTATTTTTCAGCACTCTGAATACAAACTTTAAGCTGACCAGTCCAGTATGGACTAACTTATTAGGACAAGTTTTAAGTCCAAATATTGACTGTGGAAGTGTATTACAAATTACAAATGCTGCTTTTTCTATGCCAAATCTCCTATTTTCTGGCTTGCTTGTATTAATGCATATTATTATTCAGGCATCCGCTAACTAACTAACACAGACATAACCAAGTGATCAGGTGATGGTAGAGTCTTTTCCAGGAATGAAGGATTATGCCAACAAGTTATGCCAATTGTTGTGACACTGAGAAACTCCATCAGAAGCAGCCAAGAATTCAGGAATTATTCTTCACTGTCATACCAATCCTGGCATCTCAGAAAAGCAAATGAAACCAATTTTTTAAGTCAAAGAGGCACACTTTTTTCATTGGTTCAGCATAATTTAGGTTCTTTGCTGGACAACTGGGGGTGGGGGAGCTTCTATCCTCTACTCATCTTGGCAATATGGGCCTCAGAGAAACAGGGAGACTATCTGAAGATATTCAACGAAAACTGCACTGGAAGCAGTATGCTCCGTCCCATATTTGGGTAGACCAGGTTGTCCTGATAGACCAGTCTCACTGGAAAAAACACCGGTTTATTATACCTTCATCTCAATCTAAGAGAAAGAGATGAGAGAGAGAGAGAGAGAGAGAGAGAGAGAGAGAGAGAGAGAGAGAGAGAGAGAGAGAGAGAGAGAGAGAGAGAGAGAGAGAGAGAGAGAGAGAGAGAGAGAGAGATATTTAAATCAGAGGTGGGTTCCTCCTGGTAGTGACCCGGTGGTGATGTCACAATGATATCACCAACCCAGTTTGGTCGGTGCCGGTCCGTGGGCACCGCCATCTTTTTTTGACTTTTTTTATTTTTTGACTTTTTTAATATATTTTTTCTTCT
Organism: Diadophis punctatus similis; assembly: GCA_023053685.1. Lineage (NCBI taxonomy): Eukaryota > Metazoa > Chordata > Lepidosauria > Squamata > Dipsadidae > Diadophis > Diadophis punctatus. The sequence continues at coordinate 39,428,352 of JALIGW010000004.1, read as the reverse complement.
GAACATGTGCAGAAGCTGAGTTTTTGGCACTGTGCATACAGTCGCCATCTTGTTTTTAGCTTTTAAAAATATATTTTTGGATTTTTTGGCACTGCGCATTTGCGCATGCGCCCATGAGGCACGCCCACGCGGCGTGGGAGGAAGCCAACCGGCAGTGAGGTAAGTAGGAACCCACCCCTGATTTAAATGTTTTGATTCTCTATTATAATTAATGGATCAAAATGGATTTATCTTTAAATTACCAATCTGCTTTGAATCATGCCCTTTGAACCTTATCTGAATTAATCAATCTGAATTAAATCAAAATTGATTCACACATATGCAACAAATGTATTTCAATGGAGTTGAGAAATAAATAAAGGGATGAAAGTCTGCTGCAAGCCTGCAGGAATCTGCCAGGGGGGAAAAAAGCTGGAAGCTATCTAATTACAAAGGTCTGTAACAGGAAGTCAGAAGTGGAGGAAATAGGATTCTCCAAGATGCTAAAGTAAATGGATGCAAAGATTAAGGGAAATGATAAGACACTTCTTGTTCAGTGTTTGGAGTCAGTAAGGAAATTAGAATTAAAAACTTTCAGCATGATAAACTGAAATGTATTCTTGGAGTTTGAGGAGATATAAAATGCTGTAGAACTGCAGATGCATGTGCAGACACAAAGAAACAGACACAGAGATGGGTATGGAGAAAGAAGAGGAATAGAAATTGTTTAGCTTGTAGCAATAGTAAGAGGCCTTTTTCCTAGGAAGAGGCAACATGCAGATTTAAAGGATAAAAGATAAAACTTTAAGTTAATGGAAAGAGAAAGATTATGCATGAGTTATCAAAAATTGAAGGATAAGATTTCTCTCCCTGCATTACTTTTACCACCATCCCATTCCAATCTCTGCAGCTAATAAGGGTAGCTAGCAACTTGGCCAATGAAGAGAAAGAGTGGCATTGTGGTATAAATGACCACAGTGACAATTACCTAGTGAATTGGCTTGCAGATGGCAGGAGAATCAAGACATGGGATGCTGACAGAAGAAGAAAATTCAGATAACCGGGATGAAGGAAATCTAAATTAGGAGGAGAGATCAAACAGTCGGGAAACAGAGTGAGAGAAACTGATAGGGATGATAGGCTGGTGTGGCTAGTTTTAGCAAAAGAAACCCCATTTTGTTTTTTAAAAAAAGAAGTAATTTTATTCTCTTCTGTTTTGAATGTTACTTCCATTGGCCCTTCCTCCGCAAATTCCCACAACTGTGGTGTGGTTGTCATTATCAAAGAACGCATATCATGCTAACCCAGAACAGTCTTTAATGCAAAGCTGTCTCCTTCTTCTTGTAGATAAATCAGACAGAAAGTGTTAACTCCTTTTTCTGTTGGTAACTCAACTAGAAGATTTTGCATATTCATCTACTGTTTTATCAGTTAGGGCCAGAAGGTCAGGGAGTTGAAATCTTTTAGTAATAAAACCACATTTTGGTTGAACAATCCTCAACCAGGCATGTGGATAATCTACTGCTTGTTGCTTATTACTTGTCAATGATCATATGGTACTGCTTTTATAAGTGTAAATTGTTTGTTTGTTTGTTGTTTGTTTGTTCGTTTATTTATTTATTTATTTATTTATTTATTTATTTATTTATTTATTTATTTATTTATTTATTTATTTATTTATTTATTTATTTATTTATTTATTTATTTATTTCTATTTGTATGCCGCCCAACTCCCAGGGGACTCTGGGCGGCTTACAGCAAATAGATAAAAACAACAATAGAAATAAGTTATTAAAATACAATAAAAAATTTAAAAAAGCAATTTTACTCATATTATCAAAAAGGGGAGACCTTCAAGAGTTTTTACATATTAAGATCAATTATCCCCAGGCCTGCCGGAACAACCAGGTTTTGATGGCCTTCCGGAAGGCCAACAAGGTGGGGATGGTGCGGACCTCTGGGGGAAGTTGGTTCCAGAGAGCCGGAGCCGCCACAGAGAAGGCTCTTCCCTGCGAGCCCGCCAGCCTGCATTGTCTAGCTGATGGGACCCACAGAAGCCCCACTCTGTGGGATCTCACTGGTCGTAGGGAGGTATGAGGTAGTAAGCGGTCCCGAAGATAACCTGGTCCTGAGCCATGTAATCTATGTTAATTTGTCTCTATATTTAATTAGGGCCTCCCAATTTGTGCCTTGGGTCCTGAGAGCATCTCTTTGTTGCTATACAGAATAAACTGGTTGCAATTTTCTGCCTTGTGTGATAATTAATTCCTTTGCACCAGATAACGACCTTCGCATATGACTGGACCAATTCATAATTTGGCCAAGAGAGGAGACTGCTCAGTCTGTGGTGTATGAATTACTAGCTCTAAACAAATACAGGAGACAAGGGGATTCTTCCCACTGAATTGAATAGCTTAGTGTGGCTGAAAGTTATTTTTGTAATTGTGTGGTATTATCCGTATTTGTTATTACTATATTGCAAGTAGTAAGATAAAGTCATTCTTAATTATGGACATTCCTTGACTTACTAGGAACAACAGAGGCCAACATTTCTTTTAAGTGAGACATTTGTTAAGTGAATTGGTTTGCTCCATTTTACGACCTTTCTTGCCACAGTTGTCAAGTGAATCACTGCAGTTGATAAGTTAGCAACCAAGTTGTTAAGTGAATCTGGCTTCCCTGTTGACTTTGCTTGTCAGAAGGTTGCAAAAGGTGATCACGTGACCTTGGGACACAGCAAGTCATATTTTTCAGTGCCGTAGTATCTTTAAATGGTCACTAAATGAATTGTAAGTTGAGGACGACCTGTATTCAAAATAAGTGAAATGCATTTGCTGTTTTCTGAAGATTCTCTTTTGAATGATATATTCATTGTGTTTCATTGTTCCATTTTTAAACCACCTAAAGTCATACATATTGGGGTGGCATAAAAATCAGATATAAATATATATTTTACCAAGATAAAGTCCATTCAGAAGGCAGCATCCTATAGCTCAGCTTTTCACAGATTTTTGCTCTCTTGCTTTTAGGTTTTCATTTCCAGGTCACATTGGCTTAAAATTGTGGAAGCAGACACCTAAAACAAGTAGGTAATGCCAGATTGGAGAAAACTGTTTTATTATCTTTTATTATTTTTTGTTTACTTTGGAAAACAATTGAAAAATAATACCTGCAAAACTTTAAAATACTGGACAAATAGAAAATAACATTTCTCATGTTACCTCTCCTCTATTAATTGTGTGTATATGCTTTAAATCATATTATAATCCAGCTGGGAACCAACTACAAGTAGAGAAATAGGGTGTGTGTGTGTGGTGACCATTATTCCCATATGGAAGTGGTTTATGATGTGTAAAAATAATCAAGGATGATGCCCATTTGCAGCTCAAACTGGTACAGGCAAAAAAGATTTCACAGCACACTGGTTGCCTTTTCTTTATGGTTCTATTGTTTTGAGTAAACCATAGTAAATCAAAATCAATAGTGAATTTAATCTGTCAGAAATGAACTGAACAGAAATGTATTCATTTAATAAATAGCACTTCTTCAAGAGGAGAAAAATAGATCACTGTTACATGTGTACCTTTTCTTTAAAATAAATAAAAAATATAGAATATATATATTTTTTCTAAATGTGTGTTTCTTTAAATTATGAAACATACAGTTTAGCGTTATACAACTGCAGATATGTTGGAATATTCATGACTGGGAGAGCCATGTGATTGAGTCAGCCAATCAGGCTGAAGTGTTAATTGAGCATGTCCAGAAACTTAGCAAGAAGAAGGGTGTGGTTTAGTCTGTCCACCATTAAAGCTTGCTATGAAAACATCTCAACATGTGGTGAAACAAAGTGTGGTATTGTAAATGTTTTATTCTACTTATAAAGAAGTTATTTGAATCAGCAAAATGCAGTTATCTTGTGAAGCTTCTGATTTATTGCGTAACTCTGACAGGTTATGGGCCCAGAAATCGCTCAAGAAGTAAAGTTAAAACTGCATTGTAATTTAAAGCTGATAAGAAGCTGTCTGTGTTGTTAAAGGAACAGGCAGAGAAGAAAAATAAAGCAGGATGGCTGCTGCTATGGAATTTAAAGACAGTCCAATACCTAAATTGGGGAAGAAAAATTATTTAATTTGGGCTGCAAAAATGGAATGTTTTTTGAAAGCAAAAGAATTATGGGACATAGTAGCAGACCCCCCGCAAGTGCTTGGAGCAGCAGATCAAAAGGCTCATGACAAAGCTATGGCTTATCTTCTTTTAAGTCTGGGGGATGATCAATTCTTAAATGTAGCTGAATTAAAGTCTGCAAAAGAAATATGGCAGAAATTGAAAGCAGTACATGTCAATGTTTCTGCGTGTAATGTGGTCCAACTTTCGAGAAAGCTTTTTAGAGCCATTATGCAGCCAGGAGATTCTATGGAAGATCATTTAATGAAAATGCAGTCTAATTTTCTAGAATTGGAGCAACGTGGAGTAAAGTTTCCAGAGTCCCAAAAAGTTTTATTAATGTTAAACAGTTTGGATCAGAGCTGGGAGACTGTATCAGCTATTTTTGAAAGTAAGCCAGAAGCAGATTTGAATTTGGAGGCTTTGAAATCGTGTTTATTGAATGAATATGAGAAAAGGCTTTTCAGCCATGCTGATGGAAAATTCCACAGGCGGGGGCTCAACAAGGAGTACAGTGGAAACTTACAGCAAGTCTCCAGCAAAATTTTCCACAGGCTGCCTATCTCTAGCAACAGCCGAGGTGTCTGCAGACAAGAGGAAAGCAGAGGCAGGAGAGATCAAGTTACACAGCAACAATTCTTCAAGCAAGTTAAAAAAGCGTGTTTCATTTGTGGAGAGACCAATCATCTGCAGAAAAGCTGTGCACAGAGAAGAAATGTGCAAGACAAGAGACATTATTTGCAAGGACAGATTGCAGTTGCAAAAGTTTGTTATAATAACAATAGAGACAAATGGTTGATTGACAGTGGGGCTAGTCAAACAATTGTTAATAATTCTGACTTATTTTCCAGATTTTTCCCAGGAAACCATGAAGAAGTGGCCTTAGCCAATGGTCAAAAGGCTAAAATCATTGGAAGAGGCGATGTGCAAATTCCATATTTGGAATCCAGGTTTACTGATGTGTTATGTGTACCTGAAATGGAGCATAATTTGTTAAGTGTGTCTAGTTTAGACAAGCAAGGTTATGAAACCACATTTGTTAATGGGAAGTGTATCATCCAAAGAAATGGGAATGTTTGTGCACAGGGCATAAAAGAGGATAATCTTTATGTATTGCAGGGACAAAAGGTGCCACAATGTTCCCAGATATTTAAAAATGTAGCAGAACATAATTCATGTGTTCATCTTCTGCACAGACGACTTGGTCATGCTAATTTTAAGGTTGTTCAACAAATGAAAGAATTTGCAGAAGGATTAGATTTGAAGGGATGTAAGGCATATTTGGATTGTGCAGTATGCAAAGCATCGAAATCCAAAGCATTCCCAGTGAGCAAGTTTAGCACAAGACAAACCACAAGAGCTCTAGAACTGGTGCATGCTGATTTAATTGGGCCTATGCAAGCCAGTTTGGGAGGAGCAAAGTATGCGCTGGTCATTGTGGATGACTACAGCAGGTTTGGGTTTTGCTACTTACTTAAGAGTAAAACAGAGGTGCTACAGCAATTTAAGCAATGGTTAAGTTTTGTAGAGAGAAGGTACAAACAACAGGTATGTCAGTTGCAAACTGACAGAGGTTCTGAATTTATGTCAACAAATTTTCAACAATGGTTGAGACAATTGGGAATAAGACACAGGCGCACAAATCCTTACACACCGGGGGAGAACGGAGTAGCTGAAAAGAGGAATGGTGTTTTGCAAACAATGAAAGACTCATTACTGGAGGATTCTGGTATGAGCAGGTCATATTGGGGTGAAGCCATACTGACTGCCAATTATTTAGTAAATAGGTTGTGGAGTTCATCCATCAATAATACTCCATATGCAATGTTATATGGGAGAAAGCCTTCTCTAGCACATTTAAAAATATTTGGAAGTACTGCCTGGGTACATATTCCAAAGGCAATCAGAAGAAAGGGACAACAAAAGACTAGAAAGCTCAGATTTGTGGGCTATGAGCCAGGCTCAAAAGGGTATCGCTTTAGCGATGGAAGTAAAAGGATAGTGATTTCAAGGTCTGCTAGTTTTGCAGAACAAAATTGGAACAGAATTGATGCAAATTCTGAAAATGTCTCACTTAGTGACGGTGATCCGCTTAGCGACGGTGATCCACTTAGTGACAATAACTCATTTAATGATGGTGAATCATTTACTGAAGGTGTCAATGTTCAGGGAGGAGAGTCTGAACAAGATATGAAGCCAGAAAAGCTTGAAACACAAGTACAGGCAATGCCACGTAGGTCAGAGCGTAGGAACAGAGGGGTTCCGCCAGACAGGTATTCTGCCAGTAAAGTTAAAGTGTGTAATGTGTGGTATGAGCCAAGAAACTATAAGGAAGTATTGGCATTACCAAAAGTTGAACAAGAAAAGTGGAAGGAAGCCATGGATAAAGAGATGAAATCCATGGGAAATCATAAAGTGTTCACATCTGTGACTTTGCCACAGGGTACCAAGGCTGTAGGATGTAAGTGGGTATATAAGAAAAAAGTATTACCCAATAATGAAGTACAGTATAAGGCAAGATTGGTGGCACAAGGTTTTTCTCAATTAAAGAATGTGCACTATGATGAGGTGTTCGCGCCAACTGTAAAAGCTGAGAGCATAAGACTAGCACTGGCATTAGCATCAGCATACAGGCATAGAATTTGGCATTTTGATATAACCACTGCATTCCTCAATGCTGAATTAGAGGAAGAAATTTATATGGTTCAAGCGCCAGGGTATGAAAATAAAATGCCTAACATGGTGTATAAATTGAACAAGGCCATTTATGGGCTGAAGCAGTCAGCCAGAAATTGGAATATCTGTTTAGATACTGCATTGAAAGGTCTTGGGTTCAAGAGTTGCAAAGCTGATGGTTGCATATACACTGGAAAGTTACAAGGTGGGAATTGTCTACTATTAGCATTTGTGGATGATCTTTGTTTCATTGCAAAGGATGCATCACAAGTTAAAGAATTTGCTAATAAGTTAGAAAAGAAATTTGAATTAAAGAATTTGGGAGAAATAAAGAATTATCTCGGTGTAGAGATACAAAAAACTGAAAAAGGTGGTTATATTCTCAGTCAAAGGAAAAAATTGAACAATTATTAGAGAAGTATAACATGAAAGATTGTAATATTGCTCCTACACCTATGAGCACAGATTTTTACAATAGTTTGGGTGAGGACAAAAGTGAAGCCTGTGATCAGGAGATATATCATTCTGCAATAGGGAGTTTGTTATATCTGTCACAGTGGTCCAGACCAGACATAGCTTGTGCAGTGAGCATTCTAAGTCGCTTTACTGCTACACCTACAAAGTTGCATTGGATGGGTGTGAAAAGAATTCTCAGGTATTTGAAGGGAACTGTGAATTTAGGTCTTCAAATACAGGTCACTGAAGAATTAAAATTGAAATGTTATGTTGATAGTGATTATGCAAATGATGTAAAAACCAGAAAGTCTAATTCTGGAATTGTAATAATGTTTGGAGGGGCTTTAATTGGTTGGAAGTCCAGAAAACAAACAACGGTTGCTATTTCAACTGCAGAAGCAGAGTTTATTGCATTGTCTGAGTTATGTTCTGAAGTAGTTTGGTATGTACAGTTGTTACAAGATTTAAATGTAAATGTAAATGAAGCTGTAACTGTTTATGAAGATAATGCTGCTTGTATAAAAATGGCAACAGGTGACAGAGTGAAGAACAGAAGTAAACATGTGGACATTAAGTATTGTAATGTCAGGGAAGCTGTAAAAGAAAAATTGATACGTTTACATCATTGTTCTTCAGAGGATAATTTAGCAGACATGATGACCAAACCATTGGGTGGCGTCCATTATAGGAAATGTTTAAATCCAATAGGTCTGGTGTCTCTCCCAGTAATGAAGGGAGGAGTGTTGGAATATTCATGACTGGGAGAGCCATGTGATTGAGTCAGCCAATCAGGCTGAAGTGTTAATTGAGCATGTCCAGAAACTTAGCAAGAAGAAGGGTGTGGTTTAGTCTGTCCACCATTAAAGCTTGCTATGAAAACATCTCAACATGTGGTGAAACAAAGTGTGGTATTGTAAATGTTTTATTCTACTTATAAAGAAGTTATTTGAATCAGCAAAATGCAGTTATCTTGTGAAGCTTCTGATTTATTGCGTAACTCTGACAAGATATAAGCCCACATTCAATTGAAATGATTAGTTCTTAAGTACTATTATTAATATACAGTATATAATTTAGAGCTCAAAACAAAACTTTCTCTAAATGTATTTAGACAAGCAATTCAAATACACAAAATTGCTTTGAAAATCAGACACAACTGTGATGTAAAGTAATGTATTACTCAAAATATGTGTCCATTTATTTGGAAAAAAAATAGCAAGAAATGTGGCATTGCTTTCCTAATTGATAACTTGGACTCAATACATAGGATCTACCAATTTTAAACTGGGCACCTAAATTTATAAACAGTTCTTCTCTGCTTTATTTTGACATTGATTCAGCTAGTTCGGGCTTGCCTCTACTGGTGAACTTTTCAGAATAGTATCAGGGTTAATTATAATGAGCTTCTTAGTAGGGCAGAGAAAGTATTTTGCATCATAATTAGGTTTCTTTGCAGTCAAACTAATTAGCAATTCACTGTATTATGAAGTCATGTTTACAAGCAAAATACCTCACAGATCTGATCAAAATACTACTACTGTAGTAATACTATGACTCAACATTGGCTGTGTTGACACAACAAACCTAACAATAATCTAACCAACCATATTACTGGCGCTCTGAATTTAGCAGAAGCCCATGTGAGTTTAAAAAAAATATTATCCTGAACGTAAGCCCTTGTTTACTTCATTCTGCAGTGAAAGGACAGGTCCAGAACTGCAAGTTATAAAGAAAGAACACCATTTTTAAAATCCCTGTTGGGACACACATCTCATGCAACTAGTAAGAATTGAATATTAAAGGTAGCTTTTTCTGGAGTGAGTGGAAAAACATATATAGGCAAACCCCAATGAACAAATCTGTGCTATTTACAACTAGCTTGCTGATAATCTGGAAAGCCTTGTTTGGAATAACCTTCCATTTATTCAGACATATTCCACTGTACATTGTACTCGATCTCCCCAATTATGAAGAAAAGGGATTCTATTTGCACATAATAGATGCACTACAATTATGTATTTTTAAACATATATTTTGAAAATCCTCATTAAAGAGGAAGGAAGGAAGGAAGGAAGGAAGGAAGGAAGGAAGGAAGGAAGGAAGGAAGGAAGGAAGGAAGGAAGGAAGGAAGGAAGGAAGGTCAGTTCTACTATGATGGTCAGCTGAGAGATTATTTTGATAAGATTCATGACATGACAAGCCCCTGTGAGAAGAAACATCTTGCTTAAAAAAGAGCCTGTGGGTAAACTAATCATGGAAGTCACAGCCTTTTGCAGTGAAATTTTGGGAAGAATTTGCAGAATATTAAGGTGACTTTTGAGTAGCAAATTCACTATTTTTCAAAAAAAGCAACCTTGACCTTTAATGAAGGAGTTAGGAGCAATTGAAGTCATTGTATTCCAATGGATTCAAGACATGAACTATACTCCAAATTGCTCTCTTAGAGAACAGTAATTAGGTTTTGTTCCCAACTGATGTAGCCAAAGAGAAATTGCAGTCCTTTTCTAACTGATCTTTTTCTTTTCAAACTATGATGGCTGGGTGATGATATTTCAATAGTTTCAATAGATTTAAAATCATTTGCTTGCTACTTTTTAAATCTATGATAACTCTTAGTTTGTTTATGACTTATTTATGGGACAAATCACTGGAACTTCAAGGAAAAAAAACCCAGAAAAAATGACGGAAAAAGATGTTTTCCTTTGAAATACAAATTGTCAGTTTATATCTTAATAGAGCCACTACTTCCGTGTTTATAATTTTATTTTTTAAGTATTAACATGTATATTAGGATGTCATAATTATGCATTTCCTCACAGTTTTACCTTTAAATGTTTAGGCTACAGTCTTATGTTCACTTATCCACAAATATGCCTCACTGAACTTAATGGCATTTTCTTTTGAATAAAGAAAAGGGAAAGATACATAATTTTTGCTTCTTTTTATTTCTACATACAGTACATAATGTTTCCAAACTTACTGAACCAGAGGTGGGTTCCTCCCGGTTTGGACCGGATCACCTGAACCGGTAGCGACCTGCTGGTGATGTCACAATGACATCACAGATCCGGTTCGGTCGGTGCCAGTCCGTGGGCGCTGCCATCTTTTTTGGGGGGGGAATTTTTTTCAATTTTTTCCTGTTTTTTTCCTCTGCTGCTGCTTGAAAAAGGGCCCTCCAGCCCACCCCCGGGTTTATTCTTACCTTTATTCCTTCACCCAAAGCACAGCTGATCAGCTCAGCTGTGTTTCGGGCTGATTCTAGCTACTGAGCATGCGCGGAAGCAGAATTGCATGAGGGGACCCCTGTACTGAACTGAAAGAAAATCACGTGAATGCCAAAACTCTGCAGCTTTCCAATTGGAATATTTAAAAAGTAGTTTGGTGGAATCTGGAAACCTAGTATGAATTATGATAAAATATCCTGGAAATAGCATGCCTATGATGTATTTATACCAACACAATTGTATAAGATGAAAAATCATACAGTTTGGATACCCTTGGATTGCGAATTAAGGTGATTAATTCCTTAGAGTAAACTCCACAACTCATAAACAGACACAGAACATACACTGGGAGACAAATGCATTTAATTTAATGTAGTTGATACCATCTGTTGTTATTGTCTCTGCCCATGGAATTTTTGTCCTAGGTCATTTCTATATTTTTAAAAATGCATTCTTAACATTCCATTCCATTAAACACCAAAGGTTCTGGTTCTAGCAAAGTTTAGCTATCTTTGTTAAGCTTTTAAAAAAAACCTTACAAGGCTCCCCAGGAGTTTCTAGCACAAATACTTCAGTAATTTGGTGAAAAAGACAATCTCTTTTGCTTTTTTGTGGGACTCTCATTAACATTAATGTGGAGAGGATCTGTTTGCTTGGCAGTGGGTATAGAATTAAATAACTATTAAAATAATTGGGTTCAAATTTGTTTGAATATAATCCAAAATTTACTGCAGGCATAGCAGTTTTTTCAAATTTCATATAATAAGAAAAGAGGTGGTTTTCTAATACAAAACACTGATGACAGTTGTAACCTCCTCTGTATATATTTGCAACTGTTATTCAGTTTGTGTTCAAACAAGTTTGTAAAAACACCTCATTATCATCTCCTTGCAGAAGTAAGCATACAGACATTTCCACTTAATAGTACATAGCCATGAACCTTTCTCACCCAAAATCTGTACAGATGTGGCTCTGAGTTCATGAAGGAGTGACTTCTTGCACTGATTCTTCTGATTACATGGAAGTATGTATTCAATACTCTGCAGAATAATGAGACAAGTGTAAATTTATCAGTGCACCTTCCTTTTTCACCTCTTCCCTCATAATCTTACTGCTCATTTAATGGTGCTGATATTTTATTTTATTTATTTATTTTTGTCAAGTACATGTTGGTAATATACATAGATATAACATTGTTTATATATATAAGATGGGTACTGATAAGAGGGAACATTAGGACAGGGACGGTAGGCACGCTGATGCACTTATGCAAGCCCCTTACTGACCTCTTAGGAATCGGGTGAGGTCAACAGTGGACAGTCTAAGGGTAAAGTTTTGGGGGTTTGGTGACGAAACCACAGAGTCAGGTAGTGAGTTCCAGGCATTTACCACTCTGTTGCTAAAGTCGTATTTTCTACAGTCAAGTTTGGAGCGGTTTACTTTGAGTTTGTATCTGTTGTGTGCTCGTGTATTGTTGTGGTTGAGGCTGAAGTAGTCGTTGACAGGAAGGACGTTGTAGCAGATAATTTTATGAGTTATGCTTAGGTCGTGCCGAAGGCGACGTAGTTCTAAGCTTTCTAAGCCCAGGATTTCAAGTCTGGTTGCGTAAGGTATTCTGTTGTTAGTAGAGGAGTGGAGGACTCTTCTCGTAAAGTATCTCTGGACACTTTCTAATGTATTTATGTCCGATATGCGGTGTGGGTTCCAGACAGATGAGCTGTATTCGAGGATTGGTCTGGCGAATGTTTTGTATGCTCTGGTTAGTAGTATGATATTACTGGAGAAGAAGCTACGTAAGATTAGGTTAACAACTCTTGAAGCTTTTTTGACAATGTTGTTGCAGTGGGCTTTGGCACTTAGGTCATTTGATATGAGTATTCCAAGGTCTTTTGCATTATCCTTTGCATTCTCTGTTTTAACAGCCTGGGAGTTGCTAGTTCAGCATGATTATTTTGAACCACATCTCCCAGGGTCTCAGGATGAACTATACTGGCTGTGTCTTGCTGGGAGTTGTAGTTCTTAAACCCTTATGTAAGACTTGCAGTCTAGTACATGGGTCTCCAACCTTGGCAACTTTAAGACTTGTGGACTTCAACTTTCAGAATTCCTCAGCCAGCAAAGAGGAATTCTGAGAGTTGAAGTCCACAAGTCTTAAAGTTGCCAAGGTTGGAGACCCCCTGGTCTAGTATATCAGAAACTTTCAAGGCTGGCGAATTCTGGAGAATATGAACCACACAGAAGATTAAAAATAGAAAAAAATGACAGATTTTTCCATTATATCATTTTAATTTATATTTTATCTTTCCACCCACTTAGTTTGTAGTCTTAACATTAAGAACAGCTATATAGAGATTTTAGTATTTTAAAATCATATTGCATTAGTAACACTAGCCTTTAGATATTTTTATAGGCTTCACTGAAACAGCAATATTTCTTATGGATGTAATTGTACTGTTCTTCTTTGACAAAATGAAGATATATAAAAAAAGAAAATGATGACAGATCTTGAAGACAACTTTTACTGGCTAGAGAGAAGCTTCTCATCATGAAACCATTGAGGACTCCAAGGAATCATCATTTCAACATAGCCAGTTAATTTGAGTGCTGCAAAATATTTTTTCCTACATAGATTTCCTAGTGACATAATTACTTGTGACTTGTTACATCATAGATTAACAGTGTTTTAATCTGATAAAGGAAATGATTTAGGTGATTAGTAATGCAAAGAGTAGACATTTATATTTAGCAAAGATCTGTTAAATATTTTAAGCTTTATCATGTTAAAACCACATTCTCCTGGCAATCTTTTTCATAATTCTTATGTAAATAATGCTATATTTGGACACATTCCATCAATTCCTTTCTTTGAATGATACATATCTGTTAAAAATAAATGCAAAATACACACAGTTTCTTAATACATTTCTTAATATAATATTCTCCTGCAACTCCCACATCTCATTTAAGAAGAGTTTCTTCCGAAGCAGATTTATTTTATTCTGCTTATATCCCTATTCTATGTATGAAGATATCTGTCTATAATTGAAATAGTGAAATCACATTCAAACTGCAACAGTTATATACAGTATTGCCAACTATTAATAGAATATTGAAGTCCAATATTAATTTCTGTTTTCCTAAAAATGCCTGAAGTTTGGTCTAGGGCCGTAGTGGCGAACCTATGGCACGCGTGCCACAGGTGGCACGCGGAGCCATAGCGGCCGGCACGCAAGGGTTCCCACCGGCAAACCGGAAGTGCTGAAAAACGCACTTCCGGTTTGCCGGTGAGCTGTTTTTTGCACTCCGAAGGGTTCAGGGAAGCTCCCTGAAGCTCCGGAATGCAAAAAACTACAAAACGGACAAACCGGAAGTGCACTTTTTTGCACTTCCGGTTTGTCCGTTTTGTAGTTTTTTGCATTCCGGAGCTTCAGGGAGCTTCCCTGAACCCTCCGGAGTGCAAAAAACAGCACACCGGCAAACCGGAAGTGCGTTTTTTCGCACTTCCGGTTTGCCGGTTTCGTCGTCCCAGGCTCCGGTAAGCCTTTGCGCGGGGGTGAGGGGGTGTGCGCATGCGCAGGGGGCAGCATGGGGGGGGTGTTGTGTGCATGCATGGGGGGGAGGGAATGGGTGTGGGCACGCGAGCGCGCGCGCCCCCCCTTTTTGGCATGCGAGCCTAAAAAGGTTCGCCACCACTGGTCTAGGGAGATAAAAGATTAGGGGTAGAGAAACCTAAGGTATGAAGCCAACTGGCTGACTTAGGGCTAGTCCTAAAAAAAAGACAATGGCAAACCATTCCCCCCCCACTCACCCCAAAAATGCCCCTGCATTGAGCTCCTGCATAATTTAACTGAAAATCCCTTATGATCATTCAGGCTTCTGCTTCAGGTCATTTTCCATGAAGAGGGAATAGAAAAGCCTTTTAGTCATGTGGTTGTAAATGGACCCACTGTGTGACCGGACTTGATTATACAACCATTTTTAGTATGGTCATTGAATGAGTCATAGTCATTAAGCAGATCACATGGTCATAAGTCCAAATCCAGTTTATCCAATGGGTGTTTTTTTCAGGTTTTGCTGGAAAACAGTAAAAAATGTTGCAAAATGTGATCACAGTATACTGCACCTGCTTGTAAATGAAAGCTGGTTACCAAGTCCCAAAATGCAATCTTGTCAATGTGGGGGTAGTGTGGCAGTTGTAACATTGAGGACAGGTCATAATTTTGGATGATGGTCTAAATTACTGATTGTAAGTTGAAGACTACTTGTAGCGTCAGCATGTGATTTTTGCCCTCCCTAAAGTCCCAGCCTCAAAGTAATATTGCACTGCTAGAATATGTGGCTGACTAAGTCCAGCCTTCAAAGAAGACTGAGTTCATCCCTCCGCCCGGTCTAAATGAAAAGGAAAGTTCAGATTAGTGATGTGCAAAGTGAGCACATTCTGTGCCAGTATGAAATCAATCCACCTCAACAAATAGTGTGTTTCCTTGAATGTAGCCTGGACACTTATTACATGAACAGAAATCACTTTGTCACACAAGAAATGTGATCATTCCGCTCCACTATTCAGAAGCATAAGCAGCTTCGCACTTTTGCTTCATACAGAAAAGGCAATATCCCAAACAAAACTTTTTAGGGTTTGAATAGTCAAGAAAGGATATAGAAGGTATTTTTTTCCTATGAAATTAATCATTGGGTCAAGGAATCTTAAGTCAGAAAAATGTGCTCCTCCTAGGTGATTTTTGCCAAGAACTGAACCTCTGCTTTTTGAGTAAATGAAAGCCAACTCTATATAAAATATAAAGTATTTGTACTGTATTGTATTTGTATTGTATAGAGTACAATAAAATAATTGATCCAGGAAGTTGCCATGTCATTACACAGCAGTGCCCAACAAAGCACTCTTGGAATAATAGCTACATGCAGGTCTCAGTCAATTTATTGTTGTCAGGGGGAAAAAAGTGAGGTGAGGTGAGACGCCAAATTGCACAGTGTGATGGTATGGCGTTTCTATGGATACTTTTAGCTGTTTAACTATCAGTTTAATTGCCAGTAGTTACATTTGTGTCAAAAGAAAATCAGACCAAAGGAAGAAACAATCTTATGTACCACCTAAAAAAAGTAGTAAGTAAATGCCATGCTTACATTTTTCAACTATTCAATTCAATTCTCAGCACTCTCACTATTTAGGAAGGTTATGTGACATCAATCAATAGAAACTGTAGACTTTTAAGATGTAAGAATTTTCCATTCACACATGATCATCGCTAGAAGGTTTTTCCTAATGGACAACAATCCTTTCTCTAAGGCAGGGGTGTCAAACTCACATCATCATGGCGGCATCACGTGACATAGCGGGACTTCCCCCCTTTGCTAAACTGGGTGGGGGCGGGGCCAGCACGTGACGCATCCGGCCCACGGGCCGCAAGTTGCCACCCCGGTCTAAGGCTTTCTCCCTTCTCTGCCTATTCTAGAGCAGAGATGAATGGTTAGATGGATGGCATTTAAATAACAGATCATAATTACTATGCTATTAACAACAGGTGAAGAAAGGATTCATTGCCTTGGGGTGGTTACCTTTCAAAACAGATTTTCCTTATATCCTCTTCTTCAGTAAATTGTCTTTCAGTAATTCTATCTGAAATCACACACACTGCCCAGCCTGTTCATACTTCAGTTCTGAACCAGTAATCTGACTCAGAGTTAGGAATACAAAGTTTGTGTCAGCTCCTGCATACCGGACCCAACCCCTATGCCATCCCTGCCACTCATGGTGGACGGGGAGCGATACTATGAGGTGGACAAAATACTTGATGCCAGGTGGTGCAGGGGGAAACTGCAGTACCTTATTTTGTGGAAGGGATATTCCCTATTGGAAGCCTCATGGGTGTCAGAAAAGGACGTACAAGCCCCCAGGCTAGTTGCTAGGTTTCATAGAAAACATCCTAGTAAGCCTGGGGGAACTACGTCCCAACAACTCTAGACCCCTGTGTTCTTTTTGTTACAGACATCGGCTCAGTGGTAGAGGGGGCCGCATGTCAGCTCCTGCATACCGTCCGTCTGGGAGCTGTCGTTCAGTGGTGAGAGGCCGCACAGAATCAACAGTCTTTGAGCAGCTTGGAGACTAATGCAAGGAGCGATTCTCCTTTAAGAACAGCAAGGCAGCTGAAGACGGAGGCTGGCTTATGGAGTAGCATGGCTCATTTCCGGACCACGGGGGAAGGCAGTGCATGCGTGAGTGGGTGGGTAGTGATTAGGGAATATAAGGTGATGGGGAGCATGGGTGAGCAGCCCTCACAAGAATTTCTCTTTGAGATTGTCAGTGAGTGCCAGGAAAGAAGTAAAGCAGACAATAGCAAACCAGGTTTGTGTTTGGTTTTTTTCCTTTGTTTTCCTTTTCCTTTTGGAACCTGAAAGTTTGGATGTTTGGGAGATGTTGTCTTGTTCACAGGCTGTATTTCTTTCCACATGATTATACCAGAGGTGGGTTCCTGCCGGAGCTGCCCAGTGCGCAGCTCCGGTAGGGAGCGGCCGATTGCGCAACCGCTCCAAAGCCCTCTCTGCCAGTCCACCATGCGCGTCGCCATTTTTTCGTTAATTTTTGGCCGATTTTGCTTCTGCGCATGCGCGGAAGCAAATTCTCATCAAAATCTCGCAAGGGGATGCGTGCGCAAGAGAGATTTCGGGGAGATTTTGCCTCCGTGCATGCGCGGAAGCAAAATCACGCCGAAATCTCATGCGCGCACATGTCTCCTCACAAGATTTTGGCGCGATTTTTCTTCCACACATGCACAGAAGCAAAATTGTGTGAGGGGGCGCATGCACATAGTGAGTGCACGCGCCCCAAAACTTGGAGATGCGCACACAGCACACCGGCACCGGTAAGACGGCAACCCGCCACTGGATTATACCTTTTTTCCCCAAATCAAATTTAAATAACCCAGCTCAAAAAAAAAATCTGTGTGGAATCTTGTCTTCATTTTAAAACAAATATGCTATAAACTGAGTTGTGATATTAATAGCAAATAGCCTAAGAAGTGGGATAAGGCAACTGTTTGAAAACTAGAAGCAAGATTGTTAAGTGAGTTGCACCCAATTTTACCTCCTTTTTTGATATGGTTGTTAAGTGAATAGTGTGGTTGTTAAGTGAACATGTGGTCATTAAGTGAATCCAGCTTTCTCCATTGACTTTGCTTGCCAGAAGCTGGGTGGGAAGATCACAAATAGTGATCACATGACCTCGGGACATTGCAACGAAATACTTTGAACGGCCACTGTAAACAGTCACTGCTAGTAAGTTGAGAAGTTGAGAACTATCTATTATAGCATCAAGACCAAACTCATAGATGAAGAAGGCAAAATGAAAAAGAAAAGAAAAAGACTAGTAAATTGAGGAAAGAAGCTCAAGAATCAAGTAGTACAGGTGGTATTCTCATTAATCCTTGCAGTCCATGTAAAATAACTTATAAGGAAATTTATTTATTCATTTAAATTTGAAGGCCACCCACCTGCTCAATGTGTCTAGGCAGCTTACAAATAAATAATATTTATATTAAAGAAAACAGCTGACCACTATAGCAAACTCCTAATCTTAATTTTAACAAAACCAAATTAACTGTAAGATCTGGGATTCATAATCAGAAATTCATAATCAGAAATCAATGAAATAATTTCTCAATTGAAAAGTTGCAAAGCCCCAGGTTTTCTGGCATAAGACTGCCAGAATTAATGAAAATAAAGTCTGATTAGCCCCTGAGCAGCTAACAACATTTAAACCCATTATAAAAACATCATGCACATAATCAGCAGCCAAGGTTAAAAACAAAATGCAAAGCAGAACCACTATCAACAAATCAATATAACCATAGCACAGACTTTGGTACACACATCTGAGTCTCCAAGCCCAGGAATAAAACCACGTCAATTTAGTCATTCTTCTGATCAGGACTTTACCATCTTTCTTCTCCAAGACCTAACATGAACAACCACTGTGAAGATTGCAAAGTTTCTAGCAATATTGTGATTATATTTTTTGGAATATTTTTTTTTTCAAGTTTGGTTTGCTTTTTTCTGTGCTTTATGTTTTGCACTTGTGCTTTATTGGTCTTGGATCATAAATGAGTGGAAAAATAATTTATGTAAGGAATTTTTTTTAGAACACTTGTAATTCATCTATGAGTTTGCAATGTGCTAGAGATGGGGACAAAGAGGGAAATATGACAAGATGTGTATTACAGCATTGCTTCCAATTATATAAGGGCATAGCTTACATTATATGTCAAAGGCAAAGAAATCCTCCCAGGGGAAGAAATCCAGTTCTTAATCTACTTGCAATGACCATAGTGAAAGCAAATTCTAAATGATGCCAAGTGACTTAGATTTGCTTCAATGAACAATATTATACCAGAGCAGTAATGAACAGCACACTTTCCTTGATAGAACATATCACATCTCCTTGAAGTTTGTGACTCCTACCTGTCACCTGCAAAAGCCAGAAGAGACTTATATGCAGGTATTGTGTTTGCACTTTGGCAAGTAGTGCTTAGAAAACTGAGTGGGTAGAGGTGGAGCTCTTGCCTCACAATCAGGAGGTTGTGAGTTCGATCCTAGGTAGAGGCAGATGTAAGGGTCTCCTGCTTGGGCAGGCGGTTGGACTAGATGACCTGCAAGGTCCCTTCCAACTCTGTTAATCTGATGATGTTTCTTTACAACTCTCCTCATTGTTCTCTAGCAGTGCTCACCAAAACTGCTAGAGTGTACTCAAAGTGAAGGAAAAAGGAATGGTTTCTTCACATTGCTGCTCTCTTAGACCCAAGAGGGCACATGGCTTCACACAATAGTTTGGAAAAATGGCTATTCTCAAGCCTTCATCAAAGCAAAACAATTCATTAGTGATGTGCACAGTTCTATTAAATGTTTTCTTCCAATTCAGGGGTTCTGTTAAATGGGACCTTGGGCTGTAGTTTTTCTGTTTTTGTGCACTCAAACTGGACAAGTTAATAGCAGGAACAAGATGATAAATGCTAAGCATTTATTTGAATTAATTAACCACATTAGCAAGGACTGGTGTTATAATTTAAAACTTAATGTGTGATTCTCAACACATTAGCCAACCAAGACATTTACAGCAGTAAAAATAGATGAGTAGTCATTTTGAACATGACCAAAAAAGGGATCATTTTCTGTCATGATGCTTAATATGCTCAAGAAATCAAGAAATAGCAGAATGCATGAATTTTTATAAAAGAAAGTACAATTCTTTTCTTTCTATTGATAGCAAGAAGCAAACTGTCTCCATTCTATCACTGATTAATAAGATTGACCCAATATTTTTAAAAATGAGCCATCCTTCCTATATCTTTGTATTCCACATACATAATCGTCTGTTTTATCCCAGAGTGGTGTGGTGGCCTAGAGGTGAAAACACTCACGTACCTCTCGGAAGGTTGAGAGTTCAATCCTAGGCAATGATAGATGTTTCTTTATCAGAGTGCAAAGAGAAAATATCTGCTGTGAACTCCATGAACTCCATGTAGGCATCAGGAAGGCCATCTGGCCAGTAAACACTCAGCTCCATTTAAGCGCCCCGACTCCACCTTGATAAAAGGGATTGCAGAGTCCTAAAAAGAAAAAAAAATCCTCTGTTTTATCCATCAGTACTTTTCACCATTTGTACTACATCCTTTTAATTTATTCCAAAGTTAGTCAAATAATGGAGCTTAAATGTCTGAAAGGTTTGACAAAAATGAAATACTCAGATGATGTCAGTAAAGATTCCATATACATATTTCCATTATCCTATTCTTATTGCATTTTCCCACCAGTATTACCTGGCAATAAATCATGGAATGTATTGTGGGAATTTTTTATTGCTTCATTACTCTGTTAGTTACACTTGTGATTTTAATTTCAGAGGCTAGCTGCTCAGGTTCATTGCTCACTGATGCCTTTCTTAATCTGTATTATCCTGCAAGAGTTCCACCTTCATTTTGCAAAGAAAAAGCCATAATCAACTAAACATCATTCAACTAAATAGAAAGACAATAAATTTTGGCTCATTTCACCGAAGAAGGGAGAGCTGAAGTTAAGAAGGTATATAAATGACCAGCTTGATTTCTACATCAGAACTTTTTCCAATAGCTTAAATGCAATTCCTGTGCAAAGAGTTGGTATTGAGTCTGTCTCATTAGAAAAACAGAAAGGTAACTATAGCAACTTCATTATTGTTATTACAGCTTTGAAGATTGAAGCTGACTTCCATACCCTCAGGTTGTAAAGGTGAGTGAATAAAATTGAAGAAGATCAGAACATTGTGATCTCAGGAAGAAACTCATAATGCTTCAAGTCAAAGAAAAAAAGAGAGAAAGGGGAAAGGGGAAAGAGGGAAAAAAAACATTGAAGCTTGATATTATCATTTAGTGTCTCCTAGGGATACTGTTCTTGTTTTCAGATGTAACAGAGTTCTTTATTAAAAACTTTTATTAATAAGAGACTTTGGGTACAACAGATGAGAATAGGCTGATACTGTAAGATAAAGCAAGCTGCTTTGAACAAGAATATAGTGAAGAGGAAACTGAGTCAGTATTAGCAAATTAAAGTGAACCAAGAAGTGAAGCTGTTACAATTGTTTTTCAAGAAATCTACAGTAAAGTATATATGTAAAACAAACTTCATATATGTAAAAACAAACTTAATTTTTTTTCATGAAAATCTAGCACATAAAACCTAGCATCTTGTAGGAATGTGTTAAGATAAAATCCCAATGAATTAGGAATGGCACCAATAGTTGGGCTGTTTTTTTCTATATGTTATATGTAGTTATGTATGTATATAGGCCATATTAAGCCTTATGGTATGTTATATAATCTTTATATATATATATATATATATATATATATATATATATATATATATATATATATATATATATATATATATATATATATATATATATATATATACATATACATATACATATACATATACATATACATATACATATACATATACATATACATATACATATACATATACATATACATATACATATACATATACATATACATATATATATATATATATATATATATATATATATATATATATATATATATATATATATATATATAGGCTGTATGTATGTATGTATGTTCCAGCATAACTCTGGAACGTCTCAAGCAATTTCAACCGAACTTGGTACACATATGACTTACTATCTGGCAACAAATACTGTGGGGGTAAGACACCCCTAGCACCCCTAGGGCTGGCCTTTCAGAATAACAGTCATGTTCTGTACACTGGGCTCAGCGTTTTTCTGAAGAGGCCTAGGCCTCCCTCACACAGTAGGTCTATGAAGTGAGCCTGATTAGGCCAGTACAGAGGCCTTGATTGAGCATGGCATGGCCTAAGCGGATCACCTGCCCCCACCTCACTGCAGCAGTCCTATCTCACAGGGAACAGCTTCAGCCTGTGTTCCCAGGATCATCCTTTGCCCCAAGTCAGGCCTAGGCCTCTCTCACACAGTAGACCTATGAAGTGAAGGGAGCCTGATTAGGCAAGTACAAGAGGCCTTTGATTGAGCACGCAATGGCCTAAGCAGATCGTCTGTCCCCACCTCACAGCTTCAGCCCATGTTCCTAGGATCTGCCTTCACCCCAACTCATTGCACGAAGGACGGGACCACCCCAACCGAGGCAAAACAGGTATGGAGGCCAGAAAGGACACCCAGCCTATTTCAGCAGGGGTGGAGGAGGCGCAGCATGGGCCAGCTCAGGGATTTATGTTCCAGTCCCAGGCCCAGTTTGAGGAAATGGTAAAACAGGTGTGGCATAGGCAGAGTGGTGGTGCTTCTAAATCCCCCCGCTGTCCACAGGTTCCGTAGCTGGGATATGAACAAGGTCCTTATACTTTTAAAACCCTGTAAATAAAATTGCTTTGATTTGACACTATAGATATAATTCATTCCTTTTCCTGTCTAATACAAGATTGGGATAAATAAATACCTGGGCAACGCCGGGTAATCAGCTAGTGAAACATAAAGCTCATAAACAATAACAAGCAATTTAAGCCTATACAGGAAGGAAGGAAGGAAGGAAGGAAGGAAGGAAGGAAGGAAGGAAGGAAGGAAGGAAGGAAGGAAGGAGTTAAACAAACAGGGTTAAATAAGCCTTGGAGGCTAAATTATTACCTTTTTACAAAAACAAAAAGTCAAGTATGTTCAATTTTATCACAATGAAGGGCATAGGTAGAAAGGTCCTGTCTCTTGGGTCTGCCGATGTCACTGATTCCCTAGCAAATCATAAGGTATGTTAAAAAAATAATATGTTCATTTATAAGGATTGTATGTGTACTTTTAAAAAATTAGCTGAACATAAAAAGTAAATTTCTAACACTCTATTTGGGGAAATAGAAGGAAAATTTTCAAGTCAAATAAGTAATAATTTTCTTAGGGAAAGAGAAAAAGAGAGAGATGCTCAAGAGCCTCCCTTTCATTCTTCCATATCTTGAAAAGTGTGAAGATCCTGAACATAGTTAAGCATTCTTGGCTCTTAATGGGAAAAAATAGACTTTCCCCAAGATGCAATCCAAAGTTGTTGATAAAACAGTATCTTTTTGCCATCATCTGACAAAACAAGATTTTCTTTGCCTCCCTTTTCTCAACATTCTTAATTCATCCAAAAAGCTGCCTTCTGTTTTGCTGTAAGCATGAGAAAGAAATACATATCAGGTGCAAACAACCAGACCCACATGTGTAGTGTTCAAACTAGCTACTATATTGTTCTCTGCCTATTATACAGTAATCTTCCCAGACTGACAGCTTTCACCTGGGAACAACCAGATAGGGCTTTAAGATGTTCAGGGATGTCTGACCTAGCCCTCTGTGTTTGCATACTGAGTACAGGCTTATGCCTTACTTGAGCCATCTTCCCGATGGTTGCTCTCCAACATCAAAGAGATTAAAAATCTCTATTTCAACGTTTGGGTTTTTTGCTTTCTTTAGAAAACCAGCTACAAGCTATGACTAAAGGATATTAAAAAAGAGAAGAACAAACCAGAACAAATCATAAACCAGATTCTGACTAAGTCAAACTTCATTTTCAGCTGAAAGGGAAGTTAAAAGGACTGGTAATATGTTATATTCCCAAATATCCAGCACTGAGATTTTAGATGATTATGATTGAAATAATGGACCTTTGTTCTACAGCTAGGGCCCTTGTATTGCATTCCTGTTTGCTTCCAAACTTTTATTAAACATACAGCTGCTCTTCTGAATCCTCCCATAAAATCCATTCTGCTTCTAAAGCAGAGACATTCTGTAATTCAACCTACCAAGACCAACTCGGTCTTAGGGCTACTTGGTTTCGGAGATAATCCATCTTTGACCTTGGATGCTGTTGCATTCAAGAGTGGTATGCAATCTGGGGATCTTCATGGAGTTACAGCTCTTACTTGATTGGCAGGATTGAGTGGCAACTGTAGCTAAGAACCCTTTGCACACTTCATCCAGTTTGCTAATTGGGTCTTTTTTTGATTGGGAGGCCCATCAGACAGTTACTCTTGCTCCAGTAAACTTACAGCTTATCTATTGCAATCCATTTGATATAGGGCTGTCCTTGGACAATTCAGAAGCTTTAACTGGTCCAGAATACAGCATCATAGGCAGTTATAGGTTTGCATAAGTATACCATATGACACTTCTGCTCTGTGAGCTGCATTGGTTGCCACTTTACTTCTAGATGTGATTCAAGCTGCTGGTTGTAACCTATAAAACTCCATGTGGCTTAGGACACAATTACTGTATTTGAAGGACTGCTTATTTCACATGGTATCTATCTGAGTGATTCATGGTGACAGGGCTGGTGCACTTCAGATTCATCATTAGCATCTAGGAAGTGTGCCTTCTCTGTCGTGGAACCTTGCCTTCTACAAAGAGTTCTCCCTGAAATCCAGATGGCTTCCATTCTGTTGACATTCCAAAGCACCATAAAGACCTCATTTTTCACCCAGCCATTTGGGTACATTTAGTATTATTAAACAATAACATCTCTGTATCTTAAGTTCTTTGATAGCTGGACAAAAATGTCAAATGCAGTCTAAACATCTGGCTCTCTATGTGACTAACCATAGATGATGATGATGGGGATGATGATGATGATGATGATGATGATGATGATGATGATGATGATAATAATAATAATAATAATAATAATAATAATAATAATAATAATAATAATAATAATAATAATAATAATAATAATAATAATAATAATAATGCCTAAGTATGACAACTGGCTGTTTTTAGCTGCTGAAGTTGATGTATTATGTGGCAGCGTAGACCATTGTTGGTGCCAGACCGAAAGGAAAATATGGAGAAGCAGGTGCATAAGATTCAGCATTTGTTTCCTCTTTGTCCTCAGTAAACCATTATCTCTTTGTTACAGACATGGCATTACATACAACTCTGTATATTTCTCTATTATTAAATGTCCCTTATTGTACTTTAATCTTTTAAAATATTGTTTACCTTTATTTCAATTTATTTTTATATCATCTATTTCTGGATTATAGGCTATAAATAAAAAAAATAAATTTCCCCCACTTCATTGCCAAAGCAATTTTCTTATCTGAAAAATTCCACAGTGTTGTAGGAAACTAGGTAATTAGTATCTTCCTCCAAAAAGCAAAACATGTTTCAACAAAACATAAATGATTGCTGTTCATTTTGACCCTTTTTTAATGTCTTAAAATGTATTCCAGAAAAGGTAACATTGTTGAACAATAGGAGTCTATTTTATGTGCCAAATTGTTTTAGTAGAAAAATTGAGAATTCCAGCTATCTAGATGTGGGACATGTTTAAATGCAGGCCTCAAACTTGGATAAATGAAAGGGGCTGAAGAAAAATCTAGTGACTTATTCCAGCATTACCACCAAAGCTTTACAAAAAGATTTTTTACCAATAGATTTAACACTGTAACCATTTTGTGCTCCACCTCAACATGAAGAAAACTGAATACCTAGAGACTGTTACCACCCTTGGAATGCTTCAAATCAATGGAGAAAACCTAAAGAAAGTGGACATTTTTTTGTATCTGGGATCCCATCTTCAAGGCAATGGCGACATCAATTGTGAGGTACAAGCAAGGATGAATGCAGCCTGGATGCATTGGTGAGAACTTACTGGTGTGTTATGTGACAGACGAATGCCAACCCATCTTAAATCTAAAATTTACAAGACAACCATCTGCCCTGTTCACTGTATGGTACTGAATGCTGGGCAGCAACAACAGGGGACCAAAAGCTATCTCCATGCCATGGAAATGTGAATGCTCCATTGGATATTGGGCATCTCCCTTCTTGACCACCTCACAAATGACACCATTCGACAACATTTTGGTGTGGCAGCAATTATAGAGAAATGAGAGAAGGCCGACTCCACTGATATGAACATGTCCACAGAGCAGCACCTTCCACCATGGCCAAGACTGCCTACTAACTAGAAGTCAATGGCCAGCGACCTCATGGGCGCCCAAAACAGAGATGGCAAGACACCATCAATAAAGATATGCAAGCCACGGACCTGGACCTTGGAGATGCAGCTGACCATGCAAAGTGGCGTTCAATGATCTGAAAAGCAGACCCTGCACCTGGGGGAATATGCTAGTAATAGTAGTAGTAGTAGTAGTAGTAGTAGTAGTAGTAGTAGTAGTAGGAGGAGGAGGAGGAGGAGGAGGAGGAGGAGGAAGAAGAAGAAGAAGAAGAAGAAGAAGAAGAAGAAGAAGAAGAAGAAGAAGAAGAAGAAGAAGAAAAGAGGAGGAGGAGGAGGAGGAGGAGGAGGAGGAGGAAGAAGAAGAAGAGGAAGAAGAAGAAGAAGAAGAAGAAGAAGAAGAAGAAGAAGAAGAAGAAGAAGAAGAAGAAGAAGAAGAAGATGATGATGATTTAAAACTGTAACATGCATCCTCCAAGGAGTGGATGATACTGGAAAGTCGGATCCGTAGGCTAAAAGTGTGTTGTATTGGGGAAGACCAATACTCTGCTATGGAAATAGTGACACAGCAGGATAAATCCCCTTGTGGAGGTGGAATGCTGGTAAAGCCTAAAGGAGCTGTCTGTGCTGGAAGAAAATGAACAAGATTGGTATCAGGAATGCACAAAGCATGAAACATGGGAAGCTGGATATCATTAAGGGGAAAAAATGACAAGAACCAAACTAGGTATTATTGGCATCAGTGAGTCAATTGGAATTGAAATACTTTCAATCATGCTTTCAGTCAGATGGGTTTACAGTAAATATTTCAAAAGTATTCCAGGGTATATAGCTGAAGTGGTGCAGTGGTTAAATGCTGCGACTGCAGGCTGAGTGCTAGTTCAGCAGTTCAGCTGTTTAAATCCCACCGGCTCAAGGTTGACTCAGCCTTCCATCCTTCTGAGGTCGGTAAAATGAGGACCCAGATTGTTGGGGGCAATATGCTGAACTCTGTAAACCGCTTAGAGAGGGCTGTAAAGCACTATGAAGTGGTATATAAGTAAAGTGCTATATAAGTAAAGTGCTATTCCAAAAATAACATCAGGTGCTTTTTCAAGAGGCAATTGGACTTTCTTGTTTTTCTTTGAAGATGTTTTCCTTCTTATCAAAGAAGTGAAACATCTTCAAAGAAAAACAAGAAAGTCCAGTTGCCTCTTGAAAAACCTCCTTTGGGACAGTTCTGACCAGAAAAGCTCTGAATTACCAATATATTGTTTACTCAATCCAGACACGTTTTGTACACAGGGACATCTCCAAATGGATGGTGCTACAACAGCTAATGAAGCCAAAAATGAAAAGCCAGAGTTTACCTGCTACAGAACTGTGACTCAGATTACTAAGTACATGGAACCAAAGTCCATTTCAGTTTCAAATTCTGCAACACCAAAAAGAACAAAACATCCCAGAAATATGATATCAGCAAAATTGCATCTCTCTATTCAGTAAAAATAAAGAGCAAATTATACTTACTTAACTTCATAGATAAAAATCCCACTTGAATGATGAAAATAAATGGAAAAACATTATCAATAAAACAACCCAATAACACATCCCATATCAAAAACAAAACAAAACGCAAAGGCAAGCAAATGGCTTTCAGAGGAAACCATCCAACTTGCTGACTAGAAAAGGAAAGCTAAAGTCATGCTTAGGAGAGATGGAACTAGAGTGGCTAAATGCAGAATTTTAATGTAAAGCTGGAAAAGACTAAGAAAATTAGCACTGTAAAATGGAGAAAAGAAACAGAAAAGGCGATGCTGGAGATGCTCTAATAAAAATAAATTAAGACAACATTTATTGCATGCAAAGGAACAATGAGGAACAGAAGTGGAAAAAACCCTACATAATCAGAAGCATGTCAAAAATAGATGGAAAGGCTACAACGAGGAATTGCATATGGGAATATAAAAATTGTATTCAAATATGTAATAAACAAGTCTGAAGTAAAGCCAAATATATTAGCAATAGCACTTAGCAATAGCACTTAGACTTATATACCGCTTCATAGTGCTTTACAGCCCTCTCGAAGCGGTTTACAGAGTTCAGCATATTGCCCCCAACAATCTGGGTCCTCATTTTACCGACCTCAGAAGGATGGAAGGCTGAGTCAACCTTGAGCCGGTGAGATTTGAACAGCTGAACTGCTGAACTGCAGTGCTGCTTTTAACCACTGCACCACCTCGGCTCTTATTGAAATGCAAGGTAGGGTGGGCATGCAGACAGCTTCCCCCCCACAAAAAAATCTCCTGTAACCAATGGAATATCATAAAAACTGTTTAAATAGGTATCAACAACTACAACAAAATGTTCAAAAATATGAGACATCAGTGAATAAAAGATTTCAAAAGGTCAATGTTTATCTGATCCCATACAACACCTGCAATTGCTCTACCTACTAGACATTAGCCCAGATATCATATGCTTTCAATTTTTTTCAATAATCATTGGGGCAATCATGAAAAAAGAGCTGTACAAAATACTGACTGGTTTGAGGCATTTTAGATCACACTGCAAATGTCCAGTGGGTTATAAAACAAGCATGCAGATATCAAAAGGATATTTATGCTCCATCAAATATAAAAAATATAGACTGTGCTGAACATGAAAAATTATGAAAATACAGCACATGAAAGAAGTGGATGTTCCAGGAAACTTGATTTGGTTAGTAAAATGGTTGTATAACAATCAAGAGGCCAGTGCCAGAATAATTCATGAATTTGTAAGTGGCAGTGATCTATTCTATGTTCATTTCTGTTCAGTTCATACATGGAGTAGTTTTGAGGAAATGTAGATGAAAATAAATATAATATAATATGTGATAAAAATTGATGGCAGAATGATCTAAGAGAGGGGTGTCAAACTCGATTTCATTGAGGGCTGCATCAGGGTTGTGTTTGACATCAGGGGGCCAGGGTGGGTGTGGCCATGGTGTGCGTGGCGAGCTCAACATCACTCATGTTGGGGGCGCCTGTGGTGGCCTGAATGCTCTGCCAGCGAAAACGGGTTCCCAAGCTTCATTTTCGGCTGTGACGGCCTCCTGCAACCCTCTGCCAGTGAGAACAGAGCTCCAGAGGGCCACCCGCAGCCCTTGTGCACTCCATTTTCAGCTGCGACAGCCTCCTGCAATCCTCTGCCAGGAAAAACAAAGCTCTGTTTTCATTGGCAGAGGTACTGTGGGCCGGTCCTTCGCTGTTTCCAGGGCAGCCAAATGGGCCAGATCTAAGCACCCCAAGGGCTGGATCTGGCCCCCGGGCCTTGAGTTTGACAACCTGATCTAAGAGAATACCACTCTACTAGCATAAAATAAGATATAAAAATATTTAAACATATTTAAAAACATATTTTTAAAAAGTAAGGCAGAAAAAGAAAAGCCTGCATAACAGTTAAACATCAGAAAAATTAACAACAACCACTGGAAATACTGACATCAATATAAAAATTGACAATGAAGAAATTAACAGGAGACACTGAACCCAAATTAAAAGTAAAATATACTTTAGCATATTGCAATGACTACATCTGGAAAAGCCAGAACATCAGTCTTAATACCAAGTACACAATAGTATTTGTGTTTTCTTCAATAGTTACATACAGTTATGAAAGTTGGACAATTTTAAAAAATGGAAGAGAACTAATGTCCTCTGAAGTTTGGGGCTGGAGAAGGTTACTGTCAATACCTGGATAATAAAAATAATGAACAAGAAGATAAGATTACCAAGCTAAATCTGTCATGTCATGTCTGAGAATTTTTTAAACAATAAATTATGCTAAGAATTTTTAGACTTACTTTAAAATGAGGCTGGCAAAGAACATACTGAATAGATTTAATCAATCGAAATACTTTAAAGCAAAGTTGTAAACATTAGAATAAAAAATAATCTATAAAATTTTTGAAAGATGCATGCAAGTGAACTGGAAAAGACAAATAGGACATTTAGAGAATTACATGAGAGAGATTGACACATTCACATATAACGAAGTTTTAACTAAAGGGGAAATCCCAGACTCATGGACAGAGGCATTGATAACCATAATTCCAAAAGATGCTACTATGAAACATAAGATCCAGAACTACAGGCCAATCTCGCTATTAAATTCTGACTACAACATTTTTGCTTCAATAATGGCCGAAAGAATGAAAAAAACACTTACTGAAATTATACACCTGGATCAAAATGGTTTTTTTTACCAAACAGATACATTAAAAATAACATAAGAACAGTTTTAAATATTCTGGAATATTATGAGACACACCCAGGGGAATCCGTGGCACTCATATTCTTAGATGCCCAAAAAGCATTCGATAATTTAAATTGGGATTTCATAACAAATCAACTAAATAAAATGAATTTTGGAGAAAAATATATAAGAACAATTAAAAGAATATACTCAAAGCAGACTGCAAAAATTATTATTAACGGAGAAATGACTAATAGCTTTAATATAGAAAAAGGAGTCAGACAAGGTTGTCCATTGTCCCCCCTACTATTTATATTATCATTAGAATCATTACTACAGAGGGTAAGGGAAAATAAGGAAATAAAAGGACTTAAGAACAAGAATACAAACTTCAGGCATTCGCTGACAATCTGATTTTTAATATAGAAGAACCATTAGAAGTAGGACCAATTCTGTTAAAAGAAATAAATAAATTTGGAAAAGTAGCCGGTCTAAAAATTAATAAACAGAAAAACAAAATAATATCTAAAAATTTGACAGTTATACAAAATAAAGAATTAGAAGAGAAATTGGAAATGCAAATTGAATCATAATTTGATTTGTAATTTCAATTGTAATTTGAATACAAATTATAATTGAATCATAATCTTCTATACAACCATTTTGTTCCAAAAAAGTAAGTGTTGCTGACCTTTGATTTGAGATTTCATTTAGTACAACTAGATTCTATCTGGTTGAATAAGCAATGAAAGTATGGTGCTAATTATAAGCACTTCTATTCTGTGTACAGTTCTATGCTCAATTGAACTTTTTTTCACCTACAATTTCATTTCATTTCCTATCAAGTATGTCTTTGTCTTCTCATGCACCCACACATAATCCTCCACCCAAAAAGATTTCATCTCAATCTTGTTAATTTAATTTTTAAAAAATCCTACAGTACAATAGAATAGAATAGAATAGAATGCTTTATTGGCAAAGTGTGATTGGACACACAAGGAATTTGTCTTTGGTGCATATGCTCTCGTATGCACCAACCTCCCTAATCACAATCTGGATCCTGAGCATTTGCATTAATCTCTTTAAGCATACTTTAGAGACTTTGGAAGCAGGAAGCATTCTGAATCCAGAACTATGCTGAGATTAAATTATTAACCTTCTAGTTGCATGAAGAATGTATAGCGAACCTCAGGGGATTTAATATGGTTCAAACTTAAAAACATTTAGAACAAGGTAGATCACAGACCCAATTTATTCTGTGCCTGGTAATATTCACATGTAACATCATTCTCAAGCTTTGCTATTATAATTGACTGCCAATGTTTGCTTTTTTTTTCTTGCTCCCTGCCAAGAGAATCTGTGTGATTTACCTAAGGCAAGAGCTAGATCAGAGGTATAGTTGACTTCTATGATTTTCAGAAAGAGACGGCCAGCCAATGCCTTTTTCTTCCATTGTGCTAAATGCAATTTGATACCTGCAACATTTATTAGTAACTAGTTCACTGTTTTTGCCGTCTGTATCCTGGAACTTAACTCTCAACTATAGCCCCTATGATTATAACATATGGTCTAATTTGTTGACTTTTACTTTAGGCCATATCACTTGCTTTTTGCATCACTAGCCTAATTACAAATTCTGGATGAATACACTTCATACAGTCTATAACATTGTCTTTGGCCCAATGCCTTATTATTCATATAAAAGTTATGCACATGATGCATGTTCAACCACAAGTATTAGTCATTGTGTATGGTTCTTGGGAGTTGGGAATGGAATAAATGGAATAACACTTTTCCTCTTCCCAATGCCTTCACTGAATGGGTCAAAAGAATCCTAACCTATTAATGCATTTAAATTAGAGGTCTTTAGCATTTGGGCACTCTTACCACTTTAGTTCATCTTGTCACTTTTCTAGGCAGATAGATATACTTCCAAAAAAGTATTAGGTTTTTAAGATTACTGATGAAACCTATGTAGCATCCAGGGTAGTTCTTAAAATGGTAGTTAGTCCAGAATGTGGTGGTTGTTTTCAGCAGTTATAGGCAGGCCTTATTATGCCCATGTTGTAACACCTCTGCTCCACAAATTGCACTAGTTAGCTTCCATATGCAATTTCCCCCTGAATGTTGTGTTTATAATGTCTTTCTTTTTAATTATATTTTAATTTAAATTATGATTATTGTTTTTAAATGTACGCTTCTTATTCATGCTGTACGCCGCCCTGAGTCCCATGGGATTGGGCGGCCTATAAGAGCGTCTAAATAAAATAAATAAATAATAAATAAACATGCTAGTTGTCATCTATAAAGCCCTACATAGCATTATATAGGTATCTGAGGGACAATCTACCTCCCATGGTTTCTGCCCATTGGGTATGGTCAGATTTGGCATGCTCCAGTTCCTTCAATTAAACAATATTATCTAGTTGGGACCCAGGAAACATTTTTACGTGGATGTGGCACCTGCTGAAACAGAGATATGAACTGCCTCAACCCTACCTGTCTTTAAGCTAGCTTTGAAAAATTGACTTTTTTCCCAGGCTATGAGCTAGGGTGGTTGACTGATCCCTTTAAGTGGGTATAAAGTGGGAAATAAGTTATTTATTTATAAACGCTCTTTATTTATAAACGCTCTTTACCATTTCCACTCGATGGCTGTCACCTTCCTAAATATTATCATGCTTCTTTTTCATTTGTAAACTGCTCCCAGTCAGTCACTCTCCCTCCCTCCCTCCCATCCTTGACTAAAACAACTTCCTTAAATATACTATCAATACCCTAGCCATATATTTTACCTATTGTCTATTGTTTTGTCAGATTTATGTATTATCATTATCAAAATTATTTCCTAAAAAAATTACATAAGAGAAACTTCTTCCTTAAAAAAAATCTAATTTTTTTTCTATAATAGCTTGAAGTTTAATATATTTCATTTTGGGGGGAAAAAGTTCCCTTTGTGGAATAAAACTTCATCTTTCTTTCTAGCAAATTTATCTTTGGGAGCTTTTAGCGCAGTAGCTACATCTATAAAACATTTATAAATATGGATAAAAACTAATGGTGCATTAGTTTTATCCACATCATAATTGTTTTATTAACCAAAATGATTAGCCTGTGAAAATATGCCTCTTGAAAATATATCTCTTATTTTGAAAGCATTTTTCTTGTGCATTAAAGTAGCTCTTTATGTCTTTAAATATATGAAAGAAGCTTTATACAACAGAAGTGAGATGCAATGTTGCAAAACTATTTTATGCTGTATAACTTCAAACTCACAAAATGTTCTTGGCTAAATATAGTAGGTAATGTTCATACCATCAAATGCTAAAATGTCAACAGTATTTTGAAAGATTCATGCACTATGTTTGTTGCTCCACTAATTTCAATCAAATTTCTTCCTATCTTTTCTTTTAATCTTAAACTATATTATTTTTATCCATCCTTTTCATACCTACAAAATTTATGTTATAATTTATTACCATAAATTCTTATAACACTATCTACAGTATCATACCTTTTGAGAACAGAAATATGATCAGTGAATATTTCAGAGGTTTCCCCAGAAACAATAAAATAGCACACAATCACAGGAACACGTTTAGAATCTTTCTGTTATAAGCATCAGTAGTAACACAAGGAAATTCAGATTTATTTAACCCATAATGTAACTGTTTAGTACGCCTAAGTATAATTCCATTTAATAATTTCACATTTTATTCAAGGAATGGCAAACCTACATTCAAGTAATGTTGCTATCAGTTTGGAAATGCAGATAAAACCTAAACCACAATAGGTGTAATATGAAAAGTGACTTCTTTAATATTAACAACTAAGCCATTATTAGTGTTCTGGAAAACTGCAGACTTGATGAATACAGATAATAATATGTTTTTCAGCATATAAATGGTTTTGTGCTACAATGTCTTTTATGTCTTATTATTGAGAGAGTTCACACTGTAAAGATTCAATGCAATCACTTGCACTACTGCAGGATTGTTTCAGAAACAGAAAATCTGTTTTTATGCACCTGAAAACCTGTATTTCCTCTTTGGCATTGCAATTAAATGTGCCTGTACTGTAATTTCATAAAGCTAAAATACAGTATATATAGGGACACAATAGAGAATGCAGTACTAAATGTCATCAATACTCATCCAGGACCCCTAAAAAGATAGCTATCTTTGGCAAACTGTCAGTACTATAACCAAGGA
This sequence comes from Diadophis punctatus similis, assembly GCA_023053685.1. Lineage (NCBI taxonomy): Eukaryota > Metazoa > Chordata > Lepidosauria > Squamata > Dipsadidae > Diadophis > Diadophis punctatus. Next base: position 39,393,939 of record JALIGW010000004.1, on the reverse strand, counting down.
TATTGTACAATGCTGTTTTTAAAGATATTTTGCCAGACCTCTAAAGTAAATCAACAAATTTTGCAAAAGCCAATATTTTATGTGATTTCAGGCAATTGCAAGGATGGGGAATACTTTTATAATCTGAAAAATCTTAGCAACTTCTGCAATATAGCCAATGAGTGGCTGTGTTAAAAAAAGCAAAATAAACTTTTGGTGAGGCAGCAAGTTTTAATTTCTGTTTCTTTCGTAGGTTTCCATATATCATGACAGGTCCCAGTCAGAGATCAGAATGCAAAATCTCCATATTAAGAGCTCAACCTTTTTTCTCTCATAGTCATGAAAGAAGAATGATGTCACCAGAGAAGTTATGAAAAGATAATACAATATTTTTAAAAGATATATTTATCTTGAGGTGTAAATGAACTTCCTATATAAGACTACCTTGCCAATGGCAATCCTTGATTTATATGTTTAACCCACACAAATTACATTTCCTTCAGTACTGGCTCACCTAATCTTGCTTTCTTTTGCCTGTGGGTAAAATTATACACTGTGAACTATAATCTAAACAATATGGATTGGTTAGTATAATCTAAACAATATGGATTGGTTTAGGTGTAAAGGCCATCAAAACTGGCTTTAATACATATGAAATAATCGATTTCTATGCCAGCATGCTATAATAAAGGATAACAATATTTCAGCATTGAATAATACAATTAGAGATTCAAATAAAAGCTATTACAGAAGCTGTTACTAAATGAAATCTAATTTTTAACAAGAAATTCATCAGTTCACTCTACACACATGAAACTTTCCTTAAGTTAATGAAAACCACCTTGTATATCCCAAAGACTTCATTTTTTCCCCTTAACAAAATTATATAAGATAAACATCTAGGAAGCCAAATGAACAAACTGTTAAAAGGAAATTCTATAGGGTTCTAGTTTGAAACTCTTGGGACAGGAACACTGATAATATAGTTAAAAGATGAATAAAACAATAAATTCAGTCTCTCAGAAAAAAAATTATACATGCACATAACTGCAATAAATTCTTCCCACTATTATAACATTAGTTAACATTATCTTCCCAAAAGACAATGCTTTTTTAAAAAATTGGATCCAGTTTTCCTATCATGACTTGTGTACTACTGTAGTTTGTGCACAACTGTACACTTCCTATCATAACTTGTGCACTAGTCTGCCTCCCTATAAATAACAAAAGGGGACTTTTATATTTATGTTTTACCCAAGACCCAGAAATACAGTAAACAGAGTTAGCAACCTTTCCAGGCTGTATGGGCCATTGCATGATCTCATGTTTCAGCAATTCAACTACCATTACCACCAGCACCATACATATAATATTATAAATCAAAATCTGACAAAATTCCCAATGTTTTCAAAGCCTGATCATCTCCCTTTTTTAAAAAATCTAAAACTGAACTTTAGGAAGTATTGGTTGAAGGAGTAATAGATGCTTTGGACACTGCTAATTCAGTGAAAGATAAACTTTTGGAAATGAAAAGTACAACAATTTTTCTATCACTTTTGTAAAAAATATATATTAAAAATAGAAATATTGCTATCACATCAAATGTTAGATAACTTGAAGATACTATTAGTTGTCAGAAGGGATATGACCATTATCAGGGGTGGGTTCTAACTTACCTTGCTGCCGGTTCGCTTCCTCCCACGCCGCGTGGCTGCTTCGTGCGCACATGTGCAGTGCAAAAAAATCCCCCCAAAAAATCCCCCCCAAAAGCTGAAAACAAGATGGTGATGCATGCGCAGTGCCAGAAAATTGGCTTCTGCGCATGCGCAGAAGAAAAAAACCCCAGGGGAAAATTCCCCCCCAAAAAAATATTTCCCCAGAAAAATATTCAATTTTTTTTTAAAAAAAGAGATTGTGGCACTCATGGACCAGCACAGACTGATCCGGTTCTGTGACATCATCATGATGTCACCAGTAGTTTGCTACCGGTTTGGGAGAACCAGTCCAAACCGGGAGGAACCCACCTCTGACCAGTATCCAATCTTAAGCATTCTTAAGCATTAAGAATATCAAATCTGATTAGTTTGTTTCATTAAGAATGCTAACACTGATTATGACAAGTGTAATGTTTTATCCATACTGCGGCTAATAATACTGTTATTTACACTGTTCACATCATAGTAAGGACAAAAATGATGAAATTTCATAATTACGAAAGTTCTGAAAATCAAACAAGACAGGCTGCTAGGCAAGCATGAAAGGAAGAGGATGTGAAACTCACATAGCCATAGGCACCAAGTCTGACTGCAACCCCAGCAGAGGAAAAGACAGTTTATTTTTTCCACATATTTTTTCAGATCTAAATCCCATTAGAATGTTACTTATATAAAAAAGTATAAGATATATTTTGTCATATACTGCATTTTTTGGAGTATAAGACACACCTTCCCCCCCTAAAAGAGGCTGAAAATTTGGGTGCGTCTTATACTCCGAATGTAGCTTTTCCAAGCTTTTTTTTCCAGCCCTAACGAGGTGCTAATGATCTTCCAGGCTCTTCCCGGCTTGCAGGCTTGTTTTCATTGCTACTGCCTCCGAAAAAGGTTTTTTCAGCCCTAAAAAAGGTGCTAACGATCTTCCAGGCTTGCAGGATTTTTTCATTCCTACTCCTTCAAAGAAGTTTTTTCCCAGCCCTAAGTCTTTGCAGGCTTGTTTTCATTGCTATTCCCTCCGAAAAAGGTTTTTTTCAGCCCTAACCAGGGGATAAAATAATGTGCTGAAACTGACCAGACTAAGGATGCTAAGAATACCTGGTAGGTAGATTTTTTTCCCTATTTTCCTCCCCAAAAACTAAGGTGCGTCTTATACTCTGGTGCATCTTATACTCCGAAAAATACGGTATTTTTCTTCTCTAGTCATACAACATTTTCAAAAAGTTATCTGAAATGTTTTAGGGAAATGTTTTAGAAACCTTAGTTCTCCTAATGACTGTTTTGAATTAAACATGCTGTAGGAGATCTGATCAAGGTTCCTATTACTTTGTTTCCTGCTGAGAAATATTACATAATAAGGATAGCTGATCTTGAAATAGACAAATTCCAATAATCCTCTTTAAAAGATCAGCAGTTAAATAATATCACATTGAAGAAAAGAAGAATAAAGCAGCAATATTTTGTTTTGCAGAGGAAATTATGTTACTGTATTTACAACTGAAAATTGTATCTATCCAGAGTGTAGATTTCACTGATTCTCCTAAGGTTTTTTCCCCCTGGTTTTTTTTTTAAATTTGCTATGTTATTCTGGCAAACAGTGATCAAATATATGTAAGCGAATTGAACCAAATTAGCCAAGTTATTAAAGCACAATATGTAACAAACATATGGGAGAAAAACTGCCTTCAAGCCATGAAGAAAACTGTTAAATTATGTATTGAAACAGTGAATAATTAATGCCTATTTTTAGAACTGTTAGCCAAACTTTCTTTAGAAGTTTGGAACAACTATTATACTTTTCAAATTAAATAATCTCATCAACAACTACAAACACTATGCACTAAAACGGCAACATATATAATTTTTGTATTAATTTCTTTCCATAGGACATCTTAATTAATCAATGTGCTGAACAAGCATATGAAGGATCTATGGAGTGGAGTGAGAGCAGTTAATTTTAAGCTGGTATGTGAATGGGGTTTATCTATATACTGATGTATTTTCAAAGATCTCCAACATATAACCCTATTTCTGCTGACTTGAACATATTCTATGATAACCAACATTAAGGGCATGATTCCCTGCTAGTTTTGAGGCACAAACTTAAAAATAAAAATTACAATGAGCTCAAATATATATATATATATTTAAATTGCACAAGAAACTAAGCAAGGAAAATGAAATTCCTGGTCTCATAATATTGTATGATGTTTACTATCCATTATTGTGTCTTTATACATTTGACTGTATCTTTACTGGTTACCAAGATAAAGTGTGATCTTTAGTTACAAAAAAGTTGCTCTACGCACACATAATTCCTTCTCTTATTGTCCAAATGTATAGAATATTTATACGTTACCCTTGGTAACCAGGGAATGCTACAGTCAAATGTATTATAGAAGCACAGTTATAGTGTAATACAGGAGGGACAGTATGGTCATTCATTCTCAAAGACCTTCTGGAACAGCTTTGTCTTTAATAATTTCCAGAAGGCTAATAGCAGACTAATCTACAGAAAGAGGCTGTTGCTGTTACATAATATGGAGACTTCAACCCCCCCGCCCCCCCCAAAAATGTTTGCGAACTCATTCCAACTTTACTTCATCTACCTGGAGAACCATTGAAAGATTTTGATGTCAATTCCACACTGGATGACTTGGATGGGCTAATTCTGTACAGAAAATGTGGTCCTATAAGTGCCAAGCCTATCAGATCTTTATAGATGTTTTAAATAAATAAAATAAATGGCACTTTGAATTGCACAAGTAATAAATAACCAGGAAGTGAACTGACATCAACAAAAGACTATGTCTAAGTTCCCATTCTGAAGTAAAAATAAGATGTAGCATATACTCATCTATGTGTTTCAGCCAGATATTATGTAGGGTTGTTATGGAGGTTTAGGGATTTTGGAGCCAGCTAAATCTGCCAAAACATAAAGGATAAAGTCCTCAACACAGGAAGCCTTGAGAGTTCTATCTCAAACCTAGTGACAAAGTCCAAATCTCAGAAATTGATCCTTAGAGGCATCTGGGTAGCCACTACAGAATCTTTTTTGTTCCTATTGTCCAGTTTAAGATACACACTTTCATACCCTTTCACAACTTTCCTCCCTATCCCAGGAGTCAAACTACTGAAAAATTTAAGAACTTGCAACAATTGCTAGAATGCTACTTTACTGCTGCAGCTTGATTGTGCTTCCTTCTGCTCCCTCTTATACCAAGAAGATATATTTTATGCTTAGAACAGAACTTGGAACTAGAATATAAATTTCAATAGCACACACTGCAAAACATATTTGACATATTCCTTCTTTTAAACAAATCAACATACATCTAAAAATATTGTCTGTATACTCTCTGTAATTTTAATACAGAAAGGTAGGGTGATGAATGGAGAAAAGAATGAAAAAAATAATGATTCATTAAAATGGAAGCACTAGAGAAGTCCAACATCATTAATAGTAGGAAATAACTGCATGCCAGCTATGGGTGATATATTACAAGATTCACCTTGTTATAAATAAGAACTGTTAATGAATTGCAAACTAAATAATTAAATGTTATAAATACTTCAGAAAGTTGCTCATGGCTGTACTTTATAACATTATTAGAATCTTTTATTGCTTTTGATTCCATCTATTCATCATTCTAATCCCATTTAAAAGTGATTTTTCTACTTCTTCATTATGCTAAGGCTGATATAGATAACTAAAGTTAAAGTATTTGGCATTCAGAATTATGTATTACTAAGGAGACCTTCATGGGAATCACAGAAACACTGAACTGAAAGGAGAGATTTATCTCACTTCACTCCCCTGCTCCATAAAGAAACCCATCTCTATGATATGGCTAGTTTAAGCTAAACACATCCAGTGAAGGGCACCCCATCCTCCTCCTTTGGAAGTGGGTCCACTATTCAATTACAGTTATAATTAGGAAATTCTTCCTAATGTTTACCTCAAATCTCTGTTCCCTATATCTGATGGCTGTTGTGTCCTATCCTCTGGATGGTAAAGAGCAGGTTTTGGCTTTCTTCATTGTGATATCCCTTGAGGTATTTGAAACATGCTTTCACATTTCCTTTCCTTCAGCTTCTTTTAATCTAAACATACACAGTTGTCAAAGTCATGCCATATAAGATCTAGCTTGCAGTTTCCTGATCATCTTTATCTTTTCAGCAGTAGTTCCAACTTCTCCAAATATTTTATGTTTAATGTAGTGGAAGAAAGGTCCCACAGAAAGCCCAAAATCTGAGCCCTTCTGGTAAGAGAGTATGGCTGTGAATGGTTGAAAATGAATAGTCCTACCCCCTTTCCCACACTTCCACATAAGTTTGTTTACTTGCTTGAAACTGACATGGTGCTTCTGGAAGGGGCATCAATCTATATATTTCTTCTGCCTCTCTGGTAGAGAAGCAAGGTGGGAAAATTGTTGCTGTGCTTGTGTCTACATATACATTTGTGTGTGTGCATGCAGTGCACAATTTTGTGGAGAGGAAAGGAAAAAGAAATATCCAAGTAAGAGGAAGAAGATATTATGAAACACCAAACAGTAGCTGGATCATTAGGGTACCATGAATAAGACAGGACAGGGCAAGAACAGCCATTCAACAGCAAATAAAAATAAGTTAATAATTTGAACATTCTATAGACATTTATAGTTATTGACTCACCTCCTTGCATCCAGTTTCAACAACTGATTAGCACAAGAAAATAAAATTCTGCCTCTGCCTCTCCGTCCCAGCAATTTGCCTCATTGCGGTTTTAGTTTCACTTTCATTTTAGCACGTGGGCCTGCCTGCAGCCTCAATCAGCTGCTGGTCAGGAGGCCGATAATCAGTTGCTTGTGCTAATCAGGCTCTGCGCTGTTTGCTCAAGAAGGTAAATTGCTGGGAGGCAGAGGCCAAAGGGTGGGGGTGGCTGGGTGGGGCTACATTCGGTTTATAAGACGCACCCAAGTTTTCACCCTCTTTTGGGGGGCAAAAAAGTGTGTCTTATACTCCCAAAAATACGGTAACAGACTGGAATAGCTGAAGACTGCATCCACTCACTCATCAGAAGAAATAGCCATAAAACAATCTGCAAGGGGAGAAACAGACTGAAAGTTGGCAGGAGAAGAGACTCTAGAAGAAAGGAAAAAGTGAACACTAAATACAGGTAATCCTTGATTTACAACAGTTCATTTAGTGACTGTTTGAAGTTACAATAGAAGTGAAAAAAGTTACTTATGACCATTTTTCACACTTACAACCATTGCAGCATCCCCATGGTCACATTCAGATGCTTGGCAACTGACTCATATTTATGATGATTGTAATATCTTGGGGTCATGAGATCAGCTTCTGCCACTTTCTGACAAGCAAAGTCAATGGGGAAACCAGATTCACTTAACAACTGTGTTACTAACTTAATAACTGCAATGATTCACTTAACAACTGTGGCAAAAAGGTTTGTAAAATGGGGCAAAATTCACTTAACAAATGTTTCACTTAGCAATAGAAATGTTGGGCTCAATCAATGTCATAAGTCAAGGATTACCTGTAGAATACCTGACGTGAACTCAGCAGCATTTAAACATACAGTCACCAATTTTAGATCCAAAACTGGATAGATTATTTAACATAAAGCTGAACTGATATAGAATATAAAGGAACCATTACTTTCAATATTTAGAAACTATACTTCCATTGATGCATCCTAAAAATCACATTTACTATATCACAGCTACTCATTGCTTGCTTAAGAAATGCATTTAAATCATATTAAATGCTTCTTCATTATCTAAAGACAACAGTATGGCAGAGCCAATTCTATATCCCAAAAATTATTTAATAAACATAAATTATCTCATACTTGTCTTTTGTTTTATAAATCCAGATTGAGAGGGATGATTTATATCAGGTAAGACTTTCTGCAACTGCTTAACCAATAAAACAGTTAAATAAATATCTTATTACCAACATTAATTCATGAAATATGTCAATAATGTATATATAGTTTAGAGTTTTTACATTTTAATATAACTCTTATAAAATATAAAGTCTCATAGAACAACTCAGGCAGTTTATCTGATTTAAAGGATTCAAGTATAAATATACCCCCGTTGAGTATACCAACATGAAAGAAAAAAAGGCTTATACTCTGTATCTGTATTATCTTTCACACAATACCCAGTAGCTTGATCAGATTGATTGAGATTATATATTGTGCAGATTGTATTCATAATATTTAGGGCCTAATGTTAGGCTTTATGGGTCAATGAAAGGGAAGGAAAAACCCAAATACCCAGACTTTATCTGCCTGGAACTGTCTTTGCACTGTGTAGCATGATGTTGTAGTTAGATTTACTTCTCAGAGTGGATTAGTTTTCCAAATATGGCAAGCTTAGTTTGCCAATCTTTTGCAAACAGGAGACAGCCAAAGGAAACAGATCTCAACTCACTAAGCACTGTAACATTAAAAGCAATGAAATTTGCTGTAATCCTGGAACTTTTTCAGCTAAAATTACACCATGCAAGGAATGATGAGCTAATTTGAAATGCAGCTGTAACTTTTAGAGGGTTTCCGTATCTACTGTAAAGTCTGTAGCAACACATCTCAACCAGCACATAGCAAATAAACAATTCTTTATCAGTTCCCAGAAAAAGATAAATCTTGGTGCCAATTTTGGATCTAGCCTGGAGCTTATTCCATCTGCAGTGTTTTTCTCTAGTTGAGTAGTATTCAGATTGGTAGAGTTCAAAGATAGGAAGGGGATATGGTAGAAGAAATTATTATGCTTTCTTCACAAGGTTTCCAAAGAAATATTTCAAGAACTTTGAAAGTATGCTTTTCAGAACCATTATACCGCTGAATAATCCATGATGAATATGTTTATAATATATGCACATATGCACAGTAACAACAACAAAAATATTGATGATGATTCTAACTACAGACTCTATAGTTAAAAACACAACAGTTAAAAGCAACCCCCCCCCCGCCATACATACTTCATTCAATTGTTCCCATTTCATGCTGCTATATTGCATTTTAATGGTTAGGTGAAGAAAATATGGCTAAGCATAGTTTTAAAAATTAAATAGCATAAAATCTTATGGAGAATTTATTTTTAATTGGCAGAAATATAGTGAGCCTGCTAGAACAGTAGGTTTTATTTGCATCTTGAGTCTTTATCTTTGAAAATGATATCTAGGCAGGCAAATAAAAGCAAATGCATGCTATGATTTTTCAAAGCTTTGAAGACATAGAAAAAAGGCCAAAGGATCGGTATGATGCTAATAATTCCAAAATATTCTCTGTTTATAACTAATATTCCAAAAGCATTGTCCCTTTAGGAAGAATAGTTTTGACTTTTATTATGATCTTGTCAAGAGATTTAGGAAAGAAATACTATTAATGTCAGCATTCAATGATTTGATCTGAATTTACACTATAAGGAGAAGGGGAAAGAAAACCTATTTTTCTTCCTGTAACTTTCCTTTACTTCTCGTAGAGAAATTAAAACGATCAGTTAAAAATCTGTAACTGTTCCACAGGCATGACAATTACAGAGATAGCATTCAAATTTAATAACTAGAATAGAATAGAATAGAATAGAATTCTTTATTGGCCAAGTGTGATTGGAAACACAAGGAATTTGTCTTGGTGCATATGCTCTCAGTGTACATAAAAGAAAAGAAACTGTGGTATACAGTACTAATGAACAGAAACTAGATGGACCCTGTTGTTTGGTCATGATCTAAGTTTTATGGTAAGATAAATGTTTAGTCTTATTGTACATCTTAGGTTGTGCATTGTGTGTGTGTGTGTGTGTGTGTGTTCTGCTCTGGAATTGTTCAGCTATGTAACATCAAGTAGATATACTGTATAATCAATCAATTCTCTTTATAATGATAATTATTAATATTAAGGTAGCTGCTGCTAAAATTCAAAAGAATTACTGAGCCTGTCATTTGCACGTCTATAACTATCTGGTTTGGCACAGCAACCAAACAAGACAGACACAGACTTCAACGGACAGTTAGAACTGCAAAAAAAAAAAAAAAAAACAATTGCAACCAGCCTACCTTCCATTGAGGACCAATATAAGGCATGAACCAGAAAGGGGGCTGTGAAAATATCTACAGACCTTTCACATCCTGGACATGAAGTGTTTCATCTTCTTCCCTCAAAACGATGCTAAAGGGCATTGTATGCCAAAACAACCAGACAGAAAGACAGTTCCCCCCCCATGCTATCACTCTGCTGAACAACTAATCCCCACAACACTGTCTATAACAAAAAAGCTGTATTACTTATTATCCTATCATCTGTCTGATTACCTATTTCCTTAGATTCTTATGACTATAACTTTGTTGTTGTATCTCACTATTTATGTTGATTACTCCTATTTAGTATCCTATTATGTTTTATGTTGATTGCTATATGTCCTATGACTATAGCAATAGCACTTAGACTTATATACCGCTTCATAGTGCTTTACAGCCCTCTCTAAGCGGTTTACAGAGTTCAGCATATTGCCCCCAACAATCTGGGTCCTCATTTTACCGACCTCAGAAGGATGGAAGGCTGAGTCAACCTTGAGCCGGTGAGATTTGAACAGCTGAACTGCTGAACTGCAGTGCTGCACTTTAACCACTGCACCACCTCGGCTCTGTATCAGACTATCACTGAGTGTTGTATCTATGATTTAAAATGATTGCATTTTATGACTATAATTATCACTTGTTGCTTATATGTACACTGAGAACTTATGCACCGGAGACAAATTCCTTGTGTGTGTGTCTAATCACACTTGGCCAATAAAGAATTCTAATAAAGAATTTTAATCATTAATAATTAAAATCAATTGAACTTGTATGCTGCATGACTCCCAATGACTCTGAGTGGCCCATAACAACCAAATAAAAAAAATTACAATAAACTCAGTAAAAAGCTGGCAAATGCAGCTCACCAGATGGAATGAAGTGAGAGGTCTCAGTCTCCCTCCCTAAAGGCATGGGTGAAGAACCAGGTGTTCATGGCTCTTCTGAACAGCAGCAGAGGGGACCATCCAGATGTTAGGGACAATCTCATTATATCCAGAGGGCAAGTGCTGCTACTGGGAAGGCATGCTTTCTCAGGCTCAGAATAAATGACCTTGTTTATTCAAAGAAATCCAGAGTGTGCCAACCTTGTAAAATTGAATTGCCCAGGCAGTGAATCTAATGGGAACATGCAGAAAGGATCAAATCATTTTAAAAAAATAAAGTGATGGGATGTTGGTAGAGCAGCAAGTTACGGTATGTAGTAGAGATGAATTAGCTAAAAAATGTGATCAGCTGTGGTAGGTGCAGCTGCAAAACAGCTGTTCTTCTCTTTAAGCTATGCTGTACCAAGAAATTAGTTGTGTTAGAATTAGTCTCCAAATGACTATTGCAGCTTTGCCATGCAACATCTATTAGGATTTTTATGGGCACTGGCACACAGAACGCTACCAAATATTAATTGATTGCACATCTTAATGATGGGAAGGATGCAGACAGATTATATCTGCATGCACAACAAGTTCCAGTTCTTTGGAAACATCTGTTCAAAGTGTTTCTCTGCTTTCTGGGAGCAGTGTAAACTCACTGTAGATCTCAAAGGAACAATTTTAGAGTGATCTTATTTAGAGTAAAATAATATCTTTGGGGGAAAAAAGGCTTTTCCTATGTGTTTCAATTAATGTTGGCATTACAGCTGTGAATTTAAAGTTCACTCAACTTGCAAACATTGCTCGGAATTCCTGTACCAGGGGTGGGTTCTAACTTACCTTGCTACCGGTTTGCTTCCTCCTGCCCACGTGGGCACGCGTGCATGTGCAGTGCTGAAAAATCCAGGGGGAAAAAATCCCAAAACAAGATGGTGACCGCATGCACAGTGCCGGAAATTTGGCTTCTGTGCATGCTCAGAAGGAAAAAAAATTCAAAAAAATTCAAAAAAATAAAAAATAAAAATAAAAAAAAGATGAAGGTGCCCATGGACTGGCACTGACCGAACTGGATCTGTGACATCATTGTGACATCACCAGCAGGTCGCTACCGGTTCAGGCGAACCGGTCCGAACCAGGAGGAATCCACCCCTGTCCAATACGTTCTGTATATATCAGCTGTGTGTGTGTGTGTATGTGCATGTGTGTGTGTGTGTGTGTGTGTAGTTGTTAAAAGGAAACAAAAAACTTGGCTAACTCCATGTCTATTTACTAGCACAATCCTACAAATGTTTACATAAATTAAGCCTGACTGGAGTTGGGGGAGCCAGTTGGAGGAGCCAGTAGTATGCCAGAGTTTATCTCCTTTGGATCCACTAGATTCCCTATCTCACTGGGGTTAATTTTTACTTTTATTCACACAAGAATACTCCAGGTTTCATCCATATTTTTAATAAATAAAAATATATTTTAAATCATGAGTGTCCAACCTTTTGGATTGCCTGGACCATACTGAATGAAGCACAATTGTCTTGGGCTGCATATAAAATATCTAATGTAGTTAATGTTATATAAAATATCACTGAAAATCACATAATAATGTTAAAAGTATATGATCTTGGGAGAGGAGCACATTACTAGCTGTCCAGGGTTGTGGGTTGAACACACCTCTTTTAAATTGTGCTTTAGACTGGTTTCTGCTTAGGCAAATCCCAAAGCATTGAAAAGAAAATGATTTTGAAATGTGCAGTTCCATTTTAGTTCAAATGCAAATGGAATGCAATCTATTATTAAATGCAGTATAATGCACACTTCCTTCCTTTCTGCCTGCCTGCCTGCCTGCCTGCAAGACCTAGCCATAGGAGATACTGTATGTGATCTCAACTCAAAGGAATATATGTTGCAGTATAAACTAAATTAAAGAATCAGTAACAGAATATCAGTACTAACTAGAGCAGAGGTGTCAAACTCATGTTGTCACAGGGTATCACGTGACGCATTAGAACTTTTTTCATCTTCGTTAAACCGGGCGTGAGCGTGGCCAGCACGTGACGCATCCAGCCCGCAGGCCGGGGGTTTGACAGCCCTGAACTAGAGGCACTGAAGCTGCTAGGTTCAGATATCATATCAAGCTGTAGTATATTTCTGTTCTTTTGGCTTAGTGTATTATAAACCCAGCTATTGTGTTTTTTAACATTGATTCACATTTTAGAACATTTCTTAACCCAAGTTGTTTATTTAATAAGTCACTGCAGCTTATTTAATAAGGCCCTGTTAAAATTATCTATGACTGTGTGCAATGCGTGACACCATCTTGCTCAAGTAAATGGTCATGAAAGTTATTGACAATATAAGTAGAATTTTTTGGTTTCACATTGGCATTTTTTAGGGCATGTGCGGCTCCTATAATTTGTCAAGGCTAGCTGAAATTCAGTTTCAGACACTATTTATTCTGCTAACATACTCTAGTTTGGCCAAGTGATGGCTTTGATCCCATTCTCCAGCAATACAAATCCCCCATGCATTTTCCCAAAATAATCCCTAACCTTTTTAAAAAGGAATTACATGATTCTACATTTCCTCTAAAATATATTTTAATTCACTACGTTTGGGTGAGCTATCTATTTTAGTATGTTAGATAAATAATATTTTAGTTCATTTTTTTCATAAATATATGGATCTGTGATGTTTAAATAGATTTCCAGTGCTATTTACTTGGAAGTCTCACAGGTTTCAGTTGGATTGTCTTCTAAAATATTGATCTTTTTAAAAAGTATTGAGACACACGCAAGCATTTGTGGTATACCAACTGGTTTTTTTCTCTCTTTTTTCTCTATTTAACTCATTTTTGTATAGAGATCAAAAAGCCCACTGTTTACATATGGGATATGACGGTCACTATGGGGATTTTTTCTTTCTTTTTTGGTTAGAGCAATTAGTGCTGCCAGGAGATGGGAATGGAATTTTTTTTACCTATTAAAAATAGTCACCCTGCACGCTCTGGATTAACATTTATTTTAAAAATGCAGCTGATTAAAAGGAAGCTGAACATTAAAATGACTAAATGAAGGCAGATCTAAGACCATGAGAATTGTTAAAACAGTCACAGCTTTTCTTGCATACCAATTATCTAAATGACAAACCATTCTGCATCTTGGAAAGACCTGAGTTTTAAAATTAAGAGAAAATCCTATTCTTTGGACTGGAGGGATTCCTGGCCAGAATAGACTGACAATTCAACATGGTTATTCATTTGTAATCTCTAACATAAGTATGTGACAATCCCTATTGCTTGGTTGCAGCTGCATAAGTGCTACAAGGTCGATTAAGTAAATGTTAATATTACATTACACATATGCACATGTTAAGGCATAACAGATGTACTCTTGCTTGCTGGGATTTCTATGGCATTTGGATGCTTGGAATGGTTTTGAAGTTAGGATTTTGGAGTTAATGCTATGGTAGAATGTAAACAGGTTACAATTATTATTTTTTTCAAATCCATGTAGGGGTAGAAAATGAAAGTGTTTCTTTAACAGTATTTTTTTCTTTTCCAATTAAGGCAAACTTTAAAACCTAAGGGATATAATCAAGGAAGATTTGGGTACATTTCATACATCTAAGTATTTTGAATGGTGAAAACAAATTAGAAACGGAAGGTTGTTCTGTTATTCAGCATTCTTCGTGATACCATATCTGTTTTCCAGTTGGATATCGTACCCTATCAAGGTTACAAAAATCCAAGGATCATGAGATGTGACATTTTTTACACCCCTTCCTTCCTTCCTTCCTTCCTTCCTTCCTTCCTTCCTTCCTTCCTTCCTTCCTTCCTTCCTTCCTTCCTTCCTTCCTCATTACTTCCATTGGCTGGAGGAGCAGGTACTGTAGAGGACCAAGAGAAGCTAGACATGTTTGTTATTTCCCATAATTAATTGCCATAGCATTGTGAAAAAGATTTCAGTGGCCTTCATAAGAAAACCTGAGGCCTATAATGCTTTCATATATTCATTCTTTTTTAACATAGTCATTATGCTGATCTGACTGATAAAAATTAGACTTAATTTAGTGATTTTGAAATTATGTTGTATGTATGTGTATGTATTTGTGACTATATAGAAATACTATTTCCTTGTATAATGCCTTAGATCAATACTTATTAAGGATCAAAGTATGCTCCATATTGAGAACTATGTGACTTCCGGTTCCGGATCGCTGCATCGCGGACGCTCCTCGTTGAGCGCCTTTCCTTTTCCCCGTTAAAGCCGCCAGAACAGCTGTCTGGCGGCTTGAAAGTCTCTGCCCCGGGCAAAGGGGAGAGATGAGAGCCGGACAGGTGGGGTAGAGCCCCCCCTAGTGCCCCAAGTGTCAGCCAGGGGCGCGAAAGGTGAGGGCTCCCCAGCCAGCCTGTCTCTTGCTCCGGGGACTTGGAAACCTCCGCTTTTGCGGAGCAAGATGCCGTGACCACCCGCTGCTTCGTGAATGGGATTACAACTACTTAATTGTTTAAACAAGCAGACAGAGAGAGACAGGATTTTAAAGGGCAAGTACAGATTTTTTTTTTTCTTTCAACTCCACTGCTGATTTTCACTTCGGAAGAAACTAAGTAACAGTTATTAGGCTACAACATGGCAATCGGAGAAAGTGGGAGGAGAAGTGAAAGTAACTTTCGTTTCCCTAGCAGCTTTTTTTCTTATGGAAATTTTTGATTTTGAAAGTTGGCTTTACTCTCTCTGTCTCCCGATTCTGGATTAAATAATAACTGACAATTTTTTAAAAATAAAATTCTATCTGGCTTTGGAATTTGAAAGAATTTTAAAAGAAATTTAAAAGAACTTTAACTAGAGGCTTGGCTTTTTCTTTGTTCACCACTGGAAATACTAAAATGGCTTCAAAATCTGGAAAGATTGTTTTGAATAAAAGAATGGATTATTCATCTGGTTATATTTCTAAAATGCAACTTACCACTGAGTTAACACCCCCAAAGTCTTTAACACCTGAAAATTTAATAAGTACCTTAAAGATTATGAAAGATGAACTTATTGTTGAATTTAACCAAAAAATTAGTGAAATAGATAATAAAATGCAGGCTGCTTTAAAGAATATTGACCAACAAATTAGAAATGATGTGTTGGAGGTATGTAAAGGTCTAGCAACAAATATTGAAGTTTTGGCAAACCGCATTGAAGAAAACAAACAAGTTTTGACAACTTCAGTAGAATACATAGATAAAATACAAAATGACATTGCAAATTTTGAAACAGAGGTGTTAATGACGCAATTCAGATCCATGGAATTTGCCATAAGGGTCAGGGGGTTGAAAGAAGGATTATATGAAGATTTGAAAGGAAGGATGGTGGAAGCTTTGGAGCAGGTGTCTGGACTGTCTAAAGAAGAACTAGCCAGGCAAATTGATAAAATATATAGAATCAACTCCTGGTATGCAAAACAAAAACACCTACCAAGGGATATTGTAATATACTTTACTACAAGAGCCTTACGGAATAGGATTATACAGGCGACGTTTAAGAATAACCTGCAGGTGAATGGCCAGGAACTGATGATATGGAAAGAAATTCCCTCTAAAATGCTCAAAGCCAGAAAAGATTATACCTTTCTGATTGATGAATTTAAAAGGTTAAATTTACATTACAAATGGGAAGCACCAACAGGAGTTGCAGTGAAATTTCTGGGAAAAAGATATCGGCTTAATACAACAAAGAAAGCTACTGAATTTTATGTCAACGTTTTAAAGGCTGATATATCCAAGATTCCAGAGGAAAGATGTATGAAAACAAAAGAGGAGGAGGAGGGAAAGCCATCCCTTCCTCTTCAAATCGAAACAGATTTACAAAATTTAAATGATTGGCAGAGCCAGACAGATGTCTACAGTGTGGAAAAGGAGATGGAAGATCGGGGTCAGATGGGAGGCGAGCTGACAACTACAAAATTATCAAGTTACAAAAAGATGCAACCATCATCAAGATACAACAAGATGCAGTGTTGAAGTTTATTGGACAGATGGTTGCCATTATGACTGTACTTTTCTTTTTCCCTTCTTTCCTTAATTTTTTTTTCTTTTCTTTACTTCTTGCATTCTTTTTTTTTCTTTTGTTTTTTTTTGGGGGGCTTATTCAAAGTATTATTAATTCTTTTTAAAGATTTAGAACTTTTTTGAACCTAATAATTTAATACATAGTAACATTATGTTACTAATAGAGTGGTAGAATTTATGATGAAGTTTAAGGTTTTTGTATTATTATTTAGTTATTTTTTGTGTAATATCAATTTAAGTTTTATTTAATTGTGAGAAAGATTTGGAATTGTTATCTATCCAGTTATAAAATATTACAATTAGATTTAACATTTTTTTTTTTGGGAGGAAGGTTATTTAAAGTTTGGAATTAGTGCTTATAATCTGATATATAGTAATAGTATGTTATTTATATACTGATTGATTTTATGATGAAGTTTAAGGTTTTTGTATTTAATACTTAGTCATCATTTATGTAATAATCATTTAATTCTTAGTTAACAGTGAAGAAATGTTGTGAAGGGTAGATGATTGAAAGGAGGAGGAAGGAATTTTTATTAGTGTACAATTTGGAGTTGAAGTTTTAAAAAAATAAGGTGGAAGTCAAAATTTTTTAATTTAATTTAAATTTATTTTATTGATATTATGCCCTGTACTCTCTCTGGGAAGTCCGGGGGGGGAGGGGGGGAGGGAAAGGGGTGGGTTAGGGGGGAGAAAAATTAAAAAAAATGTTTGTACTTTCTATTTAATGTTTAGCTATTATCTATGTAATTTTGTACTAATAAAACTTTTTTGGAAAAAAAAAAAAAGAGAACTATGTGTTCTGCCCAAGATTATGACCCCTCATTCAAATGTTTCATATAGCTAACTATATACACTGATGGCCACATAGAGTTACTGTATTTTTCAGACTATAAGACGCACTCCCCCCCCCCAAAAAAGTGAGTGGAAATGTATGTGCGTCTTATAGAGTGAATGTTACCGAAGCCCTGCCCACCCACCAGCCCCCACCCACCGGCCTCTGTCTCCCAGCAATTTGCCTCCTTGCAGCAAACAGCAAACAATCTGGTCAGCTTCAGCACAGACTGATTTAGCACGAGCAGCTGATGGGCAGTTGGATCGGTCTCCCGGAATACTGAAGATCAGCTGTTCCCGGTTGCGGGGATCACCGCCGCCTATCGCCACCTCTGCATGCCCCATTTTTGGGCTCTGCACATCTCATTTTCCGCACGTCCCATTTGATGGCGATAGGTGGAGGCGGCAGTGATCCCTGCTGCCTGGAATGGGCCAAAAACGGGATGCACGGAGGCTGAAAATGGGGAACGCAGAGGCTGAAAATGGGACGCAGAGAGGCAAAAAAATGGGGCGCACAGAGGCAAAAAATGGAGCACACGGATGCAGCGATAGGCGGCGGTGATCCCCACAACCTGGAACAGCTGATCATTGGTATTCTGGGAGGCCGATCCAACCGCCAATCCGCTGCTCATGCTAAATCAGGCTTTGCTGTTTGCTGCAAGGAAGCAAATTGCTGGGAGGCAGGCAGATTTTTTCCCTTGTTTTTCTCCCCAAAAGCTAGGTGCGTCTTATAGTCCAGAGTGTCTTATAGTCTGAAAAATACAGTATTTCCTTACATACTTTTTAAATCACTAAATCTAGTGCTGTTTGAATAATCTAAACTCATAAAATAGCAGAATCAACTTTCAAAGATTCAATATGATTTTTGCCACAAATATCCTATCCAATATGCATCAAATATTGCAAACATATTTATAACATGAAAAAATGAAAATAGACGTGATCAAAAAATAATCCATCAGACTTGCATAAAGAGGAAATTACATTGGTTAATACATCTTGGATCAAGAAATCACAGCAAAGAGAGCAGAATACAATTAGTACTGTTTGTAATTTACCATCTGTTCACAAATAAATACTCACACTATGTAGCTGGGAAAAAGTACAAATATTTCAGTAAACATTGTAGATTCTTCCATTAATGTTGGAACATTTCCATTTATATCATCTGGTGTACTGATCCTAGCTGATTTAATTTGGACTGCACTTATGTAGCTTTCCTATATAATAAATTGCAATATTCTACTGTCACCTAAGAAAATCTTGAATAAAGATGATGTAGAATCAATATTTTACTCTGCAGCACATTTGATTTCCTTCATATTAATTTTAATGGCTAGGAAAAATTATATGGAAGCACTGCTTAAGTTTTTTCAAGGTTTTTTACAAACAATTGTATCATTTTTTTATTTCATACTGCCATGTGGTTATGTTTTTAATCTTCTTGATATAATGACAGAGCTAGAATATGAGCAATATTACTTTTTTTTCTTGTGGGAACAGACATGATATCATGATGGAAGTAATTCTTCCCACAGTAAAAAACTTTCTTTTTGATAAAACTGGTTTTAGATCAAATAGTTGTCTATTTAGAATTAAAACTGATAAGGTTTAAATGCCCGGAGATTGCTAGAAGAAACCCCATAAATTATCAACAGCTGAATCATGAAATATAAGGGTTGGACTGTGTAGAATAGTATATTAGTCTGTGTGAATTAAATCTGTTTCAATTTGGATCATCAGTTTAAACCAATACAGTGATTCATCCTGATTGCAAAAATCAATTAATTTTATTTGTTTTGATGAACTGATTAAAAAATAGCTTATCCACTCTGACTGAACATTCAATTTGACCTTCAGTCCTGATATCACTTTGACAAGCTTGAGTCAAAGATTCTATTTAATTATCTTTGTCTCAATTCTGTGAATCAGAGATTTGAACAACCCTACGTTTCAATAGTTAACAATGTCCTTCAAATACATGTTGATGGAGAAAAAAAACTATAGCACAAAAATATTAAAATAAATTATTGAATCTAATTGTTATGTTAAACATGGAACCATTGAAAAGTTATGTGAAGTCTATAATCTGATCTCCAAATTATTTCTTCTCCTGTTTTTCTTTTCTTATTCTCAAAGTGTTTTATAATATCTTTTTATTGTAATTTTTTAAACACCAAGGGTGTTCTTGATTTCTTTATACATCATGACCCGTTCTGAACTAAGAAATCTTACAGAACAAATTCTTACACAAAGTTTATGTTGAAGTTTAAATGTATGTGGGAAGCCAGAAGGATTGAAATCTATTGGAGATCATACAACGAAAGGAAGGACAACTTACTTAGATCATATTTTGAATCACACTGCATCATTATATTTCTGAAATTGTTACTGAATTTCCTTCTCATTTTCTTTTCTTTTCTTTTTCTTTTCTTTTTTGTACAGCCATGGGAAATATTTCAGTCTCCATGGATAATGCATGTATTAAGATGTATCAGCTATTTGTTGGGTTTAGTTGTTATACATGAAGGTTAGTTGTTGTACATGAAGGCTCTGCTGTACATACAGCTTTTGCCAAACAGCCTAACATGCAGAGAAAGATCAGTTACTGTTGTGCCAGGTCGAGTCCGGTGCAATTAGCAGCCGATCCCGAGGATTCGGAGGTAGTGGGGGTGCAGTACAGAAGACCTGTGTTCCTGGCACCAGAGATGGAGAGTGAAGAGGACGTGGGGTCAGAGGCTGGCAAACAATTAGAGCCTGATGCATCTCTTGAGATTAGTGACTCAGGAGAAGAGGAGGAGCCTCTTCTTGATGCCAGAGCATGCAGGTCCTCAAAGAGACATGAGTAGCTAATCAGGAGGAGGCTTCTTCGTGAGTAGTACTGCAGGTCTTGACCACACCCTGATGGTATTTAAGGGTCTGTCACGAGGGGATTCATTGCAGAGAACAACCCCGTTCTGTGTTTCCAGCATCTTGATCTTGATCTCGCTTTCTCTTGTGTCTTCGGCTTGGATTTTAAATGTGAACATTTTTCCTGTGCTAATTGGACTTGGGCTTCTGCCAAATCTCCGTGAGTTTGAGATAAAACTATCTGCCTGTTTCTCTGGGACTCTAGCCAACTACTGAGAAGGCCTCCGTGTAAATAACTCATTAATACCTGATATTCTTTTGAAAAGATTTAACTCTTGCTAAGACTTTCTTGGAAGTAAAAGTGTATTGTTCCCAATTCATTCCCGTGCATCTTATTTTGGGGGGCATACCCGTGGGGACAGAACAGTTACAGCTGTAACACAAACTTTTTTTGACACCAAACTCCAATCCCAGTAGCACTCCATGTTAGATATCTATTTCTTATTGCTTTAGTAATTCTGTGACAGTTTTTTGTTTTATTTTCTTGTTCCTTTGCATCAGTTTCATATACCTAACAAAACCACCATTGTTCTTAATTTATTTTTATTGCATTTTCAGAAAAAGATTATCATATCCAACTTGCTATTTTCTGACATTTTACTTTGCCATATTTTGCTCAATCAAATCAATCATAATCTTTGAAATGAAAAGGGTACTTAATCAAGTTGCCTGATTGTCTAGTAATCCAGTGTCAACAATGTACCCAGCTAGATCAGCTTGAAATGCAAATTTTGTTTTGTTTTTAAGATTGACATTTGCTGATAAAGTATTGTTTTAAATAGACTCACACTAATATGCATAAACACCAATTTAAAATCTTGAAACTTTATATCTCAGAATCTTTGTGCATACTAAGTGTATATTTGAGAATCATTTTATGGGCTAAAAGGCTGCCAATTCATTTGACCTTGTATACATGCACATTAATCTAAATTACCATTTGCATATTAAACATTAATCATGACAGATTAGTGATCTCATGCTAACTTGTTACATTTTCCTTTCTAAACGTTACTTCCATTTTATGATACATTTTACCACCTGTATCTACAGTATGGTATACCTTTCTTTCAAACTTCCAGATTAAATGTATTGTCATTTTTTTCACAAACAGCAATGCTGAATTCTTCTATACAACAGTGTGAGAATGGACAGAAGGAAATTCTGCAGTAAAGACAAGTCAGGGTTGTGGGATGGTGGTGGTTTGGATTGGTTTTTTACTTTGATTTCCTTTCAATTTAGCACAAATGGCCTCTTCTCCTTATTCAATAAGGTTAGCTCTTTGGGAATTATGATCTAAATCAGATCAGAGATTGACAGAGATCTAAGTTGCCCACTTAATGTCATTCCTTCCTTCCTTCCTTCCTTCTTTCCTTCCTTCCTTCCTTCCTTCCTTCCTTCCTTCCTTCCTTCCTTCCTTCCTTCCTTCCTTCCCTTTTCCTTACCTTTTGGGGCAATAAGTATTAAAGTTCTGGGATGGAAATAAGAAAAAAATATAAAGCGAAAAATTAAAAGCAGGACTTAAGACAAAAAGGAAATATAATTGGATATGTTTAACCACCAAAAATTCACTAAAATCCAATGACTATTTTAATCTTTGCAAATAAATTTTTATTTCACCACATTAACTCATATATTGGCTTTTATTCTTTATCCTTAACAATCCTATCCAACCCAGTCTTCTTCCACTAGACCTTCAGTCTTCCTTAATAGATTTGTTTTGTAATTCAGTTCTCCTTCCTTTTCTCTATATGACTAAACCACTTCTTTCTGTGCTAGGCTGTAATAGAGATTGATTTGATTACTATCTTTCATACTGGCCATTCACTACATATTCAATCCTCTTTTATTCATTCATCATTCATTCTTGAACCCATTTTTCTGTAAGATACATACTTGAGTAACCCTTTCCCATTGCATTCAATTTACTTTTATGTTTATTCTGACACATGCATCTATCTCATATAACAAAGTGAACAGAAGGATGATTCTATAAACAGTGACTTTCACTTATTTCATCAAACATTGATTCCTTGCAATAGACCAGATATAACCAATTACTTCCCTACCAGCATTTGCACATATTAAAATGTCTCCATCCACTTTCCTGTCTCTAGTAAGGATTCTATCAAGATAATAAATTAATCTATTTGCACTCGGGGTTTTTTTCCAGTTAAGTATATTTTACAAGGATTTGCTCTTTCTTAGTCTCTGATATGTCAATTTTCAAGCATTATATAAATGTTCTAAAATATGATGCAAATCATTTGGATTTTTAGTAAACAACATAGCATCATCTAAATTCAGAAGTATATAGATGTTCAAATCCCTAATTAAAATATCACTAATGTCATCACAACTTTTCATTATACATTTACTCATTAATATTAACAAAGAAGGGATTATAACACATTCTTTTTTTTACTTCCTGCACAGTTCTGAATCGTTCTCTAAGCATTCCATGTGCTGTCATATGCGTTTTACTTCCATCAATATCACCCTTACCAAGTTCAGCAACCTATCTTTAACTGCATATTGATGTAAATTATGTTATACTTTAAGGAAGACTGGTTGCTATATGCTTTCTTAATTCAGCAGCATCCATAGCAAATCATGGTCACATCAATGATGACATACATGCAATGACATCATCACAGAAATGTCACATTATATATTTGTGTCCCAATGTCTAATGCAAGTATTTTATTTATGGCATTTGTGTGATATCATTGTCATGCACTTGTCATTTGCCCTGCCATGACATCCACACATTCATAGATTTTCCAATGATCTCTTAAGGAGCTTCCAGGGAAGTTTAATGACCCTGATTTTTGTTTTCGTTACTGTTTCTTTCATATTAACAGAGAATAATAACATTCTTCCAAACATCAGGCCCAGATTCCCACACATGGTAAATGGCACAACCATTTCAGAAGTAAACTACATTCATATTTCTCCAGTTACATCATTTACACCTGCAATTATTGTTCTATATTCTCACATCATTTATGATTTCATTTTCATCAATTTTTCCTTGGACACTAGTTTATACAGCAATCTACTGCCATTGCCATTTCTAAAAATATTCTTTCCAACATTTCCTCACTTCAATTTTATTCCAATGATTTCATCACTTTTATTTTTAATTCTATTCACTCTGCTAGAAATTCCTTCCTTAACCCTTTTTCCTACTTTTATTTTTTTCTACTTTCATAAAAATGTTTTGTATTTTCTCTACCTTTCCTTAATCTCTTTGACTACAATTTTTTCTAACTATAGTTTTCCTTATATAAATTGTACAATATCATTATTACATCCTCATTTTTTTGCAGAAACCATTCTCTTATCTGCATATTTTTCATCCAGTTTCTTGCCATTCATCATTCCATCAAAGATTCTGTTTCATACTTTCCATTAACATAACTTTTCTGGCATCTGTAATTCTCTTTCTTGCAGTTTCCACATGTTTTTTCTTTATATCCACTTCCTATTCAATTTTTCTTCTACTTTTTTTTCAAAAATATTTGTACTTTCTGTTCCTGCAGTCATTCTATTTTCACTCTAGGTTATTTTTTTCTAGTTTTTACCCTTTCTTTTTTTTTACCCATTTGGATCAAAATCCTGCTTGGCACTACCAAATAATGGCTTGTCCAATGTATATATATATATATATATATATATATATATATATATATATATATATATATATATATATATATATATATATATATATATATATATATATATATATATATATATATATATATATATATATATAGTCTCCCTTTATTTTCATTTATCAGCAAAAAATCCTATATATATATATATATATATATATAATTATTATTATATATACATATATATATATACATATACATAGATACATACATACATACACATATACATATACATATACATATACATATACACATATACATATACATAGATACATACATACATACATATATACACATACATATACATATACATACATACATACATACACATATACATTTACATTTACATATACATATACATATACATATACATATACATATACATATACATATACATATACATATACATATACATATACATATACATATACATATACATATACATATACATATATACATACATACATACATACATACACATACACATACACACATACACACACACACACACACACAAACATATCTATCTATCTATCTATCTATCTATCTATCTATCTATCTATCTATCTATCTATCTATCTATCTATCTATATCTGGTGGAACAATGAGATTTTCATTACATTAAGTTAATTCAAGTACTTGTACTTATGCAGTTTTTGATTAAGGTTGACTTTCATGAGTGTCGACTTTATAAGTGCCTCACACCCAGCAGGTTTAACTGAAAAGGTTTATGTGTCACTATAATAGAAAAAGTTACACGTGTGCTGTTTTATCTGGATGGCCAGAATTACTTCTTATATCTACAACTGTAGTATACTGTATAAATACTTGCTCATTTTAAGACTGAAACAAAAGTATCTTTATTTTAAAAACAGTTATAAGTATTTGTTTTAATATATATTATGCTATTGTTCATCTTTAAAACACATCTAGTGAAACTGACTTTAATTTGCTGAAACACATTTCTCCTCCAATTATACTTTTCATTTTCTTCCTGGAGAGTGAAGTGGCACTACCAAAACTCCAATTTGCTATTTATAGGGCAAATTCTTACAGCATTAGTTCCACAAGAGTAACTGAATTAGATTAGAGCAAAATGCAAGACAGATGTAGTGATAGCTGCCAGTACTGTGTGAAGGGGAAACTGGGAATTACTTTATGTCCTATCAGTGATGTGGCTGCAATGACAGAGCCCCTGATTTTAACAGAGTTTCACCAAATGGATAATAAGTGGGAAAGGATTTGTATTGTCCGTTCTTTAAATAGTGCCTTACAGGTCTGTCATAAGACATCAAAAAATAAAATAAAGATTGAAGCAACTTTATTTTCATGAATAATCTTTATGCTGTAATTAATTATTTTTTAAAACCCATCTCAATCTCACAACTCTCTGTGGTTTTTCTTTCTTCCATTATAAAGTTCTGAAAAGATAACATTATAAGTTATTTTTTACTTACAAGCTTGTGACCAGATATGGTAAAATGGAGCAATGAACATAGCTAAAATAAGAAAACCTTTTTTTATTTAGGTATCTGTTATGAATGCCTGCAATTATTTATCATTTTAGGATTCAGTTCTAGGTTGAGAGAGTATGTGAATAATTATCTGACATCATTCAGAAAGAAAGATTAGGTTAGGAAGAGCCTATACATCATGGTGTCAAACTCGAGGCCTGGGGGCCAGATCCGGCCCATGGGGTGCTTAGATCTGGCCCATGGGGCTGCCCTGGAAACAGCAAAGGACCAGTCGAGGTGCCTCTGCCAGCAAAAATGGAATTTGGGAGGGCCGTGTGCTCCATTTTTGCTGGCAGAGGGCTGCAGGTGGCCGTTGTGGCTGAAAATGGAGCTCAGGAGACTGTTTTTGCTAGCAAAGTGCTCAAGCCACCACAAGCGCCCCCAACATGAGTGACATCAAGCTGGCCACACCCACCCTGGCCATGCCTACCCGGCCTCAGAGATCAAATACAACCCTGATGCGGCCCTCAATGAAATCGAGTTTGACACCCCTGCTATACATGCATAAATGCATAAATGGTATACATAGATACTAGGAGACAGAAGAGAAATAGTTCTGAAAATGATAGTAAGACAAAGTTGGAATCAGAATACAAAGGAATTGAGCAACAATGACATTACTTGTGATAGTTAATCCTATGAAATAAATAATCATAAATAACTTTAGGAGTTGCATTCCAAGACTGACACAGCTAAAAAGGGTTGCATGAGGTCTCCATCTTGTCTTTTTTTACCCTCCTGCCATGCAACTTCAACATGCAATTTCTTAACATATACCAACAGTTTCATACATTTCTTAATTTTTAAGATGCCATTTTGCATTCCCTTGTGCAGTGGTTAGAGTGCAGCACTGCAAGCTACTTCAGCAGACTGCTGGCTGCAGTTCAGCTGTTCAAATCTCACTGGCTCAAGGTTGACTCAGCCTTCCATCCTTCTGAGGTCGGTAAAATGAGAACCCAGATTGCTGGGGGCAATATGCTGAACTCTGTAAACCGCTTAGAGAGGGCTGTAAAGCACTATGAAGCGGTATATAAGTCTAAGTGCTATTGCTATTGCTATTCTACATAAAAACAAAGCCACAATAACTAGAAAATAAAATAGTGCCTTCAGAAATTATCTTCTATGTTCTTATCTGAAGATAAATCCTATGAATTTTACTTACTTCCAAGTAAAGCTTGCATGGGATCATATTGCCATTTTGCAATTCAGTATTTTGCATTGGTATTATTTTTCTCCCCTACCACTTCTGAAAAGTACTAACATTATTATCTGTTTAATCAATACTTTATTGTCAGCCCCAAACTAATTTTCAAGGAACATTTCCATTATTTTCTGAGATTGTTATGGACTAAACAGCTTGCAGCCTCTATGCAATTACCTTCAGCCTCTTGCAATTTCATCTGAAACTTTTTAAATATGTTTAAATTGGAACTTTCCTGGAATATACATCCTACTCACATCCCAGTGAATGCGTTTCAGACAGTGTGCTATCAGGCTTCAAGCCTTCAACATAATGTGCCGATACTGGATTTCTGGATTTCAAAGTAACATGTGAATTATAGCTGTTTTTATTGTTGATAGTAGTTTTAATAAGTAACTATATTCCTCTTCAAATACTGCAAAATAAAACAACACTTATGTGATGACAGTTAACAATGTCCTAATTATCATCAATTTACAAATAAAATTAGGTTAAAGTTGCATTACTTTATCATAACAGAAGACAGTTTTAAGGAAGAAATTATTTTAAAATTCTGTCAAAAAATCCTAAATAACAGACGGCTTCATTTAAATCTACATAGCTTTGAATGTTTGTACCATCTGCTAACTTTTATTTTTATCTTGAAAGACAAGGAAACCTAAAAATACAGCTGTATAGTTACCAAAAACATATATATGGGATTTAACCTGAAAATCTTCAAGGAGTTACAAGCTGATATGTACACACTTACCTCACATTAAAAAAAATGAACTTGTGATTTATGGTTTTCATGATTAGACAGGATAGATTATTAAAAAAGACAAGCAATTTGATGTAAGTTTAGAGAGAGGGGTCAAAAGGTACTTTTAAGGAAAGAGAATTTACATTAGATATTCTCCCAAAAGATAAAAGAAATTTTATTTGGTCTAGTATAATGTTCTTGTTTAATTGTGATTTTTGTGTAACTTTTTCTAGCGATCTAAAAACCTCTCTTCTTTATCAGTTATACCAAACGGAGTTCCGTCCTTAATAAATTATTGAGCAATTTCCTTAACCTTGAGAAATTAAAAAAAATACACTAAATTTCTTTGCCCAAAATTTTGGTAGAGAATGTTAAAGGCCATTTATGTCTAGCTCTATTTATTTTATTGTTGTTCAGTATAATTGACAGATCAAGACAGCAAAAGCAGTTTCCTCCCATGCTTTATTAGAAGGTAATTGTCATCTCATATCTCTGATATAAAGGGTAAACAGACACAATTGGCAAAGAAGTCTGGGAATTTAGGCTTGGTATATACTTCAGATTAAAAGTAATTTACCTTCAGGTGGAGCATGCCTGAAATTGACTAGAATTTGAAACAATAAGAACAATTAAAAAAACCCTTCCTGAAATATTTTCACTTCTAATAATAAATCCTTGTCCTTAATCTTAGTGATTTGGCTACGCATACACCCTCATCAAAATGTTATAAGCTTTTGAATGGTTATATAGGCTTTTTGGACAAGTTTTTCTGCCTGTCCAATAACTTTGCCGTATCTAGTTTATTAGAACCTTCTGGCTCCCTGAAAGTACTACTCTATTGCTTCCTAGAAGAACTGGAACAACCCTAATTATTCCCAGCAATTGATTGAACTGGGTAGAAATGTTGCAACATGAACACATTTGAAGGGAGCCAAGTTAGGGAAAGTGTTACGTCCCCTCAGATGCCACCAACAGCGGGAACGCTTCTGAGACCGGGATTTCCCTCGGTGGGAGTTTTAGAGTCCCGCCATTGGTTGCCACGTCTGACAGCCGGCTATAAAAGAGCTGTCAGACACAGGGGAAAGTTGTTGCCGGCTCGGAGTTGCCTTTTGTTAGCATTGCATTGCAATTACGTTGTTAAGCCAATAAAGGCTTTTTCTCCATTAAACCTGTCTTGCCTCAGTTTCTGGGACCCTCGTTCTCCCAACATAGCAGAAAGTTTGTCCAATTTTATCAAACTTTCAGTTGCTTGGCCTTCTCCTGAGGAACCTGATTGGTGGATAGTTGAGGGAAGGACAGATATGAATTATTTTACTGTACCTACAGTATACATAGTAGGTCCAACAGAGGTTCTCATGTCTTGGCCTCACTCACTACATTTCTTCTCTTTTCCAATATCTGACCTCGATATATGACTTGGACTACATTTTTTTACATTATAAAACTTAGAAATTACAATAAGACAAACAGAAATTAAAATATAGAACAAAGATAAAAAAAACAATTTTTAAATATGCAAGTGTTTGAAGGGATTGATAAAATTCCAAGGTAACTATCATTCCAGCAACCTCAGAAGCTCTTTCATTGCTGTTGAATCTATTTCCATCTATTTTATATATTTATCACTTGAAATTCAGTATGTCTTTACATATTTAGTCTATCATTAATTTTGATATGATTACATATACCTATTTTTAAAAGTGAGTTGTTTCTGCATATGACATATTTTCAAAGCACAGGCTTAATTTTCCAAAGCACCATTGCCATCCTCCTCCTCCTCCTCCTCCTCCTCCTCCTCCTCCTCCTCCTCCTCCTCCTCCTGTATTTTAATTCATAGTAGCTGAATTAATTTTGAAAGACAGTCAAGAGCCACTTGGGAAGAACATTGCCAGGGTTTAAAATTTAGAAACCAAATCCAATATTTATATCTGTTCAAATTTCAAGCAAACCAAGTTATGATGTGGTGGAAAATCTGTCTTCAGTGCATTTCACATGTATTGGATTTCCTCCCATTATTCTCAAACACAATCATTTTGGGGTGACATGTCTGCAATGATTAATATATTATTTTCAGATCCTACCTCCCTGTACAAACCAATCTCTTAGACCCGTGATGGCAAACCTATGGCATGAGTGCCACAGGTGGCATGCAGAGCCATATCTGCGGGCATATGAGCCGTTGCCCTAGCTCAGCTCCAGTGCGCATGCACACGCCAGCCAGCTGATTTTCAGCTGGCTCCGCCCACACCACCCCTCCTCTCCCAGGAGTCTCCATGCGGTCAGTTTTGGATGCCAGGTAAGTACAGGGCTTGTGTGGAGGCTCTGGGAGGGTGCTTTAGGCCTCTGGAGGGCCTCCTGGGGGTGGGGGAAGCCATTTTTGCCCCCCCCAGGCTCCAGGAAAGCCACTGGAGCCTGGGGAGGGCGAAAAATGGGCCTACTGGAAGTCAGAAAACTGGCCGTATCCGGCCTCCGGAGGCTTCAGAGAGGCCTGCTAGGCCCAAAACGGGGCATGGGGGGTGTCGTGTGCACATGCATGGGGGGGTGGGGCAGCACGGGGGGTCACGTGCACATGTGCAGGGGCGGAGCACATGGGGATTGAGTTACGGGTGTGGGCACGTGTGAGTGAGCACGCACGGGCGCGCTAGCGCACGCATGCACACACTTTTGGCACCCTAGGGAAAAAAGGTTCACCATCACTGTCTTAGACCATCCCCAACTTTGGTCCTGAAACGCCTACTATGTGCTGAGGTTAAGAGAGATGTCCAGCATTTCCTTAACTTTATTCAAAAACCTGTTAAGTTGTTATTATTCACTAAGCCTTATTTCAACAGTGCAAATTAAGTAGTATGCAACTAATATTAATGCAATGCTGGAGTTAAAGATATTAATTTGAGTAAATACCTTATTAATAATTATAGTTCCATTGCTTTTATAATACTATTAGTTGTATTTGTTTCATTTCACTTGCATGACTGGGAATTGTTTGTTTGCTTGTCAATTATTTTATTTTGAAACAGACTGTAATAAACACACACATCAATACCTATATTTTGGGAGCATTCCATACAAATGAAATGTATTTTACTCTACCCCAAGCACATCATGCCTGCCAGTTCTGAAACGAACAGGATAAAGGCTTCTGATTTTGTAAGCAAGTCAAAAAGATGCTGGCTGAGAGCTGATGCCTTTCAACTGAGATTTCACTGTGTTCTTTTCTACTGTAGTAGCACTGACAGTTTTTATCAAAATGGCATAATATTTGTGGGCATTTTACTAACATCACTCCTGCCAAAATTCAACAGATCAACAGAAGAGTCCCTATTTTATGTGCAATTTTCAAAACAATGATTGACATCTTCTAATTAAAGTTCAGAACACTGTATGCTTCAGATGGGATCGTTTTCAAGTCTTGTCACTTTCAGTTCATTACAAGAGGCTCCCTTGTTGATTATGGTTATACAGGCTATTAGGATATGATCGGGCTAGCATTTCTAAAACTGTATGTTTCAAATTGGAAATTTTCCAACTCTTGTCACTTGCTGAATTCTCCAAGTTCTCTTCTCTGTGTTATGTAATAATTTCTGGAATATATAGGCATTTGGAAGGATCTATTTTATTTTGTTCTGGAAACAAATGTGCAATTTTGGAGGAGGGGATCAAATTGGTTTTTCATGTAGTTGGGGAAGGTTTCTACATTTACTATCCATACCTTATTCTGTAAGTCTTCCTTGGCAGTATTATATAGTTAATTTATTAAGCACGATAGTGTATAAGAGAAATCAACAATGTTTGAATAGAGGATTTTCCCACAATGAATGCAAATAGTAGTCCTGTGAAGGCATTTGTCAAAACATATGAGTGTTTCAAATGGCTAGAGTTATGAAACCATGCATGATGACATTACCTTTGCACATTTAGCTGGAAAATGTCCCTTACCTTACAGACTCTGATTTAGTATGATCTTGTCAGAATTTCATTATCATGGAATATTCTACATAGATACAAAGAAATGCAAGTAGTCCTTCCTTTAGATGCTGTGATGATTTAGGAAAATGTTAGTGGCAGCCTACGCAGAGATACCTCCCCCCGTCAGATTATAAGAAGCTGAAACAGTGAGAATTGTGATGGAAGGATTTATAAATCTTCATTTGAGAAATCCAGAGATACCAAGCCATTATCTCCCTGTACATGTATGTGCAAGTGTGTGCCCCATTACAGGAGGAATCTGACTCTCTTTTTTTCCCCAAAAGGTTGTTGCCACTAATTTAATTAATTTAATTTAATTAAAAGTTCTTATAGGCCGCCCAATCCCGTAGGACTCAGGGCGGCGATCTCTATGTAAATGGAATGAGTGAATAAATGAATGAATGTGATTTCATTGAGATAAGAAATGTTACAAAGTTTTATTTTAATAATTTCACTCTCAACATTCTGCAAAATGCCACAGGATGACATACAAAATATTGCAATCTTACCATTATATTAATTTCATCATATAAAAGGTTGAATATCATAGATGCTGTGGCATGTGCAGGTGAAAACAAAACATTTTGTTTCAGAAATGATCCTCATAATATCTGCCAACTCTTTATAATTCTCAGCTCCTTTTATTTCAAACTCTCTCCCCATTTTTTAATGTTTATAAACATGTGATATGTAGTTGGGGAAGTTCTCTGAAGCATTGAACTGTGCAGGGAGACAATTTAGGTTTCTTCCTCAGAATCCTGCTTCTCTTTGTGAAATCACAGACTTAATCCAAAGTTGCCTGATCCAGTTAATGATTTGTGTTTTGACTCCATCAGATGCATACACCAATGGCATACAATTAACTGCTACATTAATCTGCCATTATTTATCTGTACATGCCATCAGAGTGAACAATGGTAATCTGTCAGTGTTGTAAAATTGTGAGCACTCCCATTAGTCTGTGCCACTCTTTCCAAATCTAGTTAGTTGAAAAAAGAAAGATTGCCAAAATATTCTAAACATCCATTTACAAACTGTTAGATTATCTTTTCAAACATCTGTACACTATTTACTGTATATGATCTTTCTTAAAAGAATGGGTCCCATTGGAATCACTATTTGTGAAAGAAAGAGCTCATTTTGTAACATACATTTTTTATGATATGGCCCATAAAATTACAGACACATAATTCTCATTGTGTGGAATAACCATTCTCTGATCATAAACAGTATTTCCATTCTAGTTAGTTCTTGTTTTTCCTTCTTCTGAAGGCAGTACTCCTGAGCAGGAAATTCACAAATGCAGCCATTTTTGGGGGTGGGTGGGTGGGTGATTAGCTTTAAATTAATATATGAGTGCAATGTCAAGTGCAAGCTAGTTTATAGATACAATATGAAGCATAATTTCTGAAGTATGCTATGAACTAATTAGAAGCAGAATAAAGAAAGGTATAGGGTAATGAAAGGTATGTCTGTATGATTTACAGAGGAGTGAACTGCATGTTGTTGTGCATGCATGTACTCCCATGTGAATATGTGTGCACACACAGCACTCAAAAAGGCTCTTCCAGGGACATAGCAAAAGTCAGCTGTGATAGCTTTTTTTTGGTTCTTCCTCATGGGACAAATTTATATTAAAAACATACATTTATTTTCTTGTTATTGACTCTGCTTCTTTAAGAGACTTCTTAGGAACAGGATTGCTGACTTGGAATGTGATGCTTTGCTACTGTTTATTAAGCTAATATATTGCAGAGTCAGGCAGTCCATTAGCATAAAAAACTACTGTATTTTCCAACCCAACAGTGATTACAAAATTATTATTCAGCTTCATATTTGTTACATTTGAATGCCTAAAGGAGGCTCCTACATATCTATGCTAACAGAGTCTACTTTACAACTGTATTACATTGAATAATCAAAGTAGATTAATTACCTCAGTTCTGTTGTCCCTTCTATAAGAAAAAGACTATGCATGTACCACAGAACAATTTAGATAGATGGCTGTATCTTAGGGATGTTCTTTTAATGCTTTTTCAATCTTGAATAATTATATTTGATAGAACCTCTCTTCTTGTTCTTTCCTTTTTTAGTTACACTTTATCTCTGAATTGTACCAATTGTTAATCTGTGCATGTAACATACATAGAAAGGCTATTCCATCACTGGTGTCACCTTTTTTATTATTTCATTGGGGATTCTAAGTCAGTACATTCAGAGCAGATTATTTTCTCCTTCATATGCCACAGTAGCTATGAGCTCCATTCTGTCAACCATGATATTAAAGATAATCAATTTTATTACTTTTGAATAACATTGGTTAAAAATATTTAACATTTTTGTCATTATCACACATTCTAAACTGACAGTTAGAATTACAGGATATATAATAATAATAATAATAATAATAATAATAATAATAATAATAATAATAATAATAATAATAATAATAATAATAATAATAATAATAATAATAATAATAATAATAATAATAATAATAATCAACACAGTCCTAATATTCAGCACAGATATCTCAATGCAGTTTGGCATGGAAAAATGTGCCACTGTATCTATGAAAAGGGGCAAAATCACTACATGTGATGGAATTGAAATGCCCAATGGCCAATTAATTAAGTGCAACCAAAATGAAGCCTATAAATATCTGGGCATTCTGCAGTTGGATAACATCAGACATGGAGAAGTGAAAACTATCATTAGAAGAGAGTACACCAACAGAGTTAGGAAAATTTTGAAATCTAAATTAAATGGTGGAAACACCATCAAGGCCATGAATACCTGGGCAATACCAGTCATAAGATACACGGCTGGTATAATTAACTGGACACAAGCTGATTTGGACATTTTGGACCGAAACACCAGAAAACTAATGACAATGCACTACAGTTTACATCCACATAGTGACACTGATAGACTTCACCTGCCCAGAAAATCAGGTGGCAGAGGACTACTACAAGTAAAGCAAACAGTTGAAGAAGAAAAGCATGCATTGGCGGATTATTTAAAAGAAAGTCAAGAACATCTATTAATTGAAGTAAAGAACAAAAATCTACTGAAGGTCCAACAGACGAAACAAGAATACAGAAAAAATGTGATAAAATCAAGAATGGAGAGTTGGCAAAATAAAGCATTACATGGCCAATTTCTGGAAAAAATAAAAGACAAAGTGGACAGTGAAAAAACTTGGTTATGGTTAACATCTGGTACTTTAAAGAAAGAAACAGAATCATTGATCCTGGCCGCACAAGAACAGGCAATTCGTACAAATGCCATAAAGGCCAAAATTGATAAATCTTCAAATGATGCTAAATGCAGATTATGCAAGGAAGCTGATGAAACTGTAGCCCATGTGCTCAGCTGCTGCAAGAAAATCGCGCAGACTGATTACAAATTACGACACAACTCTGTTGCACAAATGATCCACTGGAATTTATGCAAAAATTATAACATCCATACTGCTACAAACTGGTGGGAACACAAGCCTGAAAAAGTCACTGAAAATCAGATGGTCAAGATCTTGTGGGATTTTCGTATACAAACAGACAAGGTACTGGCGCATAATACACCAGACATCACGCTGGTCGAGAACAACAAGGTGACTATAATTGACATTGCAATACCAGGAGATAGCAAGGTCGATGAAAAGGAACACGAAAAAATCGCAAAATACCAGGACTTAAAAATCGAAATCCAATGATTATGGCACAAACCAGCAGTGGTAATTCCAGTAGTGATTGGAACACTGGGTGCTATCCCAAAAGCACTGGAATTACATTTAAAACAGCTCAAAATTGACAAAATCACCATCAGTCAAATGCAGAAAGCCGCACTGCTCGGTTCCGCACATATACTTCGAAAATACATTACGACGTCCTAGGCCCCTGGGTGGGGCTCGACTAATAATCAATGCCAAATCCGGCGAAACAACTGGCCACTGTGATACAATTGTATAAGTATAATAATAATAATAATAATAATAATAATAATAATAATAATAATAATAATAATAATAATAATAATAATAATAATAATAATAATAATAATAATAATAATAATAATAATAATAATGTCATAGTGAGGCATTACCTTGAAGTGGTTTTGGGGCTTGTGTGCTCTGAGGAAGATGAAAGCTGTGCCAGAGAGGTCAGGTCTTATCAGAAGAGCCAGAGCAAGAGCATCTTTTCCATAAATAATATGGTCAGTATTTAAGGAAATCTATACTGGATTGGTCATTGGTCATTGCCTGGGTCAACAAGCACCATGGTAATTGTGGCACTTCCTGATGACAAAGGACTGTTGGCTGAGCAACCAGGTCCAGCAGCTGCAGAACTGCTGAAAAAAAGTCACAGATATACAAACTAAAAACATCAGAGATTATACAAACTAAAACCAAAGAAATAATGATCTATTATTATAAATCAAGTCCATAAGAAGATGATATCAGAAAAGAATGCATCAGTTCTGGAAAGAACAACATCCAAATCCAGAAATAACAGAACAGGGACTAGCTGATCAATGTTGATTTATTATATAAAATAAAGTATTCAAAGAAGTAGAATTGGAAGACCTGCAAAGGTCTAGGCAGGGCAAAGAAATTGAAGCCTTGCTTTTTATTATTAATAAAATTAATTAACAACTTAGAAAATGGCAACAGAAACCAAATGCCACCTCTTCAAAAAAAAAACCCTGTTAAAAAGTGAACCACATAGTTATCTCCTGGAAGAAGATCATACAGACTGACTCGCCCGGACACTGCCATTTGGGTTCTATTACCCTCTGCGCATGCACAGAACGCTTTGCGCATGCGCAGAGGATAAAAGAACCCAAATGGTGACGTATAGGGCAGGTGGGCGAAGCCTCGCGCTACCGGCGCTACCGGCTCTCCCACCACCAGCAGGCACGCCCGAACCATGAGCATTTCACCCCTAGACTGACTTCAAACAAAGGCATGACCACCTGATGCATTGGAAGACCTGCAAAAAAATATCATTTACCTACAGGTGAGAATTGGAGGGAGGTAGACAAAGTAATAGAAAATGAAGAAGCTAAAATGAAGAAGTGCTCTGGGACTTTAGAATTCAAACAAACAAGCATCTGCTGCTTGCACCATATTCAAACGAACAATTGTCAGTATGAAAGACAAAACAATCTGGATATTACAGTATCTGAGGAAACAACCAAGGAGACGAAGAAAATCATAAAATACAAAGACCTGCAAATAGAAATAAAATGATTCTGGCAAAAGAAGGCAAAGATAGTATCAATACTGGCAAGCACATTGGGTGAAATTCCAGTTCTTATTACACTTATTACATGTAATGGTTAGCTCAGTTCCCTGGCTAGCCAAATCCCTAAATAGCAGAAAGAAGCTGCTTAGCAAGTGAGGTCTGGGTATTGTAAAAATGCAATTTGATTACATTTATTATTGTTCTATTTTAACCTAAATAGAAAGATACATTTTGTGAATTTTCCATGTCAGTTGCTATTTAGCAAGTTGAGTATTGACATGGATTGATTTGTTGATCGATTGTATAGTCATACTGCAAGCAGTCAGTGTAAAATCTAATACAGACTAAATGAAAACAATTTCAGAATGGGTAGATTAGAAAATAGAAACAATCAGACTTCATGAACTGGGGTACATAACAGAAGGTGTTCTTCTTAGAACCATCGTATGATAGCAGTTGCAATGGCACAAAATTCCCCAACTTTTGTTGAAACTCCACTGAATGATCTCTTAATAAGAGAAGCACATTATGCGCTGATAAGGGAGGGGGGACAAGTCACAGTATAGATGGCAGCTCAACAAAATAACCACTTTATCTGAGCATATAGCATCCTCCTGAAAAGCATTGTTGAATCAAACCTCCATCAACATTTTTATTTATTTATTTATTTATTTATTTATTTATTTATTTATTTATTTATTTATTTATTTGTCAAACATGTATAAGATAGCAGGTATAGGTATAAACATAAACATAAGCAAAGTAAGTACAGATAAATGAGGACAATAGGACAGTAAGACAGGGACAGTAGGCACGATGGTGCGCTTATGCACGCCCCTTACAGACATCTTAGGAATGGGGTGAGGTCAACAGTAGACAGCCTCCCACCTGAGATCAGAGGAATTCCTATCATTTTAACCTTCTGGTGGGCTGTAAAGACATAACTGCCCCCCCAAGCATTGGACCTGGGTAAGGATTGAACTGTGACGATGTGTAGTATGGCGCCTAGGGGGAAGGGTACTTTGTTTTTAGCTATGTTTTATAAATTGCTGTGAGCCATATAGAATCATTATATGAGACAGATAGCTATATAAATTCTGTAAATAAACAAACAAACAAATAAATAATATAAATACATTTATCTGCCAGAATAATCAGGCCATGAGCTCATCCCAGATACTTGTTTCAACCAATGACAAAACCTCAAACTTCTCTGGAGATATAACAAAATTCTGGATAACAAAATTCATTTGCTACTAAGCAAGGGGCATGGAATCTCAAGAATTTGGTAGAATTGTGGCTAATGCAGTTTTATTTATTTATTTATTTATTTATTTATTTATTTATTTATTTATTTATTTATTTATTTTTGTCAAGTACGTGTTGGTATATACATAGATATAACATTGTTTATATACATAAGATGGGTACTGATAAGAGGGAACATTAGGACAGGGACGGTAGGCACGCTGGTGCACTTATATCCCTAGAGGTACAATAGTGTGTGCCATACTACAGACTGTTTAACATTTTAGTTTGAAATAGTTTAATTGTTGTGCCAGCATAGTTATTGCCTTTACAGTTTGAACATTTGATTGCATTTGTAGCCTTTTGAGACCATTTTGTAAGATTACCAGATAACACTATGGCACTAATACAAATAAGCTGTGCTGAAACTTGACTGGGGTCAAAGTGAAGATGACAATATATCAGCATATAGAGAAGTGAGAATTGATTTGTGAAGCAAAGTCAGAGTGGGGAATGGATTCATATTTGATGAAAATTTGTAGAATGTCATTTATGTAAAAGTTGAAAAATAAAGGAGCTGAAACATGTCCTTGATTAAATTCCTTTAAAGTCAAAATGGGAGCCATCAGCTCATGATTATCATGCATTTGACATGCATAAAGGTGTTTTCCTAAAGCAATATTATTGTCTAAAGACGGTGGCAATCAACAGATGGCTATTTTTCTCCACACCCTCCACAAAAAAAGAAAAAATTTAAAGCATCATTTTTACTTGCTTAATTATACTAAGATTTAATTTTTTTACAAATTCTTACCATTGTAGAAGATATGATGTTGGCATTAAGAGTGTATAATACATTCTTGGAATGTCATCTCATAATTATTGTTTTTCTGTTATTTCAAACTGAACAGAACGTTGGAAAGAAATAATGTAAATGGACTCAGGACTGTGTTCAACTGTCTATCTAGCCAACAGCAGGATCACTCCAAAAACTTAATAGAACATAACAAAATTTGGTACAGTGAAAAAGCTGGCAAAAGAAAAAATGAGTTTTAAAATGGACTGAATTTAGTTTGTGACAGTGAGGGAAAAATGCCATAATAAATTCTACTGCATCCCTATGTGTTAGAATGGTACTGACAGGTTTTGTTTTCTGCCCCCTTCCTTTCTCCCCCCCCCAAATCCTATGAGCCAAAGTGACACATGTGCAGCGTACCCTTTGCTACTTCATTATACAGAGGAAAATGTAGACACCTCCTATGCCCACTGCTAGTTAAAAGGTTGGAAAGAATTCAAGAAGCTGTGCTATGCATGGTTTCCTTAACATGACAGCATGGAGGAAATGAAAACTATCTCAAACAATATTCATACTGCATTGCATACGAAGTTACATTTCCCTCAAGGAACCACATAGAATTGTATAACATTACTTTCAGTTTGGAAGAAGACTAGAGCATCTAAATTACAAGAACCTGGAGTAGGTATTTACTTCATTCTTTATTATGTAGGGATATGAATGCAGGAGTCCTTTCTTTTTATCTAAAATCAGGGTAATACTAGCAGGCTGTGTATATTAGTTTCAAGAAATCGCACCACTGAAATTCATCAATGACTGACTTGCTTGGAGGTTCTAGCAGGGTGAGTGCAAGTCTCCCATATCCTTGGCCAAAGATCAGTGCATTCTTTCTATCTGGGATGGTCTTTCTCTTTCATTGAGTGCACATATGGAGCTTTGAGGGGAGAGGGGACACCAGTCAGATCAGCCAAATCAACCCTAGCAATCAATGGAGTGACAGATATCACAGCCACATCCAGTAACTGGCTTTC
The DNA here is from genome assembly GCA_023053685.1 of Diadophis punctatus similis. Lineage (NCBI taxonomy): Eukaryota > Metazoa > Chordata > Lepidosauria > Squamata > Dipsadidae > Diadophis > Diadophis punctatus. The sequence goes on along the minus strand of JALIGW010000004.1, from coordinate 39,354,080 downwards.
TCTATATGTACTATCTCTCTGTTGTTTCTTTTTTCCTGTGTTTTTAATGATTTTTTAAAAAATATTTCTTTATATTTCTTTTTTATATATTAGAGCATTAAAAAAAACCAGCTGAATCTCAGTGACACTAAAGATCTAAAAAATATGCAAGTTTCTTTTTAAGAAAAGAAGGAGGAAGGGAGGGAGGGAGGGAATCCACTTCAGTTACACCCATGGGTCAATACTATGGGATTCCAGAAACAAAAGTGAATCCCGTATTTTCCAAAATGTGCCTTCCCATATTCCCAGTGAATAAATTGTGTCTATCTAGAGATGTAAGCATATGGGAAGAAAAGTTCACAATAGCAAGCATCCCTCCTTAAATGCTGATAAGCATGATTTGGAACAGAAAAATCATGTTCCTGCAGCTTCAGGCAAGATGATTCTCTGAGTCACAGGTCACTGTTTGTTTGTTTGTTTTTTATTTGTCAAGCATATATGATTAAAGCGAAGTATAAACAGTAAAATTATGATTGTATATACATGTAATAATACAAGCATGAATAAGAGTATAAGAGGTATGAATATATGGGTACATTAGGACAGGAACAGTAGGCACGAATGTGCGCTTATGCACGCCCCAGTTCTTCTCCAGTTCTTCTCCATTACATTGAAGACAATTATTTCAGTACAGCTAAAGGTACAAATTGGCATGTTATCCATCAGCAGAGCAGCAGATTCTGATTTCAGATTGTCAAATTCAGATTTGAGGCAGGAGTTCAACCCAAACTTTTATGTAAATGAACAGATTAGGGTCCTAACCAGGGTATATTCTGAAATAATGTTGCCAGTTTGCTAAAACTAAGCAAAATTTACTTAGGTTGTTAAGCATTTGCATGAAACATTGTTCTTGATAAACAACCTGTTTTAGCATTATTGTCCAGAACATTAAAATAGATTGGTCACATGAATATTACTGAACATCTATGATATTTTTGGCAATTTCTCAGTTTTCGATTAGGGTTCAGGAAAATTAATATTCATAATTACTGCAATTAAAGCAGCCTCCAATTGGACTTTCCTACCGATTGCATCAATACTTGTTATAATTACAAGCTGCATGCCAGCATAAATCTTTTCATTTTAATTTTAAGAATCAGAGGCCCACTGTTTACCTTCATATTATTAACTGTGTCAAAATAGCAACATTTGTTACTACATTTTAGTATATAATATGCATAAATTTTCTTTCTTGTATCTTGTTACCACTTAGTTAGACAACATATGAATTACTTGATTACTTTGATTAATTGGATCTTAAAATCCTGTAAGTATAAACTCCTAAATGTAAATGTGACAATATAGATTGTAAAGCAAAAGTTAATGTAATATACAATTATCAATTAACAGACTGGAATAAAGCAGTTTTTTATTTGAAAACTTTTGCTAGACTTCGTACTCTGGACCACTATTTGCTATGTACGAAGGATATTTTTGTTCAGTTGAACTCTGCTAGTTGTATCACATGTTTAAGCAATTTCATTTCAGAGCTTCCAAAGATATTTTAGGTCACCCAGCAAACCATCCCCAAATGATTATGAATATACTGTATAATAGGGTAACAATTGTGATGAGAAATAGGTAACAATTTTCAACATTCTAATTAAATCAGAGCTACACTAATTAATGATGTGGCATTTTACACATCATTATCTTTATGGAATAGAAATTATCACACTGGAATACCTCTTCTCATTAGTAGAAATATTGATCATAAACTTTAAGAACCTCTGGAATTCATTAGTGATTTTATAATAGAATTGACACAGAAATTGCATTTTATTAGAAACTATAAATCTTATAAAACAAATAGTGAAATAAACAGCATGGTGTGAAGAATTATATTATATCTTGTCAGCTTATTTGTCAAACTAGCTTTCTACCAACTCATCCATTATTTCCCTCAGCATGCTCATGTATTATTTCGATGTTTTGTCTTAGATTTATATCCATGGATATGCTGGTCTATGTCACTAAGGAAGCAGATAAATAAACAAGCTACTATCAACAATAATCTAGAAGAATGGAAGTCATTTCTTTATAACTTTTCTCTTTTCGTTTTCATATATTTCTTTTCTTTTCCTTTTCCTTTTCTTTTCCTTTTCTTCTACTTCTATTTCTTTTTTTTCTATTTCTTTTTTCACTCACTATTATTTTTCTTTATTATCTTTATTTTATCTTATGGTTTTGACTTTGCTAAAAATTACTGTATTAAAAATTATTGGAAGAGAAGTAAGAGGAGGAGGGAAAGAGGGAAGGAGGAAGGAGGAATCAAGTCATGTAAGTAACATTACACTCCCAAGTGAGTCTTTTCTCCTGAGGAAATTTCTTCTTTAGATATGTTCTAAAATTATTAGTCTTTAACTTTAATCACCTATTTCTTTTCCTTAGGGTTTTGGACTCAATTTAGGTCTGTATATCAACCTGTACTTCCCAAGAATCTTGCCTCAATTTTTAACATCAATGCAGGCTGCATCCATTCAGGATCTAATGTTCAATATCTGATCATCCCAGCAATATTATATAAAATAATATTCATTTACCAGTATAGAAAGTAGGATAGCAGGGGGGGGAATGAAACAATATACACAATGGAAAATAACAAGCAAAGCACCACCACCTTTCTTCCTTCCTTCCTTCCTTCCTTCCTTCCTTCCTTCCTTCCTTCCTTCCTTCCTTCCTTCCTTCCTTCCTTCCTTCCTTCCTTCCTTTATTATATGCTGCTCATCTCCTGATAAGGCAATTCTGAGTCTGAAAATATGGTATTGTTATATTCTGATCAACATATTTTCTTCTTTATGTCAATATGAGAGTTTTGTTATCTGTCTAAATGTTCTAAATTCTCTTGTCATAGAGAAGAAAGAAACATGCAGATCAAATTATGCTCTGGTTTAAATTTACTTTTACTATGCCAATTATGTCATAGAACACCTAATCCAAATAAATTAATATGTCTGTCTACCTAGTACTTTGGGAAGAAAAAACTGGAGAAAAAGAGTGGGGCCCCCAAAATCAAAGCTTTCTATTGCGGAAATCACTGAAGCTTGGCTGAAGGGATCACATATCAGTGGTGGGATTCATTTTTTTTACTACCGGTTCTGTGGGCATGGCTTGATGGGCGTGGCGTGGCTTGGTGGGCATGGCGTGGCTTGGTGGGCGTGGCAGGGGAAGTTTACTGCAAAATCCTGATTTCCTCCCGATCAGCTGTGACTCGGGAGGCAGAGAATAGATGGGGATGGGGCCAGTCAGAGGTGGTATTTATCGGTTCTCTGAACTACTCAAACTTTCCACTAATGGTTCTCCAGAACTGGTCAGAACCTGCTGAAACCCACCTCTGCCACATATCCCAAATTAATTTGCATTAGTAAAGTCACACCTTACTACTAGGAAGCGGGCTGGAAGGGTTGTTGCAAGGGCTTCTGGAATCACAGGCACTTGTTGAAAAAAGTGAGTGATCACCAAGTGATTTTATATAAAAATAGTATGCTTTTGTGTTACTACAACTACCAGAAAGGGATTGAGCTTCTTGTGAAAAGAGGGTTGCTGAATAAAAGAAAAAGACAGAACATGGAACAAACAACACAGGTTCTTTCTCTGCTCTATCTTATACATTTTGCCTTTGTAGGTCATGGCTTCATTGGAAATTATAATATAGGAGCTTTCCATTAAAAAAACCCAATGTTCTTTTGTCAGATATATCTTTGGAAAGAACATCTTTTAAAAATTATAGCTCTGGCTATTAAGTAATGCAATGTTATATTTGTGGCAATGTGTTGCAATAACGTTTAAAGCTGGCATATATAGTAGATTGATCAATTTCTACAAAATTGCATTGTATTCTATTCACATTCCAAATAAAAGCAGGTTCGGGGCTTATTATTTATTTGTATTTGTGAGATTTATATACCGCCTCACAGTGCAAGCACTCTCTAAGCAGTTTACACCAGTAAGCAATGTATCCAACAATCTGGGTCCTCATTTTACCTACCTCGGAAGGATGAAAGGCTGAGTCAACCTTGAGCCGGTGAGATTTGAACCACTAACCTGCGAATCACAGTCAGCTAAAGTGGCCTGCAGTACTGCCTCTAACCGCTGTGCCACCTCGGCTCAATGTGTTGGTATTTCCTATTACTTCTCAGTATCTCTCTTATGTTAAGGAGATATTTATTTTACTCTGATCCAAAAGAGGAACAAGTAAATCACACACATTGTTACAGTTTTATTTTCGCCTTTTTGCTAGCTCGTGGGTATGTTTATTTTTCATTTGTTAATATGAACATAAATCTGGCACACCAATGAGTCAAAATATATTTTTAAAACTGTGTCTGATATTGAGCACAGCTTCTTAGGAATCAACAAATAATTATTTTATAAGAATGCCTCACTTTATAAAGCTGCATTGAAGAAATATGTGGAAACCTATCAATAGTTTGCAAAAACATTACATAATTGATTACTTTATTGTTCAGATACATATGATTTTCAGAATAACAGGTGGCATATTTTGATTGAGTATACAGTTAATGACGCTGTTAAAAGAAATAAATATTATGTGAAGTACATAAAGCATCCTTTGAGGAATTTTCATTTTGAAGAGAGAAAAATCTGCATGAAATTTAAATTAGTGATTGATAAAGCTTTTATTCAGTGGCATTCCTAGGAGAGTAAAGAGATAGAGGTCACCTAGCAATCACAACTGGAAATGGCAACTCCATTGCTAAGCAAAATGTCACATTACCCTGACAGGCTTATGATGTCACTTCCCATTTGGTCTTTAGCAAGTCACCATAGGTTGCTAGGCAAGACATCACATGACCACAACTTGCAATCTTACTTCTGGCTCTTCCATTAACTTTGCTTGTTAAAAGCTAGTTTAACATCACTGTGGTACACTGCAATGGTCATAAATGCTAGGACAGGTCATAAAGGTTTTTCAGTGCCATTGCAACTTTGAATGGTCACTAAACAAGGCAGTTATAAAGCCTTGTATATGCAAAAACTAATGGACAGCCTTGAAAAAGTCATCTGAGGCTTCCAGAAAGATGGCCCTGCTTTAATGCTTTTAAAAATGTGCTTACATTGCACTAACATGTTTTGGGAAATCCCTTTTTAAGCATCTCTTTCACCTTGTGCAACCTCATTACTTTGTGTTACTATAGGGAAACATTAAATTCATTGATTCTAACTCTCTAGTTATCCATATTTTTCTTAATCCTGAATTCCATGTTGACTCATGCTGGATTTTTCTGTATTAGTCTGTAGCATTAATGAATGATCAGTTTGTTTTAAAATTTTATACACATTTTCCCTCTCTTCAAAATGAAGATTTTTGAAAGATGCTACTTTTCTTTCTCCAAGCTCCTCAAAGAATGTCTAATTTTTCCAATACTTCCCAAACACTCTCTCTTCACTCTTTCCTCTCACTATGTGATCTTTAGGGACTGATTAAACTATAACCTGCTTGCAGAGCAATCTAGCTCTGATTCTTATTTCATACCTTTTTTAAAATGTATCTGTCTTGCACCAACTTTGCTGTAAACATCTGGTTGTTGGAACTAGAATTTGAGAAATTCTATTGTATTTGGAAATTCTGCTAGACCTTATTTTGTCTGATATCGGACATCAGTTTGTTCAAACTATGGCCTGCCTATTATACTAAATTGTCATTTTGAATGAAAATTTGAGTGACTGAACAAACTATCTGTACATGTAGAAGTCCTTGCTGACTTAAAGTTGAAGCACCTCTTTATAATTATTATATTGATCCCTGTTTTCTCAGAGAAAACTTTTGTTTTGCTTCGTTTAATAAAACTTTTAGAAATGAGTCCTTGCTTGTTTTGTAGGAGACAGATCCTCTGCTTTTTTCTGCTATATATTACAGATGTTAGAAAATCAAAATAGAAATAGAAAAATCCATAGGTATCTGGTCTCTACTGTTGTTTCAATAGCAAAGCTTTAAATTAGTTCCGAAGGCTATTCTGTACATTGTCATTGTAGCTATTTTTTTTTGCACACAGACACACAGATCTACATACAAACACAAACAAAACACAGTATGTTTGATAATTCAAAATATGTTTCATAAACACTCAATGCATATAAAAAAGCAAAATCAACAAGTTATAGAGACTAATTTTCATCAAGATAATTATGCATGCTTTTACTGCTAATAAAACATGTTTGAGTTATTCTTTTCTAGTCAAAAATTTGCCTTTATATTTCAATATGCCTTTCCCATTTAAAAAAATGATCCTAAATAATAAGTTAAATTAGTTGTATCCCTGTTTATTTGTCTTTAATCCCAAAGTTTTGAATTAAATGTATTCAATTCATAATATAGTATAATTACAGTTTTTAATTTAAATAACACATCCTGTTTTCACTTCAAAGCACTTACATATGCTGATTATTTTAAAGGGAGAACAAACACTACACCTAAAATATCAGACATACTCACCTGTTTATTCAGTCTCTGTATTTCTTTCTTATTTATTTATTTTGTTATTCTTATATGCCGCCCAACTCCCGAAGGACTCTTATGATTTGTTGCTCCCTGTTGCTCCCACAATTTTATGAGGGCACATATTTTTAGTTACAATACTTTCATTTCCTCTTAAGATCTACTTGTTTTAGGCCTTTCTAGATCAGCAGTGCCTTTCTTATCAATTCACAGTGGTATGAATGAAGGAGAAATTCTTCAGTTTGTGTTTTGGATTGAATTTACTCTTTTTGAAGCAATTGATCGATTGATTAAATTTAGATTTTCTCAGTGATGATATTCCCAAACCTGGTCCATTCCAATAGTTGCCACTGTCACTGAGTGTCTTGTTGCTCATTGTTCTCTTCTTGTTTTTCCTTTCATCTTTCCCAGCCATCACCAGAGAAATACCCTAGGTCTTCGCATAACATGTCTGAAATAGGATAACACGAGGTGATCATTCTCAGTTAAGTGGGAACTCTGGATTGATTTGAAACAATGCTTAAATTAAAAAGAAAAAAGGATTTTCTTAAAACTGCCCCCTTCCAAACATTTTGATGAAGCTTTCCTGATGAAAAATATATACTACAAAGTGTACAACAGCAGAAATTATTGCATAAAGAATCATTTTATGAAAATGACACTTTCTCCATAGTGGGCGGAGCTAGCCTCCAAGATTGGGATGATACAATCCATCAGCCAATCAGGACTGAGTCTGACATATAAAAACTGTGCTGCACCCTTGCACCCCCTCTTTCGACTCAGTCCTGGCCAAAAGGATTGTGTCTCCCCAACATTGCAGGTCTAGTTCCTTCACTTCAACTGTCATACGTGAGTTTGTCTTTCCCCTCCCCCCATTCATCTGCCATCGGAGTGATTGTCGGAGGGTGAAAGTTGTCGGGTGGGCCTTGGCCCCGCCATCGGCCTAATTAGCCTCTCTGAAGGGCTGGCCATCGGCGATCCCCTTGCGGCCTGGTCATCTTCAACCATACATCACAAAAGCCTCGCGCTTCGTGACCGCCGACCAGGGTGGCCTGTGCCACGTCCGCCGGCAGAGTCTACTTGCCCAGCTGTCCAGTAGAGATTACATCGCTGACCGCAGAAGCCTAGCACTTGGGCGGTTGTGACTCTCCCTCCAAGTCGGCTTAAATTGAGGAGAATACGACTTAGCCGACCGGGGATACCCATCGCGGGAAATTCGGGCATTCCGGGGGCGTTTACCTGCGGCCTGGTTATCAGCGGAGTCGGGGCATCGGCCATCTTGCCGCCAACTGTCATCGCCGGCAGGAGCTCTTCATCGGCCGGCTGCCTCATCTCGACTGAGCCGCGCATGCGCGCCGATCCAGGACCGCCCCCGCTGCAGAAGTCTACGTCATCTGCCCAGCAACGCCCTCAGGTTTTCCCGCCGTGGCTGCCTGACCGTCTCATCGGTTAGCGCAGGCGCAGGGCCGCACCGGAGCATCGTCACTTGTCTCCGGCTGCCTGTGGTTCCGGCCTCCTTCACTTCGCCGGATCGCTCGGCCGAGCCTCTTGCCCGCCGCTTCGCCGTGACCGCACGAGCCGATCTCCTTTGACTGGGACGAGCACGCGTGCGCACAAGCTTCGCGCACATCAGCTGTTTCGCGGCCGGCATTTGGGGCCCACTCAAATAGCCCGTAAAAGCGGCTAACTCTCTGCCTCTTGTAGCCCGTAAAAGCAGCCATGGCAGACGCGAGTAAAGGCAGCAAGAGCCGTTCCAAGACCAAAGGTGGACAGGACAATGAGGGGAAGGCCAGGAAGGCCTCTACCCCCCCGTCCGACCGCAGGGACCGCTCCCCAATAAGGCGTCCCTCAGCGGAACGGCGGACCTCGGCAGAACGGTCCAAACGGGCCTCCTCTTCCTCCAGGCCATCAGAGGACCGCCAACGTTCGAAGGCTCCTGACAGGCCGGTGGCAGAGCCTCCCTCAGGGAACCGGCCACAGCCTGACACACGTCCCCCCAGGGAAACTGGGGGTTCGCTGCCACGGTCCCGCCAGTCCTCGGGGGCCTTCTCATTGGACAACCCTGATCTCCGGCTCGGAGCAGGGGATATCTGGGAGGATCCAGGCCCGTCTCGGAGTGTCACCCCAGCTACACCCTCACCTACGGCCTTGGCCCAGTTCGCCTGTCCAGAGGTCCAGTCACTAATCCAAGCCGCCATTGAAAAAGGGATAGAGGCGGGGCTCAAACGTGCAGCCGCGTCCACCCTGGCCACGGGTAAGACCCCTCGCTCGGCCCACACTAACACCACCCCAGCGACGGGTCAACAACTGGCGACAGGGGGGTTGAACACCTCTCTGGACTCCTTAGATTCCCTTCATGACGGGGAGGATCGTGCGCAGGAGCTTGACTTCTCGGAAGACGAGGACTTGGCCCCTGAGACTCCCGTCACAACCGGCCTCTTCAACCCCAACCATTTCAAATCATTACTACACAAGGCGCGGGCAGCAGCCAAAATTGCTCCGGCCGCCGCCCAAACACCAACTGACGAGGAGGCGGACCCTCTCTTTGAGGAAGCCACCTCTCAGGCCGAAATTATCCAAGCCCCCAGGCTGTTCGTGGACTCGGTGGTTAAACAGTGGCAAACACCTCAGGCGGGCGCTGTTCCATCTTCCCTCGACAAGAGGTATTTCAACGTTGCCCAAGCCTTGGCTGACCACCTGCCGATCCCGCCGGTCGATCCTCCGATTAAGGTGCTGTACACCATGGCCCAGATGCCGGGAGATTCGGAGGAACTTCTACGGCCGGAGGACCGTCGTACAGAACAGGCCCTCCAACGCGCGCACCAGGCGGCTGCCTGGGCGCTGCGGGCCTAGGCCACCGCGTCATTTTTTTGCCGGATGTCCATTCGTTGGCTGAACGCGCTTCAGGACCACCTTCCATCATCGGACGTCCGCGCGAGACAAGATATCAACAAGCTGATGGCGGCATCGCAATTCACATCCGATGCAACCCTTCAGGCGGCGCGCTTCGCGGCCAGATCCATGGGGGCGTCCGTCGTGGCGCGCCGTATGCATTGGCTCCGGAGCTGGCCGGCAGACACCCGCCACAAATGGCGCCTCGCCATCGCACCGGTGAAGGGTCAGTCCCTCTTCGGGGATGCTCTGGAACCTTATCTGGTGGAATCAAAGGATAAAAGGAAGGTCCTGCCTAATTGCACACGCAAGGGGCAGAACAAGACCGCTGCCACTGCAGCTGCCGCGACGCCCCCCGCACCGCGGCGACCTTACCGGGCCCCCGCCTATAATCCGGGCAGGAATCGTTACGGCGGGAGGCAGAACCAGAACCAGGATAGGCGCAGGGATAACACCAAGCGGCCTTTTCGGGGGGCAGGTGGTCGCCCCTACCGCCGCTACAAATAAATGAGCCCGGTCCTCCCATTGGGGGTCGCCTACGCTTCTTTGCTGGGCGATGGGAGGACACTACCACCGATGCTTGGGTTCGCGAGACCGTGTCATCTGGTCTCGCCCTGGACTTCATCTCCACCCCCCCGGGATTTTTCTGAGGTGCCCCCAGTCCTCTAATCCCCGGAAACGGTCGCTCATGCTGACCGCCATCCAGCACCTTCTAGACATTGATGCCATCAAGCGGGTGCCGGAGGACCAGCGGGGTCAGGGCTTCTATTCCATACTATTCCTCGTGGAAAAGTCCTCTGGAGGGTGGAGAGCCGTCCTTAATCTTAAGCGTCTCAATAAATACTTGAAATACAAAAAGTTTAAGATGCACACGTTGCAGTCTATCCTTGGCGGGATTCGGGAGGGGGATTTCATGGCGTCTATCGACCTCACCGAGGCCTACCTCCATGTTCCCATCCGTCCCGTCCACCAACAATATCTGCGTTTCTGTTATCGATCCGACCACTACCAGTATACCGCCTTACCGTTTGGGCTTTCTTCCGCCCCACGGGTTTTCACCAAGGTCCTGGCGGCTCTCGCTGCCGACCTGCGGTCACGTCCAATTAGAATTCAATGCTACTTGGACGATATCCTCATCCAATCGTCCTCTCGGTCACAGGCTGAGGTTGACATCCAGTGTACCCTGGATGCCCTCGCGGCCCATGGCTTCTCGGTTAACTTTGAGAAGAGCCAGTTGTCTCCGGCCACTACAATTCACCATTTGGGATCGGTCATTGATTCTCTGGAGTGCAGAGTGTATCTTTCCCAGGAGCGACAGGACGGCCTCACCGACCTGGTTCGCCAGGTTCTAGGGCAGCGCAGAGTTCCTCTGAACCTGCTATCCTCACTCCTGGGCAAGATGGTCTCGGCCATACACGTTACACCTTGGGCTCAGCTCCACTCCAGAGATCTACAGTGGTTTATGTTGCCGTTTCAGCGCAAGCACCTGAGCAACTCATCGATCCAGGTCAGTCTCCCGACATCAGTCCGCCGGTCGCTGCAGTGGTGGCGCTCCCCGGCGATCTCCTGCGGCGGCCCATTTCTGGAACCCCCCAGGATAACGGTGACCACAGATGCCAGCCTACAGGGGTGGGGGGCCCACACACTGTCCCTGGTGGCCCAGGGCTCCTGGACGCAGGAGGAGGCCTCACTCACCATGAACCACCTGGAGTTGAGGGCGGCGTTTTTGGCACTCCAACGGTTTCAGAGCGAGCTGGAAGGACAACACGTGCTCCTTCTAATGGACAACGTTACGGCGAAGGCGCATATCAACCGCCAGGGGGGTACGGTCTCCCGCCGCCTGATGTCGGAGGCCAGGTCGTTGGGCCTCTGGGCCGAGCGTCACCTTCTCTCCATTCGAGCGGAGCACATTTCAGGTGTGTCGAACCGCACGGCAGACTGGCTCAGTCGCCACGAGATGGATCCGGCAGAGTGGACTCTCGACCGGGGGCTGTTCCGGGAGGTCGCACGCAGGTTCGGACATCCACTCATCGATCTCTTCGCAACCCCGAACAACGCGCAGCTCCCACGGTACTTCTGTCATTACCAGTCCTCGGGAGCGGAGGGCGTGGATGCTCTCAGATGCCCTTGGCCGAAGGGACTTCTTTACGCCTTCCCTCCACTGACCTTGATTCCCAGGGTCATTCGCAGGATTTTGGACGAGGGCGCAGAGGTGATCCTTCTGGCCCCCCATTGGCCGAGGCGGCCATGGTTTGCGGACCTGAAATCTCTGTCCATAGCTCCACCATGGCGGATCCCGCCGACAGAGTCGTCGCTCTATCAGGGGTCAGTGCGGCATCCAGATCCCTGCTGGTACCAACTGACCGCCTGGCGCTTGAGCGGCGCACTCTACAGCTCCGGGGGGTACCGGAAAACATAATCCGCACGTTGTTGCTGTCCCGTAGGGCCTCGACGACGCGTATTTACGCTTCCACGTGGCGTACATTCTGTGACTGGTGTTCGCAGGTCGAGGTGTCTCCCGTCGATCTCTCCATTGTCAACATATTGCAGTTCCTACAGGCGGGTTTAGACAAAGGCTTGGCGCCCAATACCTTGCGCCGCCAGCTAGCGGCCCTGTCTACGGTATTGTCGTGCCCAGCAGCCGAACAGTTATCCGGTCACCCCCTGGTACGGCGATTCCTCACGGCGGCGACCAATATCTCGCCGCCCGTGGTACATTGATATCCGACTTGGGATTTGCAGAGGGTGCTTCTCTCGCTTACCGCGGGTCCGTACGAACCGCTGGCCACCGTTTCATTACGACAGATGACCTTGAAGGTCGCTTTCCTTGTAGCAATTACATCGGCTCGCCGCATTTCCGAGCTCGCAGCCCTCTCGGTTCGCCCGGATCTGTGTGTCTTCCATCCGGATAGGGTCGTCCTCAGGCTGGACCCCGGGTTTCTCCCGAAAGTTAATACTTACTTCCACAGGGCGCAAGAGCTCGTCCTTCCATCCTTGACGGACGTACAATCGACGGATCAGCAGGCAATGCTTCTTGATGTTCGTCGGGCAGTGGAGGTTTACGTGTCACGCACCTCGACCTTTCGACGTTTCGAAGCCTTGTTTGTAGGCTTCCATCCTTCCTCGATGGGCAGAAAGGCGTCTTCCGTGGTCATCGGTCGCTGGATCAGGGCGGTAATCGCCTTTGCGTATGACCAACAGTCGCTTTCACGTCCGCCGGGTCTCACGGCGCATTCCACGCGTAGTGCGGCCGCCATGGCGGCATGGTCAACCAACGCGTCCGTTGAGGAGGTGTGCCGTGCGGCGACGTGGTCTACGCCCTTGCCATTTGTTCCGCACTACAAGATGGACGTTTATGCGGCAAGAGACGCGGCATTCGGCCGGCATGTGTTACAGGCAGTTATGGCTGATTCCGGTTTAGCCGCGATGCCTTGATTCCCACCCGAAGGGATTACTGCTTGGGCATGTCCCAATCTTGGAGGCTAGCTCCGCCCACTATGGAGAACGGGACGTTGTTTCTTCCTGAACGCCCCTTCTCGTAGGGCGGAGCTAGCCTCCAAGTCCCTCCCGTGTTTTGACGCTGTGGCGTTTGTTGGTGGGGTTTATGGTTATCTTACTGTTTACCTGCTGTCATTAAAAATTAGTTGGGGAACTGACACATTGGGTCTGACTTGTCCTTCGTCTCAAGAGGGGGTGCAAGGGTGCAGCACAGTTTTTATATGTCAGACTCAGTCCTGATTGGCTGATGGATTGTATCATCCCAATCTTGGAGGCTAGCTCCGCCCTACGAGAAGGGGCGTTCAGGAAGAAACAACGCCCCGTTTTATAAAACACATTCATTAAATGCACACAAGGAATTTACATGCACACATCATGTCATTTTTAAAAGGTTACAGTTATTTTAAAAACAGAACAAATGAAGCAGAACAATTAAGAACGCAAAAGAAATACAAAACAGGAATGGTTATTATTTCTCAATATTTTTGTTTAAACAGCAGCTGCATTGGTCAAGGAAAATATGCATATATAATAAACCAGTAGCAATTTTACTTTATAACTGAAGGTTTACAGAATAGTAACAAACACCTGAGGTTATAAGAATTCGTCATCAGATAAATAGGGTAGAATCCAGAAAAAACAGGGAAGGGAAAGAAAATAAGCTTGGTGCTCAAACTATTTATATATGATACATTCTTAGATGTGTCTTCACAAATGTACATTGGTTCTTATTAAGTGGCAGATGCTAGTGAAAACAGGTAAAGAAGAAACAAGCAAATTATTGCTTTACTTTACCTCCATTTCTTTAAAAAAATTCACCTATTAAACTCAAAACTGAGATAACTTTCAGATACTTGTTCCTTTCTTAGACAGTATATTCACTAATATGCACTACATCCAACCAATAAACTGTTGACATCACAAATATACCTAGTGACAGTTATGGTGATTTAGATTGCTGAAACTCATGCTTTGTTACTTTATAAAAAGCAGAATAAAAGAAAACAGACATACAGTATGTATACATTTATGTAAATGCTGGTTTTAAGCCCATTTCATGTAAGAAATAGGTGAGGGTGACTAAGGAACCACAGATATGTCAGTAAAATCAGTAATTTCTAACTAAAGGCTGTCTTTTAAAAATCTGAAGAGTAAAAAGTAGCATAAAACATTTCTGTGTATTTGCAATACATGCATATTATTTGTCAGAGAAATTTAATCCAGGAGCACCAAATGAAAAATAATATATCAAAAGCATTGAAAGAAAGCACAATATTGTGCAGCTTCAAAGCAAAATCTCAGACAAAGCTTCAGTATGAATATGGTACTAATTTTCTGAAACTAGAAAGCTTCAAAAGTTTTCTTTCATTGTGACTAAAAGACTTGTGCACCCTTGCTCTTTCAGTGAACTATAGAGGTAAAATAGCTTAAACCTGGAAACAGAATAGAGAATAAAAGAAGGGATCCAAGAGCAATGAATTTGGTCAAATATATCAAATAATGTGTAAGGCTATGGCTATGGTAACCAAGCAACCAAGCTTTAAAATACTCATTTATTGCCATGGGTAAAGGTGACATATGTGATGTAATTCTCTTCTACATTCTTGGCAGCAAGATTTTCTCTCAGCTGTAATCTCTAAAGCATTGCTTTAATTGCATGATAAACAAGGGGAAGAATGCAGCACAGCATATGAGAAGGTACAAAGGTTCATTAAATTCTAATCCTTGCTGAGACAGCATTATGGGGTCTACCATATGTTTAAAACAATGTGACAGTATTCGTCCATAAATGTCATATCCTGTGATACATATGGACATAGGCAATTTCTTTCAGATAATGCTGAAAGCATCCTAGCTTCTCTGTGCATTAAGCAGCATTGCCAAGAATTTATAAAATGGCTTATAAAGATACCAAAGATGTCAAAAATCACCTATCTGCTTAATGTAGATAGAAATCAGCGAGAAAAAATAATATGTAAATGATTTTAATTATCTACTTTTAAGCGTTCAGGAATTAATATAATGATAAAATGTTAAAATAGTATATTTGTTTCCAAAGAAATTTAATCTAGATGCAAGTAATATGTGAGGGACACTGAGAAGTATCTCCAGATGTCAACTACCCATGGATTTTGTGAAGCACATTTCATTCCCTACATGTAATGGAACATAGCAAGCTTTTATGTCACATTACTTGCCATCTGGAATGTTTGACATGTACCGATTTTCAACATGCAGAGTAATTCATTAATATGTTGAACTATGTAAAATTATTGTCCTGTTTTAAATAAATAAATAGCATTCTAATCATGAAGAAAATTGGAATTGGGAAAGTGCATACAGCTCAAATGCAGACAGAGTTTGTCTTCAACAATTTTACAGTTTTGATCCATCTGGCATCCATCCATCTACATTGTCTGGCAAGAGCAATAGTTTTAGATAAGACATTCTACTTGTGAAAGAATATTATATCACCATGTTATGCTTTTCCTCCAATGTTAATTGCCAGAAAACATAATTATCTGGGTAAATATATTAATAATAGGGAAAAACTCCACTTTATTGTATTTGTTGTACCTTTGAGCCAAACTAACTTTCCATGCAGATTACAACAAAAATAATCTTGGTTTAATTTAGAACAAAAGTTTGCTTCCTGAGAAACAATTTATCACAGACTTGAGAACATCTGATGAGAATTCTTTTATCTACTGTGTTCAATCAACTCCTCATAAATACTGCTCAGCACGGAATTGAACAGATGGGCCTCTGCTGTAATTTTAAAAAATAGGGGGGGAAACCATCCAAGTCAGAAATTAGCAAGAGATGGTATAGTTAGAGGACAAGCTGAGAAGATGAAGTGGTAAGATATTAGAAGTTCATTTGGAAAAGGCTTAAAATAAATTTAGGGTCTTCTTTGGCAATGGTGAAGCAATTTTATTTTGAATAATTTGTGACAGATTCCAGGCTGCTTCATCTGAGATAAAATATTGGTCCCTTGAAAGAGATGGAAAGAAACCTGTTAGCTATAAAAAAAGAAGAAGCTTATATGACTCTACAGTGAATCACTTCACATCACTAAGTAATCCCACATGCAAAGTAATTTTGATTTGGGACCATCAAAAAGCCCTTTGTTTTTTATCAGTTTATTTAATAAGCTTTTGTTTTAACCTTTGTCTGTGAAGGAAATATGTTAAATTGTCATCTAATGAAGAGACATAACATGAGGTCCTGATTTATGATTTGCATCTTGAAGTAAAGACATGGCCCTTGTATGACCTATGTATGATGTACAGCAGACATTACTCACACAATCTTATCATCACTGTGTGTAAATAAAATTTCTTCCGCAAATAATAAAATCAAAATTTTTATCTAAGGATTGCCTGGGTAGGGATTAAAAACAGGCAAGTTGGCAGAAGTGATGTCATGATCCAAGCCCAATTCTTTGTGGGATGGCACGTGACTCAATACTCTCTCCCCTCCTGTGTAACATTTACATGAAATCACTGGGTGAGTCTATCCACCAGTTTGGGGTCTCATATCATCAGCATGCTGATAATATCCAATTATAATTTTTTACTCCAGGTTAGCCAAGTCAGGCTGTCAAAGTTCTGTCTCCATACCTGGATTGGGAGACATCAATTCTGAATCACTCCTATTAAGACCAAGTAACCATGGCTGTTGGAACCACCTATATCTGGGGACTTTCCATCTCTACTCCTGAATGTAGCTGTACTTCCCAGCTAGGATGGTTTGCAATTTGGGTTTTGTTTACACTCAGTTTAAAAAGCAAGTACAGATATGTCCAAGAGAGCCCTTGTTCAGCTCCATATGATGTTCGAGGTACATCCTTTCCTAGATCAGTCTGTCCTTCACTTATTCATGTATTTTTCATTTCATAGCATGACTATTGCAATGTCGTCTATGTGGGACTCCCCTTCAAGACTGTGTAGAAGCTATAACTGGTCCAGAAGGCAGTGATATGAATAGTGATGGACTTACTCAGAATGCCCACATGTCACCTCTGTTCCATGAGCTGCACTGGTTGCCAGTGTGTTTCTAGGTGCAATCCAAGGTATTACCTATAAAACTGTACATGGTGCACAGACCAGCTTTTTGAGGGACCACCTATTTCCCATGATTTCTGATCAGAAATCCAGTAAAATCTAGCAAAGTGGGCATATACTGAAGCCTTTCAATTAAATAGTATCATTTGTTTGAAGCCAGGAAGCATGCCTTTTCTGTAGATATGATTTTCTATACCTGCCATCTGGAATTAGCATCATTCTGAGATCTCCACACTTCCAGAAAACTTATTTATTTATTTATTTATTTATTTATGGTTTCTTATATGCCGCCCCACTCCCGAGGGACTCAGGGCGGCTTACAACACAGGAATAAAATACAAGAAAACCAATAAATTCAATTTAAAATCAAAATACAAAAATTAAAAATTACAATATAAAAACACCATTTAACCGCCAGACATATCCGGGGGAGAGTGCAGATGGAATTAGGCTCTACCCCCTGCCTGCAGGAAGAGCCATGTCTTAACGGCTTTTCGGAAGGCCAGCAGGGTGGGGATGGTTCGGGTCTCTGGAGGGAGTTGGTTCCAGAGCGCGGGGCCGGCCACAGAGAAGGCTCTCCCCCTAGGACCCGCCAGCCGGCATTGCTTGGCTGACGGGAGCTGGAGGAGACCAACTCTGTGGGCCCTAACCGGTCGGAGGGAAGTATGAGGCAGAATGCGGTCCCGGAGATAACCTGGTCCTAAGCCATGAAGGGCTTTAAAGATGATGATCAACACCTTGAATTGGACCCGGAGACTAATGGGCAACCAATGCAGCTGGCGGAGTATAGGTGTCACGTGGGTGTACCTTGGCACACCAACCACAGCACGCGCAGCCGCATTTTGTACCAACTGGAGTCTCCGGGTACTCTTCAAGGGTAGCCCCATGTAGAGCGTGTTGCAGTAGTCCAAACGGGAGGTGACAAGGGCATGAGTGACCGTGAGTAGAGCCTCCTTCTCCAAGTATGGCCGCAACTGGTGCACCAGGCGAACCTGTGCAAAGGCCCCCCTAGCCACAGCAGTAAGATGGTGTTCCAATTTTAGCTGTGGGTCTAGGAGGACCCCCAAGTTGCGGACCTGATCCGAGGGAGTCAGTTTCTCTCCCTCGAGAACCAAGGAGGGATAGTTGTCACAATCCTTAGGAGGCAATATCCAAAGCCACTCAGTCTTGTCGGGGTTGAGTCTGAGTCTGTTCCTCCCCATCCAGATCCTAACGTCGTCCAGGCATCGGCACATTACATCGGCTGCCACACTGAAGTCAGACGGGGTGGTGATGTACAGCTGGGTGTCATCAGCGTACTGATGGAAACACACCCCATGTCTGCAGATGATCTCCCCCAGCGGTTTCATGTAAATGTTAAACAGGATGGGCGAGAGAACCGACCCCTGAGGCACCCCGCATAACAGGGGCCTAGGGGTGGTTCTCTGCCCTCCTGCCAACACCGACTGCATCCTATCGGCGAGATAAGAGGAGAACCACCGTAAAACGGTGCCTCCCACTCCCAACTCGCCGAGCCGATGCAGAAGGATACCATGGTCGATGGTATCGAAAGCCGCTGAGAGGTCAAGTAGCACCAGGATGGAGGAATTTCCCCCATCCCGGGCCCGCCAGAGATCATCCATCAGAGTGACCAAGGCAGTTTCTGTACTGTAGCCGCGCCTGAAACCCGACTGATAGGAATCTAGATGATCTGTTTCATCCAGAAGCCGCAGAAGCTGAGTGGCCACCACCTTCTCCACAACTTTCCCTAAAAAAGGCAAGTTGGAGACCGGACGATAGTTCTTCAAGTCAGCTGGATCCAGGGAAGGCTTCTTCAGGAGGGGTCTCACCACCGCAGTTTTTAACGACTGCGGTACGGATCCCTCCTCCAAAGAAGCGATGACCACCACCCGGATCCAGCCGCGTGTCACCTCCCTGCTGGCCGAAACCAGCCAGGAAGGGCACGGGTCCAATAAGCAGGTGGAGGCCCCCATCGCCCCCATGGCTCTGTCCACATCCTCAGGAGAAACAGGCCCAAACTCCTCCCACAACGGTGGACTAAGACTTGCCCCTGTCAACTCCATGGACTCTGCCCAGCCAGAGTCCAGGTTTGACCGAATCCGAGCGACTTTATCCGTCAGAAACTCGGCAAATTCCTCAGCTCTGCCTTGCAAGTGCTCCTCGCTCCCCCCTTTTGCAAGGAGGGAGCGAGTCACCCTAAACAAGGCGGCTGGGTGAGAATCTGCGGACGCAATAAGAGCGGAGAAATAGGATCGTTTCGCCGCCCTTATCGCCACTAAATAAGATCTGATGTAAATTCTTAATAGTGTTCGGTCGGAGTCGGTTTTGCTGGACCTCCAGCGGCGCTCCAGACATCTCTTCTGGCGTTTCATCTCCCGGAGCTCCTCGGTAAACCAGGGAGCTTTCCGGGATCCACTGCCACGGAGAGGTCGCAAAGGCGCAATTCGGTCTAAAGCCCCTGATGCTGCGGTGTTCCAACCAGCCACCAGGGATTCAGCCGAACTGTGTACCAGGGTTTCAGGTATTTCCCCAAGTTCCCTCTGGAATCCTTCTGGTTCCATTAGGCGCCTGGGGCGGAATCACCTAGTCGGTCCCGCCTCCCTGCGGGGGAGGAATGGAACTGCGGAATCCAACCTCAGTAGGAAATGATCTGACCATGACAGAGGGGTGATGACTATATCCCTTATCTTCAGATCATCTCTCCACTGCCCCGAGAGAAACACTAGGTCGAGCGTGTGACCACCCTCATGAGTCGGACCCTGGATTACTTGGGTCAGGTCCATGGTTGTCATGGAATCCATGAACTCCTGGGCTAACCCAGAGGTTTCACCAGCAGAAGGCAAGTTGAAGTCCCCCAGCACCATAAGCCTAGGGAACTCAACTGCCAAGCCGGCTACTGCCTCGAGCAGCTCAGGCAGGGCCTTGCTTACGCAGCTGGGAGGCAGGTACGTTAAGAGAAGGCCCACCTGTACCCCTAAGTCCAACTTCAGAAGGAGAGTCTCACACCCAACGATCTCCGGGGCAGGGATCCTACGAGGATGCAGGTTTCTTGGCTCCCAAGCCACAGAATAGAGTTAATGGAACTTCTGTTTGTGATGTTCTATGCATTGTTTTGTTAGGTTGTTGTTGTTGTTGTTGTTGTTGTTATTGTTTTTGATTAACTTATGAGTAATTTGTAGTTATTATGTACAAGTTCCAGTTATTTTTTGAATTTTGTTTATTTTTATGTTACTCTTATTGTTGTGAACTGCCTAGAATCAGTTGGAGTTAGGTGGGATCTGAATTGTATAAATAAATAAAGCTTGCGTTGTGATTCCCCAATTTGCCTATTTTGACCTTTCTGCATATGACAGTACCTTACACTGAGCTCTATTTAGAAATATGCAAAATATCTTTATTTAAATATGTTCCAGCCCAGAGGTGGATTCCTGCTGGTTCGGACTGGTTCTATAGAACCGGTAGTGGGAATTTACCCCCGCTCACTGAACCCGCAGCGATGGCCGGCTGGACACGTTCCCGAACTGGCTCTCTCGGTGGTGCCATAGGCGGCACCATCTTGTTTTTTGCTTCTGCGCATGCGCATAAACTGTTTTTTGCTTCTATGCATGCGCAGAAGCTGCGTTTTTAGCACTGTGCATGCGTGCATGCGCTGCTCTCCTGTGCAGAACACAAAGCGTGCATGTCCACACAGCGCATGAGGAAGCAAACTGGCAGTGAGGTAAGTCAGAACCCACCCTTGTTCCAGCCTCAAAATGAGTATTCTAGGCTTCAGACAAAACATCTCTGTTTTGCTGAAATATTTGAGGCAACCATGTGAGGTTCTGTGATTAAAGTATTCTGAACATTTGAGATTAATTGGATATTTTGTGACTTGTGAATGGTAGTAGTTGGAATGGTATAGTAGTGGAATGTGGAGAGTGAAGCAGTTAAGCACACAGAAAGGAAATGACTGTTTGCAGCTGCATGTTTACCAACCTGCTGGATAAGTTATTGCTGTTTTTAACAAAATACTTGCTATGGAGAACTTAGTTCCCAGGTGGATTTTGCATATGTATTATTTGCTTGCTTCCACAAGCAAAAATCAAGTATAGATAATCAGAATTATGAACACTTTTGGAAAACCTGCCAATGTTTTCATGTATTCATTTGTATATCTAATTCAAATAAATAATTGTTGGTTGAATATTGTGAACAGCTAAAGTTTCTTTCCTTGTATCCCATTGTTGCTGTTCTTTTATGAGTCATTTCTAATTTATGGATTTCAGAAAGTAATAATTCACAGGCCATCTCCTGTTGTTTTATATCGCCAGCCACTTTTCTAACAAAGGAGTCCCTGATGAGGCTTTTCATGACATTCCATATTCTTGCTTTAGATAGCTCAAGGGAAGCATTCTTCTAAATCTACTCTTCAGTCTTTCCTACAAATTTGGCTGAGATAGATTGCTCTGTTGAAGAAGAGATTATTTATTTTCCATATAGTAAGTTGATATCCGTCAGGTTGGAATAAAGCAATTATAGGTAATTATATAATCTCTATGGGATGATGTCAATCATTACTTCAAATTTTAAATCTAACAAAAAATCAATCCTGCAATACATACTTTCTCATACAAAGTAACATGAACGATGTTTAATTATTGCATTGCTATGTCTTCTTAGATTAGGTAACTCCTATTTGTCAATAACTGATGAAGCCAGGAGGTCGCACCAATATATATAATAATATATAGTTCTTGAAACACCAAATTGTTTTTATTTTAAGAAAAAATTATGTCTATAACATAGATCTATCTCCTCAATCTGGTTCTATCTCTTCAATCTAGGATGCTTGCAAATAAAATTCCTATGAATGACCACAAAGGTTCCTAAAGTGCAAGGATCCACATTGCAGTGTGTTGAATTAAAAAATAGATATAATCCATATGTGGGAGCAGAAGCTTGAACACCAGAAGTAAGGAATCTCAGAGCAGATAGTATCTTAAGGTATCCTTGGTTTTTAAAACTGACAAATAGGAGGGAAAGCTTTCATAATTATGTTGAAGTGAAAGAGATGCAAGAGTTAACCCTGAAACTGACCTATGCCATAAATTATGATCTGCAGCTATCTTCATTATTATAAGAACTTTTTTGCAACTGCAATAAAAGCAGATCTGATTTCTTGTGACCACATCACATGCAGCCGATCAAATCAACCCCAAACCAGACCATGACATCATCAGAAGACATCCGAACAACAATACCAGCACTAATTTACATAGCAATAGCAATAGCACTTAGACTTATATACCGCTTCATAGTGCTTTACAGCCCTCTCTAAGCGGTTTACAGAGTTCAGCATATTGCCTCCAACAATCTGGGTCCTCATTTTACCCACCTCAGAAGGATGGAAGGCTGAGTCAACCTTGAGCCGGTGAGATTTGAACAGCTGAACTGCTGAACTGCAGTGCTACACTTTAACCACTGCGCCACTGCGCCACATCACACATCACACAGATGATACTTAAAACGAAGGACTATGACTCAGCAACTACAGCAAGCCAATCACACAACTCAAAATCAGACCAGGGCTCAGAAAGTATTTAAACGAAGAGAAAGAGGAAGATGAGGAGGAAAGAAGAAAGGGAGAGGAGAGGAGGAAGGAGAGGAAAAGAGGATAGGAGAGAAGGGAAGAGGAGGGAAGAGGAGAGTAGTGGGAGAGAGAAAGGGATGTAGAGAAGGACAGTAGGGAGGGAAAGGAAAGTAAGAGTAGAGGGAGGAGAAGAGGAAGAAGGGTTGTGGGAAATAAAAAGGGGGAGTAAGGGATGGCAAAAAAGCAGTCTCGATGGTATAAAAAATAACAATTGTTTTAATGAAATAGAAAATATGTATAAGTATTGTATTATTATTGAGAAAATTAAATTGTATATTTTGTGAAAATGTGAAATAAAATAAATGTTTTTTTTAAAAAAGAAAGTATTTAAAGGCCAGCGCCCCGGGCAGGCAACATTTTTTAAAGTCCAGAAAAAGGTAACAGTTGGAATTCAATCAGTGGATCAAATTCACTTGATTATAATAAGGAAGAGGCATAGCAAAATAAAATTTTGAAGATTCTATTATTATAGGTAATATCAAGAAAAATAGTTTTAGCCTTCCTTTGCAGTTGATTTAATCCAGTAATCACTTCCAATATGGAATATTCTGTATCTAATCATATATATATATGGATATATGGATATATATATATCCATATTCAATTAATTTGATTTTAATTAATTTGATTTTTCTGTCTTCCCATTCTTAGGTGCTCCTAGAGATGCCTTTTAATAATTTGAAGAAACAGCATCACAAACAAATCAGAAATTCAATAACTGCATTAGGAAGAAATTCAAGTTGCTCAAGGTAATGATTTGAAGTCTGTTTTGTATATCTATTACTGCACATATTTTTTGTCACAATAGTGGCAAAATCTAGGATCCCAATCCTGGTTTGCTTTCTTTTGTCAATTTGTGTCAAAAATGTAATATATTGGAATGATTTGTGATGCTAAATTTATCTTAGTAGCAAAAAATAGTAGCACTGTAATTAAAGTGTCTTTGGCAGCTTTATTTTTAAGAGTATTCAATTCAAGGCTGTAATTCATCCATGTTGAGCTACCTAATAGGGGAAAAAAAACCAACCAAAACTGCTTATATTAAGCTGTCTCTTCGTCAGAGGAAAGAACTATCTTTTACAGCTACACTGTTTTGCAAAGATACAAAAGTTATAAAATTGCAGTCTGTTTTGCACACCTAATACTGTATGGGTTATCATCTTTTTGTCATAATAGTGGACAAAGTCTAAGATGACAATCCTGATTTACTCCCTTTTGTCAATTTGTGTCAAAATTCTAATATATTAGAATAATTTATGATGCTAAATTTATCTTAGTACCACAAGATAATAGCACTGTAATTAAAGTTTCTTTGGCAGCTTCATTTTCAAGAGCAAGCAATTCAAGGCTATAATTTACCCACATTGAGCTGGCTAATAGGAGGGGGGGAAATCCCAACCCAAACTGCTTACATTAAGCTGTCTCTTCTTCAAAGGAAAGAACTGTCTTCTATAGCTCCTTTGTTTTGCAAAGATAAAAAAGTTATAAAACTGTTGATTAAAAAACCATTTGGCATCTTATTAAGGTGAACTATAATCTATATTCAGTTTTGTTTAACACAAAGATAAGAGAATGCTATTGTTCTATTCTAATTACTTACAGTATATGTGCAATATACTGGATTAGAACTCTTTATTGCATAGCTGTTAGTACTATTGATTGGATTCACAAATAGCATTAAACAACGATGTGCTTTAATCCTGATTTGGTGAATGAACAGAATTAGCTGAGTTGACATAATATACTAAACCATAAATCAAGATTTACTGACAGTAATGACTGAGTTTATATAACTTGCTAAACCAAGTTATATAAACTCAGTCATTACTGTCAGTAAATCTTGATTTATAATGGTTGATTTAAACCATTATGAGGGAAATCTTACTTTGGCTTTAGTGAGATGGGGCGGGGTTGGGAGTGGACTGAGCCATTGCTTATTTAAAGCCAGATAGTGATCCTTGGTCCTTACAGGAAATCAGCTTGAGATTCTTCATTCTGAAAAATAAATGTATATTCTTAAAAAGAACTTATATCTTCTTCAACAAAATAAACATAAGAGGGTCAACCTCTAACAGAAACAACAGGTGGCCTCACTAGTTTGATCTGATTTATATTCTTAAAAAGAACTTATATCTTAGGAGAACTCATCTTATAAGACAGATCTGTAGTGTAAACTGATTGGGTTAATGGAAACATTTAACTTTATGCATACTCTGGGAGTCTTCAAAATCAGCTACTGATGTTGTTGTTGTTGTTCAGTCGCTAATCATGTCTGATTCTCCATGATTCCAAGGCCCATAGCACACTAGGCTCCCCTATCCTCCATTGTCTCCTGGAGTTTGCCCAAATTCATATTCATAACTACTGAATAACCTACATAACCTTCACATCCTTTGATAAAAATAGAAAACCAAGACAACCAAGACAATGCCTACAGTAGTTAGAACATCTTGCCTCCAGAATTTTTAGGTGCTTCAACACTGGAGGTTTTTAAGAAGAGATTGGACAACAATTTGTCCAATCTCTTCTTGTAGAGGATAGAGGGTCTCCTGCTTGAGCAGGGCTTGAGCTAGAAGACTTCCAAGGTCCCTTCCAACTGTTATTCTGTAATTCTTAGGCTCACAGAGTCATTAAGAATTAAACGTGAGAACCCATCCCCCAGAAAGTGAGAAGAAAGTAAAAGAAGGAAACCACTGGGGGTAAATTTTGCTTATTTGTTTATTTCCTTTAAAACTAGAAGATAAGAAACTTTAATGAAGTTAAAGTTCTTTGTCAAACTCTTTTACTTCGTCTGGAAGGGTGAGGAAAAGATGTCCTGGCTTTTTAAAACAAGGGATTGAAACCTGCCAGGCCTTGACTCAGTTGAGCATTAATATAAAATGTAATCCAACCTGAATTGTGGTCTGACAATTAAGGACACATTTTGTTTCAATTTCTAGTGATAACTGTGGTGTAAAAGTCATTGATGGATAATTGATTTTTGGTAGTTTTGAAACGTGTGTGTGTGTATGTGTGTGTGTGTACAGTATGTATGTGTATACACACACACACACACACACACACACACACACACACACACACACACACACATGTTTTTCTGTCGAGTCACAAGGCAAGCAGCCCAAATTCGAACCCTAAAGGGTATGGCTAGCTGATGAGAGCTAAATAGCTTGAAATAGAGCTATACTAGTCTCCCTTTATTTCTTTATCAGTTCTTTGTTATATATATATATATATATATATATATATATATATATATATATATATATATATATATATATATATATATATATATATATGTATATATGTATATGTATATGTATATGTATATGTATATGTATATGTATATGTATATGTATATGTATATGTATATGTATATACATATATATGTTATATATATAACAAAGAACTGATAAAGAAATAAAGGGAGATATATATGGGAAAAATCTACCTACCAGGTATTCATCTGGCTAGCATCCTTAGTCTAGTCAGCTTTAGCACATTATTTTATTCCCTGGTTAGGGGTGGAAAAAAACTTATTCGGAGGAAGTAGCAATGAAAAAATCCTGCAAGCTGGGAAGATCGTTAGCACCTCGTTAGGGCTGAAAAAACCTTTTTCAGAGGGAATAGCAATGAAAACAAGCCTGCAAAGACTTAGGTCTGGGAAAAAACTTCTTCAGAGGAAGTAGCAATGAAAAAAATCCTGCAAGCTGGGAAAATCGTTAGCACCTCGTTAGGGCTAGAAAAAGCTACATTTGGAGTATAAGACACACCCAAATTTTCAGCCTCTTTTAGGGGAGGAAAGGTGCGTCTTATACTCCGAAAAATACTGTATATGTGTGTGTGTATATATATATATCCCATATACACCTACACAGTCACACATAGGCACATCATCTAAACACTGATGTGTTCAATTCCCAATAGACGCTTTGAATTGTAGAATAGTATCTGGCTATCTTTATATCACAATTCTCAATTAGGATGAAATTGGTCATGTAATATCTGCCTCCTGGTGGTGTGTATCTGAAAATATCACACAAGATTTACATTGTGTAAAAAAGCCATAAATTTTCTTTCTTCCAAGAGGACAGTGGAGGAAACTCCACACATGGGGCCATGATGTATGGTAACACTGTATCTCTGCTGTGAGATTTGGTGGTGGACTGCTTATAACATTCTAATGATTGTATAAATAATAAGACACTCCTTTTTCAAACTCAGCATAAATGAATGAAGACATAGAATGTCTTCCTTTTAGCATTTGTTTATGCCTCCACAGTTCCCAAGTTTTTGAGAACATACTTATACTGGGGTAGATGGTGCCCAAAGAAATTCACTCCCATAGATATATTCAATCCCATTTACACATCAAATGCTACTTGATATTTTGGCAGAAGCACAAAAATGCTGTGAAGATACTGCATTATTTTAAATTAATATCTTCTTCAACAAAATAAACATGAGGGTCAACCTCTAACAGAAACAACAGGTTTAAATCACTAGTTTGATCTGATAACAGCTTTTAAATTGATCCTAATAAGTCCTTTTCTCTTCTTCTCTCTCACAGGTACACCCCCAAATATAAAAACATTTATTTTAAATATACAATGGAAATAATAATATGACCAAAAAAAAGCCTTTCGCTAATCCATTTTTGATGTCTGTTCAGGAAAAAATGTGCATTTATATGTAGTTCTATAAGAGTTATTGGCAGAAGAATTTTCTATGTATAGAGTTATAAGGCCTCAGAAGAAGAGTAGGATATACTATAACCAATTATTATTACTGAATCTATAGAACTAGAGCAATGTTACACCTGGGACACATGCATGTAACAAATACATTTTTTTACATCAGAATTGCTTTCACAGTCTCCAAACCACTATAGGAATTGCAATTTTGTGAGAAGGATATGACTCAACAGAGCACAGGAATTGCAGATAGAAAATTCAGTCCCAAAATTTGTATCATCATCTTAATATTAATGAAAAAAACACAACTTCACAGTAAGTCTCTCTTTTTTTTATTTCACTTCTCCACAATGTTAATTTATGTATTTATTAGTTATATTTCTAATTCACTAAATAACTGGAGATTTTAAAGTATGTTACAAAATCTGACACCTAAGATCTCTGCATCTTCCATGCTGGTAGGGTTTTTGGTAGGGGTCATTTACTTACTTACTTACTTACTTACTTACTTACTTACTTACTTACTTACTTACTTACTTACTTACTTGCCATTCTGTACAAATCAAATTAAATCCATTCACTATTGCAAGAATGAGACATTAATAGACGTGTACAAGTACAGGGAAAATTAATTGAGATCTCTTCCTCATATGTTTATAGTACTTCTGGGCTGTTTCCATCATGCTAAAAATCACACTTTCTGCCTCTTGGGATGGGGAGATTTTGTTTCTTTCCACAAAACCACTGGGACCTGGGATAATGAAAGTGTGTAGCAACATTGTCTCTCTTCAGTATAGCCCTTAAATTCAATAATCCCGTCAAGAAAAGGTGTGGCAACCTGTATTCAGCACCAAACAGCCTGAATGTATAAGAATTCAATAGAATGCTTTTCCTTTTAAGTATGGTATTTGTTGAACTCTCCTCACATTTCTGCCTAGTCTCTTCTCCCTATTACCTCCTCTGTCTTTTGATTGATTCCTTTGGGGGTGATCCTCCCCCTTTTCTACTCTTTTCTTGTCACTGTAAATTCCAGTGTAATCATCTATCTGTTTTTTATTATCAGTCCTTTTTCCTTCAATATACTTTCCTTGTTCCTCATTTTTATTTTCCAACACCATAGGTTCTAAATGTTCTGTGTATTCCATCTTCATTTCTGCTTTCTTATTACCTCTAATTTCCAAGAGATAAGTTTTTATGTCTTCATGAATATATTTCAATAACCCAATTAATTCTTCATATGCATACTCTTCCATCTTTAAATCTCTCTAAATTAAAGCTTAAATCCATATAGTCTCTTTATGTTTCAGTATTCTGGTATCCACTTTTAATATATTCCATTCCAGTTCACAGTCTTATTATCTTCCTTCCCATGATAAGTCAGTATCAAACATCATAGCATAGTATACAGTCCTTTCAGATTCTCAGAGTTTCAAGGTTATCTTTTCTTGTAAACAAAGTTAATCCTCACAGCTGTCAACCAATTTTCCTTTTTCTCTATCCACAAGTTCTGCAATATTTGTTCACAAGTTATTGCAACATTTAATTTAATTAATTTAATTTAATTTAATTTAATTTAATTTAATTTAATTTAATTTAATTTAATTTAATTTAATTTAATTTAATTTAATTTAATTTAATTTAATTTAATAATTTAATTTAATTTAATTTAATTTAATTTAATTTAATTTAATTTAATTTAATTTAATAGATTTGTATGCCGCCCAACTCCCAACCAGCAGATGGCGATACCAGATTTCCAATACAATAAACCAATTATTTCTCAAAATTCTCCAAAACGTTTTAAATCCACATACAAGATATTTTCTTCAAATTCTTTATTCTTTTTTAGTCTCTTTAACTTCCTCCAAGTCCAATTATAAAACCATCCTCAAATTTCTTGGGCTTTTAAACTCTGTTCTTTTAACTCTCTCTATGGTATTTCCAATTGCTAGATAGCCGCTAGCTCTGTTCTGGGATATCTTTCAGTCTCCTTTTGAATTTCTTCTTTTTATCTTTAAATTGGCCAAACACTCACCCAGCTTCAACACTTCTTCACATCTCTCCTGCACCAATGCTTAGATCTTGTCTAAGATCTAAGAGCCGAGATAGCTCAGTGGTTAAATGCAGCACTGCAGGCTACTGCTAGTTCAGCAGTTCAGCAGTTCAGCTGTTCAAATCTCACCGGCTCAAGGTTGACTCAGCCTTCCATCCTTCCAAGGTGGGTAAAATGAGGACCCAGATTGTTGGGGGCAATATGCTGAACTCTGAAAACCGCTTAGAGAGGGCTGTAAAGCACTATGAAGCGGTATATAAGTCTAAGTGCTATTGCTATTGCTATTGTCGCCCAGGCAATCCACCAGCTCTCTATTCCAATTGTTCCGATCGTGGCCATTCCAGCTAATGGCAACAGAGTTGTCTTCCACAGCTGCTGGTCAAGAGGCTGGTGCCAGCTCCCTGGGGGGTTGCAAGTCCCCCCAGACCACCAACCGGTGCCTCTCTTCTTCACCGCCCCTCCAGGGCGGTTCTGACCTGGTTCCGGTACGGTTCCAGGTCCCTAAGCAGCTGGGATTCGGGGTTTCCCATGGAGACACCCATAGCGCTGTGACAAAAAGGAATTCAGAAAAAAAGAATTTATACGTATAAAAATAAAAAAAGAAAAAGAAAAAAATTAAGAGAAGGGGAGAAAGGGAAAAACTCACAAGAAGTGGAATTTTTGAGAGACTAAAGGAGAATGGATGAAGAGGGAATGTTAATGGAATGGAGGAGGGGTAATAAGACATGTTAATAGTCTTATTTATATCAATGATATTAACTGTGTATAATTAATTATGGTATAAGGTTTTTATGGAAGAGTGGTATATGATGATATAATTATGAATAGTGATGATGTAAGCTATATTATAGTAAATGCAATTGTTGGAATGTGATGAAATTTGCACAATTATTATGTTAAAAGGTTTTTTTTCTAAGTCAATAATTTTATATCACATTGGTGCATGACGGTTAAAATTAAATTTTGAGGATGAAAAAGGTGATGAATTAAGTGAATTGATGGAAGGTTATATAATTTGAATAATTATTATTTTTATAAGATTTGCTTTTATATAAGATTCGTATAATTTATAAATTTGATTTAATGTTGAAAAGGATTTAGATAATTACTGAAATTGTTGGAATGTTATAAGATTTGTATAAATATCATTTTCAAAGGTTTTTATATAAGATTATATAATTCATAAATTTGATTTTATGTTGTAGAGATTTTAGACAATTTGGGCTTTTTTTGTATATTGGGAAGTTGGTAATGTTACCAACCAATGGATGGATGTGTAGCAATA
Source organism: Diadophis punctatus similis (assembly GCA_023053685.1). NCBI lineage: Eukaryota > Metazoa > Chordata > Lepidosauria > Squamata > Dipsadidae > Diadophis > Diadophis punctatus. Next base: position 39,323,463 of record JALIGW010000004.1, on the reverse strand, counting down.
AGATTAGATTTGGTTTAAATATTGAGGATGAGTTAAAATAAGAAATTGAGTAATAAAGGTGAAAGGGAGTTATGAAAAGGTAAAAGAGATTAAAAATTTAGGGCATTTAGAATGACAGAATTAAAATAAAATGAGTAAAGATATAAATTGAGGAAAGGGAGGAGTATGGCCTAAAATTAAAAACATAAACAGGATGGATTTGAAGGAAAAATAAGAAAGGAGGCACAAGAGACAATGAATATGTATGGAAGATAAGCTATAGCGATTAATTTGGAAGAAAACTGAAAATTAAAGGTGGTAGAGCCAGGCGACAAAATAGGTGGCAAGGAGGAAGCATTAGAATAACAGTAAATATAGCTAAAAGAATATAATATGTATGTTTTGATATGATTTATGGAATATGTATGGATGTTTATGTGAAGTTGGTGAAAAAATAAAAAATATTATTAAAAAAAAAGAATTCAATGGAATGGAAGGAATTCTTTATTAGCCAAGTGTAATTGTACACACACTTCTGAAAAAAAAAGAGGGGCATAAATGATTTTAAAAATAAAGTGACCACATTCATAATATGCATTAAAAGTTAAGTGATATTTATGTGAATCTTTCAGGAAAATGCATGCACGTTTTTTTAGCTAGTGTAATGGCAAATGCATATCTATTTTTCATTTGCAGCATCTGATGGAAAAGAGATCAGAATGATCAATATCATGAATAGATTTTTGCCTTGATATCATCCAATACAGATGGCCATGCATATGAGAATTTCCTAGCAGATTGTGCCTCAGGTCTTTTCATTTTATTTCTTTTGAAAAGTACCCTATTTTTAAACTTGCTCTTAGAAAATTGAACAGCTGTCTCTCCTTTCACATTATGGAAGCTGTAGAAGAAGAACATGGGAAGAAAATACAGTGATAAATTAGACTCAAAATTTGGAATGCTTTAGGGCCTTGAAATCTCATACAATACTAAAATGGTTTTAGGCATTCCTTTCCAACTTGCGATTTGGCCAAAAGAAAAGAAATAGGTATTTTTAAAAAAGCATACACCCACTTCAAAAACTGTTGTATAGATTCTTAAGGAAAGCTTGACAATTTTTTTAAATCCAAATTTGCAACTTTGAATATTTCTATGGTACTAGTCCAGCCTGCTTTTTAATTATTTAATGGGAAAAAACAACAGGGAAAACCGTACTTTCCATGAGTTTAAAAAAGAATGCATTCCAGGAAAAATGCTAAGGGCAGCTATAGTACCTTAATGTCTTTCCTTTCCTTCACATGCAACAGATGGATGCTGTATGCAATCAAAAAGGGTATTAGATGCAGATGCCGTCCTTTGGGCTTGCAATTTTGAGAAACTTTGATATTCCTGTTGTTTGGACAGGAACATTCTGTTTCAAGAAAACTGGTCTAATTGGAACTGATAAGTCATGGAGGTGAGGAGAAAACCAAAGCTGTCACTTTGTATACTAATTTATCTCTTGTCCAGAGAGACATGGAGGACTTTTTCTTCCAAACTTTTCAGCCAACCCAGTTACTCTATCATTAATTAGCACTGGTCAATTTCATCCTATTTGCCCTAAGCTAATCTATTTGACATGGATATAAAATAAATAGATAGTCGGGAGAGACTAGAAAGGCAGGTGTAGAGCTAAAAAAAAGTCAGAGTAGATCAGAACAGTCTTGAATGCATTCTATATGAGGTATGAGTCTGGCTAAGATTCAAATAGCCTGAGATTAGGCAGGTCGATTTCAGAGTGCAGATATCATTCATGGCTGAAGTCAATTATCATGTAAGTGTGATAAAATGGAACATAAAATTTAAATGTTGGAACTGTAATAAATAAAGATGTTGATTCTGCAGAAATTGATTTTCATTAATAAGGGATTTGTATTTGCAATAAAGGCAATGTATGTACTGTATCTGTCCTTGACTTCATGGTTAGCTACTATGTTCTCATTGAATTTCTACACAGATGTTTGCTATCATACCCTGAAATCAGAAGGAGCACCTTTACACATACATTTATTTTAGTAAAATTGTAGTTATTTTATTTTAGTAAAGTTGTAGTTATTTTATTTTAGTAAAGTTGTAGTTAAGCAACTACAACTCACTTTCTCAGCTAAATGGCATGGCTAAACTAATGTTGGCAAAATTACACAGAAGAACTATACAAGAAAGATCTTAACGTCCCTGATAACCACGATGGGGTGGTCACTGGCCTCGAGCCAGACATCCTAGAATGTGAAGTCAAATGGGCCTTAGGAAATCTGAGCAACAACAAAGCTAGTTGAGGTGACAATATCCCAGCTGAGCTATTCAAAATCTTAAAAGACAATGCAGTAAAAGTGCTACACTCAATTTGCCAGCAAATTTGGAAAACTCAACAGTAACCACAGGATTGGAAAAGGTCAGTTTACATTCCAATTCCAAAGAAAGGCAATGCCAAAGAATGTTCAAACTATCACACCATTGCACTCATTTCACATGCTAGTAAAGTTATGCTTAAAATACTACAAGCTAGGCTCCAGCAGTATGTGGATCGAGAACTACCAGAAGTACAGGCAGGATTTCGAAGAGGCAGAGGAACTAGAGATCAAATTGACAACATACACTGGATCATGGAGAAAGCTAGGGAGTTCCAGAAAAACATCTACTTCTGCTTCATTGACTATGCTAAAGCCTTTGATTGTGTGGATCACAACAAATTGTGGCAAGTTCTTAAAGAGATGGGAGTACCAGACCATCTTATTTGTCTCTTTAGAAACCTATATGCGGGTAAAGAAGCAACAGTGAGAACTGGACACGGAACCACTGATTGGTTCAAAATTGGAAAAGGAGTCTGGCAAGGCTGCATACTGTTGCCCTGCCTATTTAACTTATATGCAGATCACATAATGAGAAAGGTGGGGCTAGATGAATCAAAAGTTGGAATTAAGATTGCCAGGAGAAATATCAACAACCTCAAGATATGCAGATGATACCACTCTAATGGCAGAAAGTGAAGAGAAACTAAAGAGCCTCTTGATGTGGGTGAAGAAGGAGAGTGCAAAAGTTGGCTTGAAACTCAACATTAAGAAAACTAAGATCATGGCATCTGGCCCTCTCAATTCCTGTCAAATAGATGGGGAAGAGATGGAGGTAATGACAGATTTTATTTTCCTGGGCTCCCAGTTCACTGCACATGGGGACTACAGCCAAGAAATTAAAAGACGCTTGCTCCTGGGGAGGAAAGCTATTACAAATCTAGACAACATACTAAAAAGCAGAAACATCACCCTGCCAACAAAAGTGCGTATAGTCAATGCTATGGTTTTCCCAGTTGCAATGTATGGCTGTGAAAGTTGGACCATAAGAAAGGCTGAGCACCAAAGAATTGAGGCCTTTGAACTATGGTGCTGGAGAAGACTCCTGCGAGTCCCTTGGACTGCAAGGCAATCAAACCAGTCAGTCCTAAAGGAGATCAACCTTGACTGTTCTTTAGAAGGCCAGATCCTGAAGATGAAACTCAAATAGTTTGGCCACCTAATGAGAAGGAAGGACTTACTGGAGAAGAGCCTAATGCTTGGAAAGTTTGAGGGCAAAAGAAGAAGGGGACAACAGAAAATGAAGTGGATGGAGTCACTGAAGCAGTAAGTGTGAGCTTAAATGGACTCCACAGGATGGTAGAGAACAGGAAGGCCTGGAGGAACATTGTCCATGGGGTCGTGATGGGTCGGACACGACTTCGCAACTAACAACAACAACAAGACTAATGTTGGATCAGGCTTGTGTTTGCTGAGATTTTGACTCTCTGAGGTAGACAGAAACTGTTTAATGTTTGTAAGTTTAGCAGTCTCTTAACTGAAAAACCTACTTTGAGATCTGTAATGGAGTGTCCTGGACAGTTAAAAATAACTATTTTGGATGAAAAACTAACCAGCACAGTTAAGCAAGACACAACTGAATTCAAATACAGCCAAAGGTTTCTGTCTATCCCAGGTCTCGGCAAACAAAATGGAGATTTTTTTTAAACACACTGCAATTCTTAATGCATAGGATACTTCAATCTGTCTCTTTTGTAACCTACATATGCATTATTGTTCTGACTTTCTCTTATTTTCACAATTCTCATCACAATTCAAATCCTGTATCAGTTTAGCATAGGGCAGTGATGGCGAACCTTTTTTTCCTCGGGTGCCGAAAGCTCGTGTGCACGCGCTATCGTGCATGTGCGAGTGCCCACACCCATAATTCAATCCCTGGGGAGGGCGAAAACGGGCTCCCCCGCCCCCCAGGAGGCCCTCTGGAGGCCGGAAATGGCCCATTTCCCAACTGCTGGTGGGCCTGGTAGGCCCGTTTTTCGCCCTCACCAGGCTCCAGAGGCTTCCCTGGAGCCTGGCGAGGGCAAAAATGGCCTCCCCCCGCCCACCAGAGGCTCTCTGGAAGCCGAAAACACCCTCCCAGAGCCTCTGTGCGAGCCGAAAATCAGCTGGCCGGCGTGCACATGCACACTGGAGTTGAGCTAGGGCAACGGCTCGCGTGCCGGCAGATATGGCTCCACGTGCCACCTGTGGCACCCGTGCCATAGGTTCGCCATCACTGGCATAGGGTATGTATAGCCACAAATACAATCTAAGAGCAAAAATGCAGAATAGTTATGAAAATAAAACAATGTGTTAAGCTCAGGAAACAGAACATGAGGAAGAAGCTAAGCCTGGTTCCACCTTATGAGTTGTAAGAGGAAGGGAAAAGAAACTAAAGGCCTTTAAGATTGTTATATGGCAATCTATATCAATAAATTACACTTCCAGTCAAACTTAAGGAATCATTTTTGTAACCTGACCCATCCCAAAGGGAATAGCATGTAGTGAACTGGAGTTCATATAATTACCTCTTTAATACAATATGTTAATCTCAAAAGTTAATACCAAATTTCTCCTGTTTTAGGTTACCAACAACTAACATGCTTTCCTCCTGCTATGCCATATCCTAAATCAGGGGTGTCCAATCTTGAAAACTTTAAGATTTGTGAACTTCAACTCCCAGAATTCCCCAGCCAGCAAGGTTAAACACCCCTGCTCTACATGAAATTATTACGTGTTTTAAAACAGAATCGGAAGAATTAAGGGATGGAAAGGCTGGTCAACGGAAGTTTGTGATGTCACAGTTGTACCTAAAATTGAAGCTGGGCTAAGATAAGCTTCACTGGGGGCCTGCCACAGACCACAACCAAAAAAGCGTGTAGTCACAGCTATGTAGTCACTAAGTAGTCCTACCTACTTGCCTTCTTCAAGTCTTTAAAGAATAACACAAGCAAAGAAAAGAACACAATATCTGTTTGTCTACTAATAAACTCTGACATGGATTATATCCATTAAACCAAACTAATAAAAATTATTCTATTTTATTGGGGAGCCAAACTGATAAGTAGGAATATAAAATAGACATTAAAAAGAAAGCAGTAAAAGATTTTTCGCTTAAAGATAAAAACACATGTCACCAATTACCTATAATGAAACCCTAACTATAGTTTTACAAGCCTGGAGATGGTTATAAAAAGCTAGTTATCCTAGAACAGTGATGGCAAACCTTTTTGGTTCGCATGCCAAAAGGGGGGAGCATGGGGGGTCATGCGCATGCGTGCCCACACCCATAATTCCATGCATCCCCCCACGCATGCACGCGTGACCTCCCCGCTCCCAGCATGCAATGACATGCCCATTTTTTGCTCTCCCCAGGCTTCAGAGTCTTTCTAGGAGCCTGGGGAGGGCAAAAACGGCCTTCCCCCCCCCCCGGAGGCCCTCCAGAGATCAGAAATGGCCCATTTCAAATTGGGAAACAGGCCTTTTCTGGCCTCCGGAGGGTCTCCGGGGGATGGGGAAGGCATTTTCATCCTCCCCAGGCTCATAGAAAGGCTCTGAAGCCTAGGGAGAGCAAAAAATGGAACTTCCGGTTCAACCGGAAGTTGACAAACGGAACATTTCAAATTGGGAAACGGGCCATTTCTGGCCTCCAGAGGACCTCCGAGAGGGTGGGGAAGGCCATTTTCTCCCTCCCCAGGCTGCTCGAAAGCTTGGGGAGAGCAAAAAATAGGCCTTCCTCACCCTCTCTGGAGGCTAGAAACAGCCTATTTCCCGACTCCCAGTGGGCCCAGAAGGCCCCAAAATCAGCTGGCCAGTGTGCTGACCGATATGGCTTCATGTGCCATAGATTCACCATCACGGCCTAAAACATTTGCTGAACAACAACAATACACTTTCACATATATAGAAATAAATTCTGAAACAAACCCAGAAATGTATTTTGTTTTCCCATGATTACTTTGATAGGAACTTTTCAGGATCTTACAATATCATCATAACATCAAACGCAGCACTACTGTTTCATCTGCAGTAATATATACCATAATTTGTCAGCAGTGCTTTGTGCTTTAGAAAAATTGCCCAATTGATTTGCCAATAACAGGTGTAATGATGACAAAGAGATGCACTACTCAGGGAAATTGCTGAGAGCATCTTCACTCAGAACCTCTGAAAAATTGGAAGCAAGCACTGATTTTACACTCTAATAATAGAAACCAACAATTTAGCTATTCTGGAAATGCATATTTTTATGAATGAAGCTCAACACAAACATGGCATGGACCATATGTTCTTCCCCCACTTTCTTTATGTTCTCCATATTTCCTCGGGTAAAATGAGACTTTAAAATCCAATACGATGTTGCTATATATCTGTGTGTATGGTAGGCGACATTAACCTGGTTCTTCTTGATTTCTAATTGCATTTATCTATTTGGCAAGGGCACAAGCCCCACTGTTGAGTAGAGGCGGTTACAGAACTAAAGCTGTATGGTGTATCCAGTCCTTCATTTATCTTGCAGCTTAAGGCATTTGCCAATATTGACAACTATGTAGCTGGTAGTCTGTTTAATTTCTGTGGTAGTGATTAATTTTGTCCTTTGCTTCAAGCAGCAAAATATCTTAGGATGGTCCCATGTGGTAGAAAATACCAGTATTTTTGTTTGCCATCTCCACAGATTGAAGCTGCTATCTTCTAGTATGGAATCAATCCCATTGTATTCATTGGGAATCACTGCTGAGTAAGTTGACAGGAAGGTACATAATAAAACTAGTTTGAGGGAGCAAAGATGGAGATGGAATCCCTTATTGGTCGCTGAATCTGAAAATCAAAAGAAGACAAGAAAAAAGGCACTGCATGTGAAAAAAATCGCAGTACATCTGATTAAAACAAGTTTGTCTTGATCGAGGAAGTCAACTTCCCATTTTTTTATTTATTTGTATCCTGCCTTTATTTTTACAAATAATGCAAAGTGGTGGACATATCCAACACATATCTTCCTCCTGTTTTCCCCAAACCAACAACTCTGTAAGGTGGATTGGGCTGAGAGAGGATAACTGGCCCAAAGTCACCAGCTGGCTTTCATGGCTAGGGAAGGACTTGAACTCAGGGTCTTCCACTTCCTAGTCTTGTGCCTTATTGGAGCAGCAACAGCAGACCCTATGTAGGGAGTAAGGAAGATGACTTTGACAGAGATAGGCAGATATCTCTGTCAAGTAAGTATAATCATAACATAAGTAACATTTCACTTATGTTATGTTTATACAAACAACTACTATCCTGTATATGTTTGACAAATAAATAAATAAATAAATAAATAAATAAATAAATAAATAAATAAATAAATAAATAAATAAATAAATAAATAAATAAATAAAATATATCTCTGAAGCATTCTATAAGTCCACAAAAAGATAACATTTGGAAACAGCTCAGATAGATACCTCCCTCATTCACTCAACAATAAAGTGGGGCCAAACTTTATTCGATAGCCTATGAAGCTTGAGACTCAAATTAGTCCTTACTGCCATTTCACCACTGTTAGTAAAAGCCTAAAGGAAATACTTTTGTAATGAAGTGGTTGATTTTTATAATATTGTTAGAAGCTGAATAGCTCACATCCCACCCATCATCACTGATTTTGCTCACTGACCAACAAAATTTGCATTTAATCCTAAATTAAAGCCATCCTGTTGAACCAATTGTCTAATGAATATATCATAAGAATAACTAAAATTTAAGGTGCTAGCAGAAACAAAAACATAATATAGTACCATTAAGGTTCTAGATATAAGTTGATTATAAAATTAATTTATGGGACCAAACAAAAAAGACTGGAAAGAAAAATATAAACAATCAATATCAAATTTTCTTGTTTCAAACGTATTTCACATTGTGAATCACTACAGCCTTTAAATTATCCTGTGCTTTTTCTGTAAGATAAGATCTGAAGAAAGGACATCCTGACATAGTCATTACTTAGGATTATTTTTTATTTTTGCATTCCTTCTTTCCTTATCCAGGGAGAATCATTTTTTAAGGAATCAAAGGTCACATTCCCTTGAAGGAATGTGGTTGGGAGATACTCTCAGTTTCATTTACAGTATATACTCATTTTGTCCTTCATTCTTTCTCATTCCCTTTCCAAATATACACACAATTGATCAATCAGCTCAAAAACAAAAAAGCTACCATCATCATCCATCATCTCAAAGAAATGAAGCAACATAAGCTACCTGTAGTACCATAAGCTGCCTTTCAAATACTCCTGCAAACAGGCTAGCTTCCTTCTGAGATAAAGACTTCTATTCATGCCCAGCCAACAATTCTTGTCTGTTAGACTGCCTCTTTCTATTCTTTTTCCTATTTCCAAGCTTACTCGATCTAAAGTGTCTTAACAAAGGAGAGATGCCACTGCTACTTGCAAAGCACAAAATGTGTCACCTAGAAAGCTATATAAATGACTGTAGAGAGACTACAATTCTTCCATGTTTACTCTGCATAAAAGACTTAAAATGTTACTAAAACAAAAGCAGCTCCAATCAAAGTAAAATGCAACAGAAAGCAGTAGAATACCTATGTTTGTTTTTTATCTGACTTAAAATTTAACATGCCTAGATTAATTAATAAATTATTGTATGTTCATGTACAGATTCTATGAGTAATATTACATGAACCTTAGCAGAAGATGAAATATTGACAAATCTAATTTTACACTTCCAGCTGACTCACTGTGAACTAATCAAAACCTTTGTCACTGAAAAGTATTAATAATAATCTAGGAGTCTTTGCAGCCATAGTAACAAGCAATGGTGCACAGTTTTCAAGCTTATTAAAATGTAAATTCTTTGAACGTTTAGATAAGGAAGATTTCATAATAGTCAAGACATTTAGTATAGCATTCATGCCATCCATCATTATACTGATGCAATTTTATAAATGGATATATTTATATATCAGATATTTCCCTTCTTCATTTTTCCTACCCGCACCCTAGCCAAGAAAGACCAAAGGAATAAACCATAAGAAATTAAGTTAAATATATTTTTGAAAGTTAAAAACATTTCCATTTAAAATACCATTATTTTACTTTCAGAGTTATATCACATTGATGTAAACAACCACACATTTACAATATAGAGACAGAGAGAGGAAGAGAGAGGGGTAGAGAATAGAAACTTAATACATTTAGAAAAATGTTCAAATGCATCTACATTATTTTTTAGAACAGTAACAGAGTAACAGAGTTGGAAGGGACCTTGTAGGCCATCTAGTCCAACCCACCGCTCAAGCAGGAGTCTCTACACCATTTCCGACAAATGGCAGTCCAATTTCCTCTTGAAAGTCTCAAGTGTTGGAACTCTCACAACCTCCGAAGGCAAGCTCTTCCACTGGTTGATCGCTCTCACTGTCAGGAATTTTCTTCTTATTTCCAGGTTGAATCTCTCCTTGGTCAGTTTCCATCCATTATTCCTTGTCTGGCTTTCTGGTGCCTTGGAAAATAGCCTGACCCCCTCCTCTCTGTGCAGCCCCAAAAGTATTGGAACACTGTTATCATGTCTCCCCTGCTCCTTCTCTTCGCTAGACTAGCCATGCCCAATTCTTGTAACCACTCCTTGTATGTTTTAGTTTCCAGCCCCCTAATCATCCTGGTTGCTCTCCTCTGCACTTTCTCTAGAGTCTCAACATATTTTTTGTAGTGTGGTGACCAAAACTGGATGCAGTACAGTACAGTCTAACTAAGTGTGGTCTAACTAAGGCTTTATAGAGTGGTATTAGTACCTCCCTAGACCTAGATTGTATCCCTCTATTAATGCAGCTTAGGGTTGCATTGGCTTTTTTGGTTGTCGCTGCACACTGCTGGCTCATGTTTAGCTGGTTGTCTACTAAGACTCCAAGATCCCTCTCACAGTCACTGCTATTGAGTCTGGTTTCACCCAGTTTATATGTATATTTTTGGTTTTTCTTACCTAAGTGTATGACTTTACTTTTCTCTACATTGAATTTCATTTTGTTGGATAGGGCCCAGTATTTAAGTCTGTCAAGATCCATCTGGATCTTGAGTCTGTCCTCTAGGGTGTTAGCTATTCCTGCCAGCTTAGTATCATCTGCAAATTTGGTTAGTTCCCCTTCTATTCCCTCATCTAGGTCATTTATGAAGATATTAAAGAGTACTGGGGCTAAGACGGAACTTTGTGGTACCCCACTGCTTATTTCTCTCCATGTCGACTTAGACCCATTGAGGACTACTTGTTGAGTATGGTTAGTCAGCCAGTTGTGAATCCATTTGGTGGTGAAGCTGTCTAACCCACTTTTTTCTAGCAGAAACAAGGCTTATAACATTTCTGATCATTTGTGGCTGCTTTAAATACTATATCAGTAATATGAATAGTACAGCAGGAAATCAAAGTACCGTATTTTTCTGAGTATAAGACGCACCCTTTTCCTCCCTAAAAGTGGCTGAAAATTTGGGTGCGTCTTATACTTCGAATGTAGCTTTTTTTTCCCAGCCCTAACTAGGTGCTAACAGATCTTCCCAGCTCTTACCTTGCAGGCTTTTTCATTGTTACTCTCTCCAAAGAATGTTTTTCCAGCCCTAAGTCTTTGCAGGTTTTTTTTTCATTGCTCTACTTGCTCCAAAGAAGGTTTTTTCCAGCCCTAACCAGGTGCTAATGATCTTCCCAGCTCTTACCGGCTTGCAGGCTCTTTCATTATTATTCTCTCAGAAGAATGTTTTTCCAGCCCTAAGTCTTTGCAGGGTTTTTTTTCATTGCTCTACTTGTTCCAAAGAAGTTTTTTTCTAGCCCTAACCAGGTGCTAACCATCTTCCCAGCTCTTACTGGCTTGCAGGGTCTTTCATTGTTATTCTCTCAGAAGAAGGTTTTTTTAAGTCCTAACCAGGAGATAAAATAATGTGCTAAAGCTGCTCTGAATAAGTTTTTTTCTATTCCTAACCAGGTGCTAACGATCTTCCCAGCTCTTACTGCTTGCATGCTCTTTCATTGTTACTCTCTCAGAAGAAGGTTTTTTTAAGTCCTAACCAGGGGATAAAATAATGTGCTGAAGCTGACCAGACTAAGGATGCTAGCCAGATGAATACCTGGTAGGCAGATTGTTTTCCCCTATTTTCCTCCCCAAAAACTAAGGTGCGTCTTATACTCCGGTACGTCTTATACTCCGAAAAATACGGTAGCTTTAAAGAGTGTTGGGTTTTGGGTTTTTTTGCTATATTCCATTTGTATAATGTTGCACTATATATGTATAATACAGTATATATTCAAAGTATACCTCTGAAAAGATTTAGGGGAATGCCTTATTGTATTATGTCTCACATTATTTAATAAAATGCTTCTTGATCATCACCTATGATACTTATGTACTTTACCTAAGATAGTTTCTGACATCGCCAAATTGTTGGGAAGTTTCATACATTGTTATACTGTAAATATTTTAATTCCTCAACTGCTTAAAAAGTCAAATGACAAGCTTTGAGGAACATACAAACATAGAGAGAAAGAGAGAGAGACAGAGAGAGAGAGAGAGAGAGAGAGAGAGAGAGAGAGAGAGAGAGAGAGAGAGAGAGAGACAGAGACAGAGACAGAGACAGAGAGAGAGACAGAGAGAGAGAGAGAGAGAGAGAGAGAGAGAGACAGAGACAGAGACAGAGACAGAGAGAGAGACAGAGAGAGAGAGAGAGAGAGAGAGAGACAGAGACAGATAGACAGACAGACAGACAGAGACAGAGACACACACAGAGACACACACAGAGACAGACAGACAGACACACACACACACACACAGAGAGAGAGAGAGAGAGAGAGAGAGAGAGAGAGAGAGAGAGAGAGAGAGAGAGAGAGAGAGAGAGAGAGATTATTGGATTAATTACAACAAATATGATCCCTTTTTATGTGGCTTTCATTCGACACAAATATATTCAAAAATCAATATTTCTAACCTATTGCTTTTTGAAAGCATTATTATCATTATCATTCTGTCATCATTCACCTAGTCGTATCACCCTTTTAACAATAATTCATTATTCCTTAATGTACTTTTATATAAGATCATTGCGAGAATAAATTTAAAAAAATAGTCTCGTATCATTTCCAATTTCAAAAAGACCTCAAGAAACAAGTGACAAAAATCTGTCTGCCTGAGATTTTGGAGAGTTGCTATCATGCAGGCAATATAATACTGAGGTACCTGGAGGTGGCTGACACTCAGAATTGTCCATGTTAAAGAAAGGGAGGGGGATGTGTGAGTGAAAAAAAAGTTTGAGTGGAATTATTTTTAAAATACGAAATTGTTATTAATGAGATGTTTATGGACCAAGACTAAACTCTTGCTTCAAAAGGGTCATTTTTGTTCTAACCATACAGAAGGTGATTTTACATTGAAGTTTTCATTCATTAAATCAATTTAAACACACATATAATTGTTTCCATTATATTTCTCCATGTGCGGCTCTGTTTTTTTTCTTATCATGTTACATTAAAATTGAGAAAATTCAAAGGAGGCCAAAATATGGCCATAAGTATCAATTTGTTGACTTAAACAATATCAAGATTGACACTATATGTTCCATGCCAGATAATGCAAAGGATTTGTGTAATTTGTGGTTATAATACCACTTGATGTCAAACTTTTATAAAATAAGTGTGAAAGAAAACATGGCCCATAAAAATGGACCATTTCCCTTTAGTCATATATGGAAGGAGTTGCTTGCTCTGCTTTCTGTCACACAAATTAATTTTATATAAAAATTAGTGAAGAAAACATTTTTTAAATTTATTTTTTTTGAAAGAAATCAAACAGGCTTCTATTCTACGGAAGAATTTGGGTACTGTTGTAAACTGCTACATACATGAAGGTGCTTATGACAACTTGCAGCTTTCAAGTGTCTGGACAAAAATTTGCAGTGCACTTGCTACACTGAGGTTGTTGGAAGTTCAGTCCAATGTACGTGTTTAAAAGCAAAGGGGAGCATTCCAGACTGTAAATGTGAAAAACAGCAGATCATATATAGTGCACAGTGCAGATGACTTTAACAAATTGACTCATTTTTTCCACCCTCTTGAAAATATACAGATGTAAATGATTCAAAGCTGAGGGGAGGATGGAATTAATGCAGGTCCAATAATACTTCCAGATAAATAGCCACACATCCTGTCAGACACATCTACGTTAAAATGAAAGGATGGAGGAGATGACTGAAGTATTTTAAGAACATCAGAAACTGAGGAAGGAGAAGCTCGCTTAGGGAGAAACCTTTTTTTGGCAGAACTCTAAGAATATTTGCTTAAAAACTTTCAGCACAGTTACTTCTACCGAAATCAATAGTTTTGCTTCTAAATTCACATATTAAGGGTCAATCGGATTATAAATTTGAAAATCTGAAATTCTTTTTAGCCTGCACTAAAATGAATGGGAAAATGTAAAATAAAATGAAATGGATGCTGCTTTCATTTCAAAAGCACCACAGCGCTTCCAAATTGAAAGGATTAGATGGTGACATCACCATTGCCCAGGGGACAACTAGGACAACTAGGAAAGGCGCTAGGGACTCCTTTCATGTCTGTCCTAATTGCCCACTGAAGTGGTACCTATGTATCATCTACTCATATCTACACTGTGTCAAACTGCTAGGTGGACAGGAACTGGAGCAAGTGATGGGAGTTCACCCTGTCACACAGCAACACTTGAATCTTGAACGCGGGCTTGCTGATTGTCAGCCCAGTGTTCTAACCACATGAGCTACCAGCTCCAAACAAAGTGGATGAAGTAAGTAAGATATTTTAAAAATGAGCCACATGGAGAGTAGAATTGGCCTTTAAAGAAGCTGGAGATGACATGTCCTCGCAAAAAGAGAAGTAAGGATGATGTGAACTAAATGTGAATTGACTAAAGAAAAAGAGGTAAGAAGTGCAGCAGACATAGATGGTACTTTGCAGACAGAAACCATACCTTCATCAGCACCTACATTATACACTTTATGCTGTATAGGCAGGGAGCAAACCCCACATTCACTCACACTGATCATGTTACCTAGTTAAATAAAGAAAGTTCTGCAAGCAAATAACCAAGATCAGAGAACACCAAAGTTCCACAATTCAACCCTGAGCTATGTAGATATTCTCTTTTATTAGGGATATTATCAGAAACAGAGCATTGGAAGCCTATATTTGGGAAGGCATGCAAGCAGGTACAGGCATTCAAAAGGCAAACATTATAGCAGGCAACACATTATTAAGGCTTAGCTTCCCAACCTTTAATCATTGGAAAAAGAGCAGACCTGCAGTTCAAGATAGACAAGTAGAGGGTAAAAGAACATCTAGCTGATTTAAATGAATTCAAGACTCCAGGACAGAATGAATTAGTGTACTGAAGGAATTAGCAGAGGTGATCAGATCATCTAAGTGTAGCATCTGAAACGTGGAGAATTTTCAATCTTTGAAGGCTCCAGGAGACTGCAAGAGGGGAAATGTATTTTAAAAAGGGAAGGAAAAGGACTCAGGAAATTACAGACAGAGAGGTTTGTAAAGTCCTACATCTGGTGAAGTAGAAAAAAAATGAAACGCTAAGTATAGAATAAATGAAAACCTGGCTTAGCAATAATACACGTAGGGGAATTTGATCCATTCTGGTCTAGTAGATCATACTGAACATGAACCAACAGTATATCACAGATGCTAAAAAGGCAGAAGAGTTTTGTTTAATGTATTAATAGCGTAAACTTCAGATCCCGGGAATTAATTGTACCAAACTTCCCTGCATGAGTCAGGCGCAGCTATGATAACTGTATCTTGTTCTGGGGACCAGAATCTATGAAGGTCATAGACAAATCTAAAGTTGGGTATTGTGTGTTTAGCATGCATTAAAAAAATTAAAGAGAGATATTGTCAGATTTTTTTAAAATATTACCATTTGGAAGAGTCTAGACAGCAAGAAGAGAGACAGTAGATCAATATTATAGGCACTGAATATTATATGAAAGTTAGATAGTAGAGGAGGTTCTCCATATAAGAAGTGCTAGTCTGTTAAACACAACCCCTCATTAAGTGCTATGTCCCTTTTCACTGAAGGTGAAGGTCTTCAATCCATCTGTTTGAATTGCTTTAGGAGATCCAGAATTGCTTCAGGAGATCCAGGAGATCCAAATGAATAGGAATTTGAGCTAAGGAATTTATGTCATCCAACTCTATTATTTTATTATCCTATGGAACATATCATATTCAAATCATTCCCCATCCCCTAGGAATAAGGGTACAGTGGTTTTTGTTCACCCAATGTTGACTCTTGCTACAATGTTGGCTGCTTCCATTGCATTTCAAGGAAGTAGGCTAGTAATGGAGGAGAAACAGTCTGTGGAACACCTATACTGTACTTCCATCTTTAATACTTTTCTAATATAATTCTCTGCTCTCTAATAACCATTATTTCAGGGATTGCTCACTGACAGGCCAATTAAAGGATTAGAAATGAGTTATAAATGAATATGGCATATTTTCTGTGGATAAAACTTATACAGAAACATTTTTAAAATGTGAGCTCTTCCTTCACATATATGTATAGAGAAAAGCACAGCTGTAACTGATTGGAAAAATGAAATGTTATCTCCCCCTGCCTATATTATGGAGAGAAGCCAAGCTTCTGGAAGATACAAATTCTTCCCTGAACAATAGCTTCACAGAAGAATCGGAAATCTCTGTACATTATCCGCCTACTTGCCAGCTACTAAGTGATAAATAGAATTCAGAAGCTGATTAGATGGCTGAGAACATGACTGCTGATGGGTAGATTGATGAGTGGCTGGTGAAGCTGGATTCTGGAGTGTGCTGGAGAAGAAGATGGCATGTTTGATCCTAGAACCCATCACTTTGACAGCAGAACAAATCTGGGAGGAGAACCATGTGGGACAGCCTGAAGGGAAACTGAATCATTGTGAGACAGGCAGAAAGCAGCAGAGCTAAGAGTAGAGAAGAAGAAAAGGAGGGGAAAGCTGAAAGACTGAGATAAAAGTTTAAGTTTAGTTTTATTTAACCCAACTGGTATCTCCAAGAGAGAGAGAAACAGGTCTCCTGCAGTGTGAATAAGCAAGATACAACTTACCACACACATAGCCAGTATAAAGAAACTGTGAGAGTGAAAGCACTTTAGAAAGAAGAAAAATAAAATATTTATTATATTTAAAAGAGCACATACTGAAATAAAATCAGATAATATATGTTATTTGGACTCAGTCCACCAGCTAACAGAAAACACTATAAATCACTTCTGTAAATAAGTGAATAGGTTATAGATTAGTTGTTGATCCTCAATTACTTACCTGAATCTTGGTTAGAATTCGTTACATCTTATAATTTGTTAAAAGTATCCTTCTCTGTTTTATTTCCCACTTGTGTCTATGTTCATGCATTAAGATTTCTCAGCCAACTGAGCATCTGGCTCCTAGACTTTGTTCATCTGATTAATTCAGTTCTATAGAAACTATTAATTTCAAATGTTCTCTTTATAATGCTGCAAGCAATTTTACAAATTTTGCTTTTCATTTGCTACCTGTTAATTTTCCAGCACAGCATTTAGATCTCAAAATAGTTTGGGTTTTTTTTGGAGTCCCTACTAAGATTCCTAAATAAATATATTTGAGGAAACTACCACTACAACAAATAATGTAATGATAGCTGTTACGTACGGCCATACGTAGCATGGATTTGCATAGCTGCTGCTGATTGGATAATCTAGCGGCGGGAGAAATAAACTTCTGTCAGTGGCCGGCTGGTTACAGGGTAGCCCTTAAAAGTGGCTTCCCTGCAGCCTACCGGTAGTTTGTATTGCAATCCAGCTAGGAGAATAAAGGTGCTGAACTGTTCCTGTGTCTCGTTCCTCATTTCTCGCACTAATCTAACAATAGCATTGATTTGCTCTTTAGCTAATAGTATTTTCAGAATCAAATTAGAGTCCTGAACTTTTTTTCTTTTGATGCATAGCTATGCAACAGTAGCCAAGCCAAACATCACAGGAACTGAACCATTCTGGAAAATACTTAATTGGATTGTGAAAACTCAATTTTTTTCAGTTGATTATTGCTTGCATTAGAAGATTGAGAGCTAGTCCTGGGTCCTAAACTTTTTAACAGTTTTATTTTAACAGTTTATGTGACAGAAAGCTAAATTGAAAGATATTTTGATTTCCACAATGGACAAATGGCTGCAAAAGTTGATGGAATTAGCAGAGATGACAAAACTGATGGTTTAGATAAAAGAAAAAAATACAATTAATGTTGTTTCTACTTGGAAACCACTTTTGGACTTTGTGCTTTAAGTGGAAAAAATAAAACTTTGATTTTACTTTTTGCTGATTAGATAGGTTTGTTGTTATAGAAATGGCTAGTATATAGTACATGCTTATATAACAGTAAAAAGTTGAGGTTTTATGTTATTGCCTTATTCTACTGCATCAAAAGGAGTCAGAAATCAATGCTTTTCTTTTTCTTTTCCCCTTTCCCCTACACTTTTTTCTATTCCCCTTTTCCTCCCCTATTTTCCCATTGTTTCCATTTTTCTTTGTACATCTGTATTTTATATTTTGATAAACTAATAAAATATTTTAATTGCTAAAGTTTCACAAAACTGGGTTGGATAATTAAAGTTAAACCTCAAAATAATCTTCATAATTCAAATAATTTCTCCAAAGTCTGTCATTGTGGTTATCTTTAATCAAATGCACTTTTACAGCATTGACATCAGTTATTGATATGGGAAATGCAATTCTTTATGAAAATAATATTTCTGATATATTCTAAAAAAAAACTCCCAGTGTCTCTTCTCTCTCATTCCATGTGACTCTACAGTATTTATAGTTTTATGGTCTGTTCTTACATTTTCAGATGCAAAGACACATTTCACTTCACAAAGTTATATTTCACATTGTATTTTATGACACAAGAAAAGTAATACAAAGGACAATATCCTTTGTCCATCTTTCCCAACTTTTATATATTGTATCCCTATGTCAAAAAGTAATGGGACAGTTGTTTAAATA
The DNA here is from genome assembly GCA_023053685.1 of Diadophis punctatus similis. Lineage (NCBI taxonomy): Eukaryota > Metazoa > Chordata > Lepidosauria > Squamata > Dipsadidae > Diadophis > Diadophis punctatus. The sequence goes on along the minus strand of JALIGW010000004.1, from coordinate 39,305,080 downwards.
ATGTTTGTTATTGTTATAATGTTAAATAATGTAATGTTTAAAGTTGAAAAATAATAAAAAAAAGTAATGGGACAGAATCATTCCTATTCTTTCAGCTTAAACTGAAAAGGGCAGCAAATATTGTTGTGAAACCAGATTTTGAATTTGAAACTACTTTTACACTGTAAGTTTAGAAAAAGTTACAAATACATTTCACATCTGTTTTGTTAGTCATTAAGCTTCAATTTCAACATACTTGTGGCTGATTTCCTGATCAAGATAAATCTGAAATGTTTGTGTTATTGAATAAGCAATTGCTGTTTAAGAAAACTTAAAAATTGGAGGCTTAGTCCTATTTTCTTGCCTCCATTTTCTGTATAACTGGAAGCTTACTTCATAGTAATCTTTGCATTAGCCACAAGTGTGAGTTTTCCTGGTATCTCTGCCAATGGATTCAAGAATGGGGGTGGGGGAATGAGTCCAATATTCCATAGTTTTCAAATGCAGCATTAGCTCCTTTTCTTTGTTTTATGTTATAAGAAATGTTTGATGTTGAAGCTAGGTCTTAGATGACAAAAGTGCTTTTATACTATGCTAAAAGAAATGTAATCCACAGCCTTTTTCAATTGTAAATTTCCATTTTATAGTTTAAAAGCCAAGTCCTTCTGCTCCTTTATTATCAATCTTTGTTCAAATTCAGTCTTATCCAAATAGTCCAAACAGTCTTTCCACTCCTTTATTTGTTGTTAAAAGTTTCAGTCCAGTTTTTGTTTTTCTCTGTCTCAATCCAAATGTTATCTTTTATAGAATAACAGCTGCTCTATTCAAGGTCCACAGCTGTTAGAAACATCCCATTCCAACATTGGGATGGGATGTTTCCATCATTCCAACATTGCAGTAATTTTATCCATCCAGTAGATGGCTCTTCCCCTCTCAGTTCTCAGCTCTGCCTTTTTAAAAAAATTGTTATTCCATTCTTCCATTTTATAAATCATTATAACTCATTTCCAATATGTAGATTGTCCTCCTTCAAATTCCCAAATCTTTAAAAGCAGTCCTGTCTTCAAAATTGGGCTTTAGTTATATTCCATTCATAAAAAGAAACTTTTCCCCACTCCATTTCCTCCATTAGCTAAACAGCCGCTCATTAATTTCTGGTCCTTTTGTCACCTTAATGTATTTAAATTGCTTCCTTAAGGTCTTTTCAGGCAAAATCACTCACCCGCTTCTTTTCTTCTCCACACTCTCCAGTACATCGCTTTGAATTTCTCCTCCCAGATGACTTCCAATCGCCGTTTCAAATCCTTGCAGATGTAGCCGCGGCGGCTAAGGACAACATTTTGAATTGGTCGTCTTCGTATGCCGCCGGTCGAGGAGACAGAGCTGGCTTCCTGGGGGGTTTGCAGCCCCCCCAGTCCACCGACAGGCACTCCTCTTCTTCTCCACCCCACCTGGGTGGTTCTGACATGGTCCTGACCGGACCTGGTCCCCGGGCGGCGCAGATTCGGGGATTTCCCACAGGACACAGGGAAAGCTCCATACCGCCGCAGCGCTGGCCTCGCCTTCTCCTCTCTTTTTCTATATCTTTTCACAAGATTGCATGAATGCCCCAAACAGTGAAACTTCAGCATGGCTTTGTGGTGCTGCAGCTATTATTCTGATTAAGCCAGCAAGTTTGTGTAGGTGCTGCTTGAAAGCTTATTTTAGAGTTTCAGTGATGGCCCTTAAAAGACTCCATAACCCTGGGGCAAGGATCAGATCTAACAGCCTACTCAGAGGAATGTGAACAAAACTATAGGGAGAAATATGGGCAGACAAATATTGGGAAGGGGGGCGGGGGACCAAAAGGTTCCTAAATATAAGCTATTGTTGAATCTGAGTCTTTAATAGAGAGTCAATAAAGAATATTGTACAATGTGAAAATAACATGGTGGTCTCAGAACAGTTGTAAAGGCAATTTTTGACTAATCAGCATGGAAAGAGAATTTGAGAATATCCAGCAGACTATCACTCTTATATAAATATGAAAAAACAAGCCATGCATCATACTTTTTATTTATTTAAAATAATTATATTTACTCCCACACAGTGATTCCAGATGGCTTACATTAAAAATCAGCACTTAAAATTCATAAAAACCCACCTTCCCTCCAGCCCCATTACAGCAACAGGTGTAATGCACACCAGCCACATAAACCCACAATCTTCTAGAAACCCTCAGATCTTATGAATATTGACCAAATGAAAATATAATGATCCTCACTTTAATAAATAGGCACAAAAGTAGCTGCTCATCAGTCATGACTTTGAGGCTGGAGACAAGTAGAAAAAAAGTCACAATAGAGCATGAGAATATGATCAGGCTGAAATACAATAATCTCTTTTTTAAAAAATCTGAACTCAGGTTAGGGTGATGAGAGGACAGTTCCCTTGAGACTCTCCAATTTGGTGGCCTTCAAAATGTAATAAATAATAATTTATCTAATCCAGTTATGATTACCATTATTATGATCATCGTTGTGATCTAAAAGAAAAAGTTAAATGTTAATAAAAATTCTGTAACAGTTGAGCACATATCCTCAAAGTCAACAAAAATGCAATAGACCTGAGTACTATCAGCATATCAATGATAATGAAAATCTTACTTGTGACTCTGGAAATTGATTGATTCCTTGAGGGACATTCATTGTAGGGGGAAGTTCTGAGAATTATAATAATAAATAGATAGTTGCTGAAGCTCATTTCATTATTCTTACTTTTACATATTCTTTTCTCCAAGAAAAAGTGCTAATTCTTATTCCATATAAACCATATTCCATATAACCATATAAAGTAAATCTCACAAGGAGCCATTAAAGTCGGGATTATTTATTTATTTATTTATTTATTTATTTATTTATTTATTTATTTATTTATTTATTTATTTATTTATTTATTTATTTATTTATTTATTTATTTATTTATTTATTTATTTATTTATTTATTACATTTATATACCACCTCCCAGTGCAAGCACTCTCTAAGCGGTTTACACCAGTAAGCAATGTATATTTATATTGCCCCCAACAATCTGGGTGCTCATTTTACCTACCTCGGAGGGATGGAAGGCTGAGTCAACCTTGAGCCGGTGAGATTTGAACCACTGACCTGCGGATCACAGTCAGCTAAAGTGGCCTGCAGTACCCCACTCTAACAGCTGCGCCACCTCGGCTCTCTATAGTACCTAGCTCTCTATTATACCAAGTGGACGGAACTATCCATGCTATTAAAGAAAAACCTGCTTGGATTTGTGCTCTATGTCTGAACGTGAACAACTGTATGGTGATTGTTGCTTATCAGGAAAGCATGTGCTCTTTTAGGCTATATTCCTGAGATACTGTATATACCGAGAGTTATTGATATTTACTGCATTAAAGCTATTATGTGACACAGGATTGACAAATCTATTCACATCAGTAGGTTGTTAGAACACATACAATTCTTATCTGTGCAAATGTATTTTTTCTAGCTAAGGAATTTATGCAAAAATTATTTCTGTAATATATGGTTCCACACAACTTCTTTTTGTTATTATTTCTTTTTTTATCTACAGTATATGTTATTTATGGTTAGTGGTTATCTTGTCAATTTAGCTCATATGTTTCTGCATTGCTTGAACTGTATTGAAAGTGACATTTATTCTTTTGTGTGAGAGAGCAAATAGAAAAATGCAAGTTCTTCTGCCTGCTAAAGCTGTCTGAAGAATTTATCCAGCCCACCCACGAATGTGTGAAAGTTACCTCCATGTCTTCTCAGTCTGAGAATGAAGCTGAGAAGGTGTGGAGACACTTTCATATTAGCACTAAAAATTGCCAATTTTAGCAGAAGGAATAGATTAGATCCTGGAATATCTTCTTTACTCAGAGTTATAGAAGAAAAACATATCATAGATAAAATCTACTGCCTAATACAATAGACTATCTGGCCTTGACCAGGAATAAACAGGAAGTAGCTTTCCAGATGTCAACTCTAACTCCAGCCATATTGAAAAATAGTGAGGGCTGCAGCTGAACAACATGTAAAAAAAGTAAAATTAAAAAGTGTCCATATTATCTCTCTGTTTAATGGTTTGAGAAACTAAAACAAATATTGACATACATTATCAATATGTGCAGATGGTTTATTTGGTGTTTTTTATGTCCTTCTTCACATATTTAAATTTAAATGTATTCAGGCAGACATGCATTTATACAGAGGGGTATACATTTCAATTGCTTCTGTTCTCTATGCTTTGTTTTCTTCTTCTTGATTGTGATAATAGTTAAATGTCACTAAGGTTTTATCATGCCATGGTGGTGCAGTGGTTAGAATGCAGTATTGCAGGCTAATTCTGCTGACTGCCAACAGTTTGATTCTCACCGGCTCAAGGTTGACTCAGCCTTCCATCTTTCTGAGGTCAGTAAAATGAGGACCCAAATTTTGGGGGGCATGTTGATTCTGTAAATTGTTTAGAAAGGGCTGTAAAGATCTGTGATATAAGTCTAATTGCTATTGCTATTATTTACCACTTCAGAGCATTTTGTTAAATACATTAAAAAAGTGGATATCAATATAAACAGTACACACACTCATACACACATATGCACAAACATGATGTGTTGCTTTCATATAGTAGAGATACCAGCCCAGTAAAAAGCTCTGCTAACAATCAATGTAGAGAGTAGCTATGATTGTGGAGGAGTTAGGCATTGTCATTTCTGTGGGACTACACTGAATACATTCATACAAAGCAGCCATTTAGAAAAAGAGCAAAGGAGCAAAATTTTATAAGGTAACTATAAACTATAAATGGGATATATTTCATGTTTGAGGGTTGGCAACAAAAATTGGGGGAATCTTGACCCAAAAGATTTTTCATTTTTATTCAGAATATCTTGATTTTGTTGCAATATGTATTGAAAAACATTAGTAGGCAATCTTAACTGTAATGCTATAGAATGCCAACAATGGAGCCTCAGAATGTCTGAAACCCCATTAGTGCAAACCTGATAGGGGAGAAGAGAAATATTTTTTGCGGGGGTTGTTTATTCACTCAATTTATAATACATAGCTGCCCACTCACAAGTAAATGGCTCACCAAATGAATTTAGGTAGCTAACAATGTTAGAAACAACACACACACCAAAATCCAAAAAACCAGTAGAAACAGATGTAACATCTATAGCATCAGGCACAATAATTCACAAAATATGTTTTAGTACATAGCAATGGCTCACACAACATTCTAGCCCTGCGCGGCTGTGCCCAAGAGAAGATGTTGAGAGTATTTTGCAAAGGTCAGCAGGGTTGAGGGCCTCCAGATCTCAGGGGGATGCTGTTCCATAGGACAGGTACAGACACAGAAAATGCATATTTCCTGGATCTTGCAAAGTGGCACTGTTTAATGGACATAATCCAGAGCATGCCAATCCTGTCTGATCTCCTTGAACAGGCAGAGACAATTGGAGACAGAATAGAATAGAATAGAATAGAATAGAATAGAATAGAATAGAATAGAATAGAATAGAATAGAATAGAATAGAATAGAATAGAATAGAATAGAATTCTTTAGTGGCCAAGTGTGATTGGACACACAAGGAATTTGTCTTTGGTGCATATGCTCTCAGTGTACATAAAAAGACAAGATACATTCATCAAGAATCATAAGGTACAACACTTAATGATTGTCATAAGGTACAAATATGCAATCAGGATACAATCAATATTAATATAAATTGTAAGGATACAAGCAACAAGTTACAGTCATAGAGTCATAAGTGGGAGGAGATGGGTGATAGGAACGATGAGAAAAACTAATAGTAATAGTAATGTAGCCTAGTGAATAGTTTGACAGTGGTGAGGGAATTATTTGTTTAGCAGAGTGATGGCATTCGGGAAAAAACTGTTCTTGTGTCTAGTTGTTCTGGTGTGCAGTGCTCTATAGCATCGTTTTGAGGGTAGGAGTTGAAACAATTTATGTCCAGGATGCGAGGGGTCAGTAAATATTTTCACGGTCCTCTTTTTGACTCGTGCACTATACAGGTCCTCAATGGAAGGCAGGTTGGCAGTGACTGTTTTTTCTGCTTATCCTCTGAAGTCTGTGTCTGTCTTGTTGGGTTGCAGAACCAAACCAGACAGTTATAGAGGTGCAGATGACAGACTCAATAATTCCTCTGTAGAACTGTATCAGCAGCTCCTTGGGCAGTTTGAGCTTCCTGAGTGGGTGCAGAAAGAACATTCTTTGTTGTGCTTTTTTGATGATGTTTTTGATGTTAGGTGACCACATTTTGGCCCTGTTCCAGGAAGAGGTGACAACCAGCACCTTGAATTCTACTCAGCAGCCAAACAGTAACCAGTGGATCTTAAGCTGTAGTTGTGTTACATAGATGTTGTTATATTCTAGGTCAGCTGTAGATATTAAATAGTATTAAGAGTAGCCAGTTTCTTCACAATTTATCTCCTAAAAGGGAAATGGTGGGTGGAAACTGAGGAGAAGAGTGACAATCCAATCTAAAGCCAACATCACTCCATTCACTCCAAGAGATGAATATAAAACTTTCTTTGAGAATTTGTAGACATTTTTCTAAGCTTCCTCTAAAATCCAATATGTTCATCAGGTGCCTGCAGTGAACCAAATCATCTGCAGTGGGGAGCAGCATAAGAGAACTCCATACCAATTAGAAGGTGAACCCACCACGACAAGATACATATTGACATTTCCCCAAAGCAGATAATATGACCACAATCTGAAGAAAAAAGCCAGGTCTAACATATGACACCCTTTGTGTGTTAAGACCTGGATTGGTAACTACAAAATAATACTTTAGGGAAAAAAAAAACCAACTGCTTCTAAAGTCCGTGTTACACTAAGAGAAAGCATCATAAGCCACATAAAGATAAGATTTTGAGCTAAAGGTATAAGTAACAACTGGAGGGAATATGAAATTGCCCATCATAGAGAAAAGCACAATCAGAGCTCTAAGACTCATATTTGTATGTGCCTTTGACTCCTGGTGACTACCTGGACTAGTTACTGCAATTTTCTTGGCAAGATTTTCAGAAATGGCTTGCCATTGCCTACTTTTTAGGGCTGAGAGGGAGTGACAGTTGGTTTTGTACATAAGGTGGGATTAGAATTTACAGTGTCCTGATTTCTAGCCTGATGTCTTAACCACTACCTCAAACTGGCTCTTTTAAAGTCAGTGGAACAACACAAAGAAAGGAAATTATAGAAGCAATGGTAGAGAGAACATCGTAATGGGGTTTAGTGGTCAGGTGGTTGAGCTATTAGCAGAAGCTAAGAACATTACTTATTGAGTGATAGGCACTTAAGTCTTGTGAAGTGTAAACAGGAAGAAAATCAAACAATATGTGCTTGTGGTTGGTAAAAAAAATCAATTTTAGTTTAACTCCATCTGAGAGTTATAATCTTTACAGGCAAGAGAAAAATGCTGAGGATGCATTAAAACAGTGAAAAATCAGGGAAGAAAATTCATGGGTCAGGATCAAGACAGAAGGAAATAGAGAAGCAGACTTGTCTTTTTCTAAATCTCAAGATAGTTATGAGTAAAACAAGATGCTTTTCTTCCTAAAAGCTATAATAGCACAAATAAAATATAACAAAAAGTAATAGAGTAAAAGACTTAGAAATATAATATTTCCATAGTATTTTACAAGGAGCTTGTATTCACAATCTTGGTAAGAGGGATGGTAGTCTGATTTACAGAGGAAAGTCATATTCATTGCCAGCACTATAAAAAAGCAGAGGGGTGCAATCATCTTGGCAAGTTAGGGAAGTCTTGGCAAGTTAGGGAACAATAAATAGAAGGTTTGGACTTATTTCTATGAAACTGCTGTTCTTTTCACTAGAAGGAAATATTGTATGCCATGCAATCTATCCTGGGCCTTTTAGACTAGCATGCTATTTCAGGTACAGTATAGTGATGGTTCTATTTCCAGCCCTTACCAATATTAAAGTCAGATACAACTGCTAGGCACTTGATTTCTGAACATGTAATAAGAAGAAAGCTATATCTGGTCTTTTGATTCATTCATGCCTTGGGCTGGCCCTGGGCTGTAGGGCTTTTCCAGAGCAACTAAAGGCTACTGCCTTATTGTCTATGCAGACTAAATGAAAGAATAATGGGAAAAAGAAAGAGAAATGAATTCTGCAGAATATTATGGGAAAGCCCCCTGAGTACAGACGGATGTATGAGAGAATGAATAGTTGTGGGGGGGTTTATTACTATCTTTTTAAACATGTCATAGCTGATCATTAATATTGTGCAGGATCCTTAATAATGATCAGTTGGTATGGAATAGTATTTTATATTTGACAATATTCAGTGATAGATCCCAGCGCATTTAAGATTTATCTGTTTGAAATCTGACTGTATCTGATTACCTGAGGACTGTAAATATTAAATAATCAAAAAATAAGTCCATAAAATCCAAATTTAAAGTATGCACTAAATTCAACTTCAAAAGCAAAATTCAAATAAAAAATGTTGAAGTTTCCCAAAATAATTCAGTAATTTAGGGTACGGAGAATTAGTTCAAATAAATTAATCGATTAGTTCCTAAATTAACTCCACAAGAAAGTCCTATTACTTTCAGTGAGTTCTAGTTATTTCTAATATAGCAGTACAGCCAAGCAAGGAGAAAGAAAACCAGATTTGTCATATACAAAAGTAGGAGAGACATTTTGCTTCATTTGTTTTATCTTCTGAGGACATTTCTTTCCCCTCCTCCTCATTCTGAATTTCTTTCTGCGTCTGGCATAGATTTATGGCCAGTTTGTAGTATCCTAGGTAACGCTTTTCTTGTGACATACCCACAGAATATAGTTTTTCCTCTACTGAGCTTGGAGCTGAAATCTTGGTGATACAGTACCCCAAGGGGCTTTTCAGCAATTGGAAAGGGATTTCTAAGGCCAGATTTCTTTCTCTGCCTTGGAAAAGAAAATCAAAAACATCCATTCTAGGGTGCCAAAACCTTAATCTGAACAATTATTAAAGTCAAATATAAAGCAATTCAGTTTTCCAAGAGAAATTGGATCATAATACAAAAATTTTCAGAGAAAGATTTAAAATATGTTTTATATTTACAGATTTAAATTATTGGAAATGCAGAAATAAATCAATGGAATGTGCACATTTCTCTCTCAACAGATATTTATTTATTTTGGTTTTCTTAAGTAAAGAGGCCAATAAGCTTAAGTGTATAAGTTAAATCATCTGTGAGGAACTACATCTATGAGATCAAATGGTTACAACACAGCTTTGTTCACTGTGACCAGTCCTGACAATCCATTGCTTATTATTTCTAAAATTTTATAAGATAAATGTGCAACTAAAGCATTTTGAGAATGAAAATATTTGATTTTTTTTTCTTGAGTGCATTTCTGTTGAATCACTATATTCAAATTCATGGCCTTATTGAATTTATTTTGATATTTGATATAAATATTTATTTATCCAAAATAAATATGAATTTATTTTGAGACGATATGTGAGAAACAATGTTTCTTTTTCATGTATTTTTCCAGGCACAATTATGTGAAACATACATACATACATACATACATACATACATACATACATACATACATACATACATACACACACACACACACAAAGGTGGTGATATGTGAATATATATATATATATATATATATATATATATATATATATATATATATATATATATATATATATATATATATATATATATAGGCTATCTGACGAGAGCAAAATAGCTCGAAATAGATCTATAATAGTCTCCCTTTACTTTCATTTATCAGCAAAAAACGTTACACATATAGACAATATAGTTTGTCGACTATAGAAAACTGCCTGGATGGTCCCAGGAGGGGCTGAAAGGCAAAAGGAAGCTGTGATGTTTCCTTCCATACACCAGGATGACTTGACAGAATAAACATATATAACCCTTTCCTGGTGAAGAGCTGATTGGGAATAGAACCTTGTAGCCTAGAGGTTAATCCTCTGACTTTCAAGCAGACTGCCCTGGTTCAATTCCCACTACGGGTATGGCTATCTGATGAGAGCAAAATAGTCTCCCTTTATTTTCATTTATCAGCAAAAAATGTTTATATATATATAAAGACTTACTTTCATATATATATATATATATATATATATATATATATATATATATATATATATATATATATATATATATATATATATATATATATATATATATATATATATATATATATATAAGAAGACTTATATATATAAGAAGACTTACTTTCAGGCAAGTAGCTCACTAGTAGAATTTCATCAATATAATCTCTCCAATCACTATCTAATCTGTCATTTCCTTTCATCCTTTTTCTGCCAATTTTGCAGTTAGGAAGTGAGACAAACTGCAAAGTAGCAAAATATATTTGTACACATGGTGTTCATCCTGAATGTACAGAGTGATTTCTGGGAAATGAATCCATTAGTTGACTGTAAACCACAATGTTATAAATGTTAACAGTACTTCTGCTGCAAAATATTGGATTCCTTTCCCAAGGTACTAGTACATGATAAACCTCTTAGCCCATAATTGAGTTCAGTTACCCATAGGTGCTTATATAGCAATTTTTTCTTAGCTTATTTATTCACCTGAATATAAGTTTGGGTGAAATGACCAAAATACTTATACTTTGCTCAGAATGTACAATTCCCTCCAAACCATAATAAAAGTCACTTCTCCTCAGAGAGGACTATTTCTTTTTAAATGTCACCATGCAAGTCTCCTGCTATTTTTCATTGTCTTTATATTTCAAGACTGTTGAGCTATATATCTTGCACTGCCTATAATCTATGAATGCAGATATAACTAGGAAAAGTTTGAATTTAAAAGGACAAAGTTATAGGAAGATTTCTTCTAATCTTATAATATATTTTGGTAAACGAAAGTATTTTTTTAAAAAAAAACAGAAGTGATTATTGTAAGATATTTCAAAATAACGTAACTATTTTAAAACTACACATATACACATATACGCCAAGGTGCATGGAACTCTGTTACCTTCCCACTGAAGAGTTACCTATTTATCTATTTATTTATTTATTTATATTTTATTTTAATTATTTATTTTGTCAAAACATGTACAAGATAGCAGGTATGGTATAAACATAAACAAAAGCAAAGTAGGTACAGGTAAATTTGGACTATAGGACAGTAAGACAGGGACAGTAGGCACAATGGTGCGCTTATGCATGCCCCTTACAGACCTCTTAGGAATGGGGTGAGGTCGACTGTAGACAGTCTAAGGTTAAAGTTTTTGGGGTTTGGGGAAGAAACCACAGAATCAGGTAGTGCATTCCAGGTATTGATCACTCTGTTGCTGAAGTCGTATTTTCTGCAGTCGAGTTTGGAGCGGTTTACATTGAGTTTGAATCTATTGTGTGCTCGTGTATTGTTGCGGTTGAAGCTGAAGTATTCATTGACAGGTAGGACATTGTGGCAGATGATTTTATGAACTACATTTAGATCAGATTGAAGGCGACAAAGCTCTAAGCTGTCTAAGCCCAAAATTTCAAGTCTGGTGGAATAAGGTATTCTGTTGCGAGTAGAGGAGTGGAGGACTCTTCTTGTGAAATATTTCTGAAATATTTCTGAAATATTTCTGAAATGAAATATTTGCATTTGCATGCTTTCAAACTGCTAAGTGCAGGAGCTGGAGCAAGTAAAGAGGACTCACTCCATCGCGCAGTACTCATGTCTCGAACCTGGGTTGTCAGCTTTCCAGCTGAAAAGTTCAGCATCTTTAACCATTGAGCTATCACGGCCCCTGTTCCCTACCACATTTGGACTTACCTCTTTCACAGCTAGTTAACCCATTTTTATTTGAATGTGCTATAGAAATTGTAGCTTCTCTCTCTCTATTATAATTGCAGTTCCTGTGATCCAATTAAAAAAAATGTGCTGGCCTCCATCCAGCAAAGCGGCTTATAATGGACGCATCACTTTCAGTGTCCTTTCAGGACCAATACTGTGCTCACTAACAAACTGGACTTTTCAATAGTGGTGCATAATAGCAGCAGCAGCAGAAAGATCTCTCAGCACTGCATTAGTAGGGATATGAAACCTATATTTCTGACAACCCTGAAAAATGTCATTCTCCTCTAGACATGTCCCTATCTGGAACACTACAGACTGCTTTAGCTTGGAGGATTAATTACTGGAAAAGTGGCAGTCCATACCCAGAACAGTTCAGCAGTTGGTGTTGCACCTACCTATGTATTATCTATAATGCATGGGCTCAGGAAATTGGAGAAAGGTAATCTCCTAAGAGTCATCAGCCCAGATTTTTTGGAGGCATTAGGATTCTGTTAGCTATCCAGAATATCAAATATTGATGGCCTGAGGTTTTGAGCAGGGAGTAATAATGGAACTGGATCATATCTGTATCTCAGGAACAAATAAAATGTAAATCTGTAGAAAGAAAGAAATTGTGCTTTTTAGTTTATGCTGCTTTATTTCTATAAATCCAATTCCTCTGAGCTGAACACAGTTACTAATTCCATTGCCACAGGCTGTCCTACTTCCGAAGGACATGGTCAAACCCTCATTTAAAAACTGTCTGTCTAAAAAATATTTACCTTTGTTGCAACTTCTGCTTGTCGTATTTTTGGAGACAAAAAGAACAGGAAACAAAAGCAAGTGTGATAAGGGAAATAGCTAATAGATCCCAAATGGAAATGTCACAGGTCACTTGCAGATTTGTGGTAGCTCAGTGAATATTGACACTTTTTAGTAACATCTAATTATCATATAAAATAACAATGATTCTGAATTTAAATCATATTTAAATATGAATTCAAGTTCACAAATCAACATTTGAAATGAATTTTATTTGCTTAAATCTCAGCATTTTTCAAGCTCATGAAAGGTAAATTGTATTTTTCAACAAAATTTGGGAGGAAAATATGCAAGTCATAATACAGATTGTCACACCTCTCCAGAAATGACCCAACCTTTATTTTTGTATTTAAGGTCACACTATATATCTCCTGCCGTCTGTATCCATATACTGTGAAATTGTTTAGTGTTTGACTGTAATGACAAACATTGCATACACTCTCCTTCTTTTAGGCTTTCTAATCAACAGGAGATTTTTTACATGATGCAGCAGGCCTTCTCTTTGAAAATATTCTCTTAATTGTGTTCCAGTGAGGATTCATGGTGAGCTAGATGTCCTATTTGAATGGAAGGTGTCTACAGCAGAGATCATGATTGGATACAGGAGCCAGAAGTGTCTCCAGAGCAAAGTTTCTCTGTAGAGCCACTCTAAGCACAGATTGCAGGAACACAAGTTTTTGTGACTGAGTTTTGAATTCAGCAGTTGGGATTCAGGAATTTCATCTTAGCTAACTGACGGATAGGAAATTATTCCTATCAAAGAGGTGATATAGGATCTTGCTTCCTTGAAGTCATTCTTACTTAGAAAATAAAACCGAGATTCAATTCTAATTAACAAAATATTTATTTTAATACAAAAGTAACAAAAGAATATAAACATTATTAAGCTACATTGTCTCAGCTAAGAAATCACGTCTGTCTCGGGCGAGGCTCACAGGAGAAGAAGGAAGGAGGAGACTCCTGGAATGCACACATACGCAGTAAAACATATCACATGTCTGCTTGATTAGAAAATACAATAAACCTAGAAATATTGCAGAGGTGCTCAACTGGAAATATTCACATTGTGACACTGACATTCATAACACTGCTTTTTTTATGCAAAAAAGCTTAATTTTGCCTCATCTCTCAGTATCAGGCCCAATTCAATTGAGTCCAATTCTTTGCTTGCTTACACCTACAGAATTTTCCCAGAACAAAGCTGTAAAACTTCTAACCTAATAGATACATCTTGGCAGGGATGAAATGCAGCCGGCTTCCCTACCGGCTCAGAAGTGTGTGCGCTGTCATCATGTCATGGTTTTGACGCTCTGCGCATGCGCAGAAAGCTTTGTGCATGCGCAGAGGGTTAAAACCAGGATGTGACTGACATTCGGGCGGGTGGGTGGAGCTTCCCACCACCACTGCTACTGGCTCACTGAACCTCACGCCACTGCCACTACTGGCTTGCCCAACCTCACGCTGCCGCTGCTACCAGCACATACGAGCCGGATAGAGCCGGCAGCATTTCACCCATGATCTTGAGAGATTCCAGGTCTGCTACTCTGAACCTCCTTCCCCCATCCAAATTCAATTTGCCTTTCTCGCTGGAATGTACTCCTCCTTCCTTGAGAAAATGCAGTGCTGCCAAGATTCCTCCTTCTCTTCTCCAGGTCCACATCCCATCATACTTAATCACCTTTGGGATTTTTTATGGTTTATAACAGAGGTCTTCAAACTTGGTGACTTTAAGACTTCTGGACTTCAACTCCCAGAATTCTCCAGCCAGCTATGCTGGAATTCTGGGAGTTGAAGTCCACAAATCTTAAAGTTGCCAAGTTTGAAGACCTCTGGTTTACAACATATTACGAATGCTCAGAATGACAACATTGTATTGCATTCACTGTGTGAGGTTCCTTCTCCTTTGCAAGGACTTTGAAATATAATATATAATAATAAAGAGAAAAAGGAGACTCAAAGTGATGATTGCAAAAAGATAAAAATGGACTAAGGATCCAGATGGTTTTGAATTGAGAATTTGTGAGTGGGAAATTGTTATTGTTTTGGTTTGCTGGAAAGATAACAGAATAAGAAGATACCGTATTTTCTGGAGTATAAGACACACCAGAGTATAAGACCCACCTTAGTTTTGGGGAAGGAAAATAGGGGGAAAAATCTACCTACCAGGTATTCATCTGGCTAGCGTCCTTAGTCTGTTCAGCTTCAGCACTTTATTTTATCCCCTGGTTAGGGCTGAAAAAACTATTCTTCGAAGGGAGTAAGAATGAAAACAAGCCTGCAAAGACTTAGGGGCTGGTAAAAAACTACTTCGAGGGAGTAGGAATAAAAAAATGCTGCAAGCTGGTAAGCTTAGCCTCTCGTTAGGGCTGAAAAAACCTTTTTAAGAGGGAGTAGGAATGAAAACATGCCTGCAAAGACTATGGGCTGGAAAAAAACTTCTTCCAACAGAGTACGAAGCTGGGAAGATCGTTAGCACCTAGTTAGGGCTGGAAAAAAGTTTCGAAAAAGCTACATTCGGAGTATAAGACGCACCCAAATTTTCAGCCTCTTTTAGGGAGGAAAAAGGTGCGTCTTATACTCCTAAAAATGTGGTACTTTGAATGTTGGGCACTAGAGGAAACCAGAGGAAACTAAAGATTATTTAATAGGAAGAACACTTAGATTAGACATGTTAATACAAAAATGAAAGAAAATATTGTAACAGCACATACTTTTATGGAGATCTGGACTCCATAATTTGGACTCAGTCCATAAAATGGACTGAAAATTAATTGTAAGAATATCTAACATCATAGGTGGATGATGGATAAATACTGCTACAGAAGAAGAGTAAACTGGCTAAAATTGAAGTTCATTTGAATGTGGATTTACATAAGACAAGCTATGAGAAAGATACGCCAATGTATGACACACTGGATATTCAAATGAAACCAATCAATGTACCATAAGGGTTAATGCTTAGTGAGCTTAGTCATGGAATGACAGCTATGTTAGATTCAGTATCTACTACTTTTGGGCTGCCAGTGCTGTGGTCTTCTTAACAAAGAGTTATATGTTTTGGCACATAAGAGGAGTAAGAAAATTATAGAAAGTTTATATAGTGTTGCAGGTATTGTCATATCTATGTTTCTTAATCACCTCTATGTTGTCTATATGTTAGACTATTTTTTCAAATAATTTTGGTTTTTTTTAAAAAAATGAATGTTAAAATATTGTTATTTTAATAGTGATATTTTTGTAATATGACCAATGAATAATATAACCACTAATATATCATCTACTGGTCATATCAAAGTGTAATAGATCTGTAAAACAAAAACCATTCTTTGCCTTCTTGACTCCCCATCTACCCAGAATAAAGTGTCAAAGGTTATCCAGTATCTAGCTATTTCCATAGCCAATGGAACAAGATAAAACATACTTTGAGGCTGCCCTTGGATTTCTTCTTCTCACCCTAAACTATGGCTTTTTCTATATTATGTCAGTTTTACTGTCATGGAAACACCGATTCCCTGTTGTAATCATTTCTGTTGTAAAACACAGCTGTCTAACAAATGCATGCTGGAGTCATTTCCCTTCAGCATCTGTTAAACCTCAACTTGGAACTCCTAGTGTATACAAAAGAAAAGACACTCTCTATAGAATACATCAATCACAGAAGAGTGAGATGAAATTAAAGAGTTTAGCCTTCCTTCGCTCCCTTTGTGTCTAATTTAGGCCTCTCTGACCCATTGCCATCATTGTTGTGCTTGTGCCAGCTGGCTCTAGCTGTTAAGAAAATCAGTCTTCTATGCAGAATGTAGAACAATAAACTATTGCAGGAGGATCTTGACCCCTAAAGGATATAAAGGCACACAAGCAGAGAATGGTAACCCTTCACTACAGATTCCAAAGCTCAAAACACTGTTGAAGAATTTGACAGAGAAACTTATAATCAAGTAATATTCTAGGTCTCAAGTTCTTCACCCTGTTAGGGAAAGGCAAAGAGAAGTAGAAACATATTCAAAGTGATGCCAAGACTAAACAGTGGGGAAAAAAACTAAGAGGCCAAAGAGACAGTGAGCATAGGAAGAATTCACACAGGAATGAAAGGAAGAGGTGATGATAATTGCTTGAATTCTTCAGGGTAGAATCAAGGCAGCTGTGAGTAAGAATATGGATAATTCTGCTTAAATTAATCTTCCACAGCTTTCCCTAACAAAATCTTTTAAAGAGCCTAATATTTATCAGAGGTTGGGAGATATAGCAAAGTTTGCAGAGCTCATAGGTCTTCCTAGACTTTAACTCAGTTGTCTTTTCTAATTGTAGGTGTTATAAAACTAGGAATTTTCAAGTGAAATGATGTACAATTATGTTATGTTTGGGCAAATGACCTTTAATTTGGAAAGGGGATATTCAAAGTTAGTAGGATTTTCATTTTGCCATAAGTAAACCTATAGTGAGTCCTTTGTACTTTGCAAATTCCAAATATGCACATATTTTCTTTAAAGTGCTTTTAAAATTGATTTCTTCAAACCGATAATTTTTTAGAAAATGGCCATCTACCCCTGCTCTCTTTAAGCACTGAAATAGGTCTAGGCTTAAGATACAAAAGGATTTTGACAGACTTGAACATTGGGTACCATTAACAAAATGAAATTCAATGGTGAAAAAAAGTAAGGTTATACATTTAGGCAAGAAAAACAAAATGCACAGGTACAGTACTGTATATGCGGTACCTTGCTCAATAGTAGTAACTGTGAGAGGGATCTTGGAGTCCTAGTGGACAATATAGCCAGCAGTGTGTTGCAGCTGCCAAAAAAGCCAACACAGTTCTAGGCTGCATAAACAGAGGGATAGAATCAAGATCACGTGAAGTGTTAATACCACTTTATAATGCCTTGGTTAAGGCCATACTTGGAATACTGTATCCAGTTTTGGTCACCACGATGTAAAAAACATGTCGAGACTCTAGAAAGAGTGCAGAGAAGAGCAACAAACATGATTAGGGGACTGGAGGCTAAAACATATAAAGAACAGTTGCTGGAACTGAGTATGTCTAGTCTGATGAAAAGAAGGACTAGGGGTGACATGATAGCAGTGTTCCAATATCTCAGGGGCTGCCACTAAGAAGAGGGAGTCAAGCTATTCTCCAAAGCACCTGAGGGTAGGACAAGAAGCAATGGGTGGAAACTAATCAAGGACAGAAGCAACTTAGAAGTAAGGAGAAAATTCCTGACAGTTAGAACAATTAATCAGTGGAACAACTTGCTCCAACACTGGAAGTTTTAAAGAAGAGATTGGATAACCATTTGTCTGAAGTTGTGTAGGGTTTCCTGCCTAAGCAGGGGGTTGGACTAGAAGACCTCCAAGGTCCCTTCCAACTCTGTTATTCTATTCTATTCTATCTAATTGTAGGTGGATTGCTGTGTTATTCCATGGTAACCAAAATTATGAAACGTGTAGCATCTTTTGAGATTTATTAATAATGTGTTTGATTGCTTGACTCATGAGCCATAAGCAAAAACCAGAAGTGTTCACTTTGTGGGCCATGATAAAAACCATCACTCTGGGTCCAAAGCCACACAATGGACACATATTACATGAATTACAATGCAGACCTACATGTTTCTAATTTCCATCTAGAACATTACCAAATCTACCACCTATAGCCATATATGCCATATATGCTACAACCACATTTGTTCCAGTCTACTTGAAAGAGACGCTCGAATGAAGGAATTAAACAAAACAGAAGAACAGAACACTACTAGTTGTTCCCAGCTCAACGCACAATAAGCTAGAGCCCATACTGAGAGATTTCACTGCACTTTTTCAGCCATCGGGTGGCAGGCCCAAACTTGCATTTAGACAATCACCCAGTCTGAAGCCCATTCTCACAACCATCAAGAAACAGCTGAACAATAATACTGACATGGAACCAGACCCTGAAACAAAGTCAGACATCTACGTTACCTCAACATTTACACCAACAACACCATTACAGGCTCCAAAAATTTCACACACTGTTATTGTTTTATCTGTAATACTATCACCTTGCAGAAATGCCCCTATGAATTATATCAAGGACAAACAAGCCAGACATTGTACAAAAGAATTAATAGACATAAGTTTGATTTCAAACTCAAAAGAAGGACAAAGTAATAACAGAACATTTTATCTCAAAGTAGCCATATGAAAAAACTTTATTGACACAATTGAGTGACAGTTGAACTCACATACATCAAAAAGTTTCATATGGTTTCAACAAACGCAATGGGTTTTTTATTTTATTTATTTTATTTTATTTTCACATTTCCGAACCACCCATCTCCGTCAAATTAATAGTTTTAATTAGTAATTTGCGTTGCATATAACCTGCATTGGTATAACTACAGTCTCCCTTTGCCTCTCAAGCTTATCCCAATTGAAAAGCAACATTGCCCTGTGGATCTGATTATGTGAGCTATAGCTCACAAAAGTTTATGACTTTTAATGAAATGTGTAAGTTTGTAAAGGTGTTGCCCACTCTTCCTGATTATTAGATTTCAGGAAGTCTCAAACCAAGTTATGTCTGTGGAACTATCTGAATACAAGTAATGTAATTTTTTAAAAAATATGTACTGTATTTACTATTTCATCAGAATGGAAGGGAATTGACAATAATGCAAGAGATTGACTTTAGTTTGGCTTGGTTGGTTATAGACCATATTTCTGATATGTTTCCTTTTGTTGTGCAGCACAGCTTAAGTCCTGCTTGCTTTGGAAAATATGGAAGAACCTAGAAGGGAATAGATTAAGAAAGTGGATTATTGTCAGCCTTTCTCATTTCATCAAGAAATTATCTTGCAGGCTGTAAGTTGTTATACCCATTATTACGAGAACTGAATTTAGTCACCTATTCTTAGCTGCTATTGCCTCTTGCAGCTTAAGAATTTTAGTTGAAAGGAATTCACATCCTCTTCCCTCACTTCATCTCCTCCAACTCAAACTTTCAAATGAATGAAAATTCTTTTTGAGCTCATATACTGCCTTTCTTTTTTTATTAAACTTTTTCTAAGGAAGTTGGGTTTATTTCCCAGCCTTGTTCATTTCCAACTTTATCTCATCTTCTTACTTTTTGATTTCTATATTTCAGTCCCCAAATGCTTGCCCAATAAGTGGGCATTTAGCCTCCAAACCACCTTATGCAGCCCCAAGAGTCCCTACTGATCAGGCACAGAAAATTCAATCAGGGTTATAATTAGTAAAAAGCTAAAGAGAACTGGCTTGGACTATTATCGTGAAGGACAAACTTTCCAATGTCTACAGAATCATTCAGAAGGCAACTTGTGTAGATGCTACACTATGGATGCCATGGTTAACTCTGTGTTTCATAAAGGTTTTAGTAAAAAAGAAATCGCACATTCCAACTGCTTGAACTCAATGATGTTCCATAGTTATTCAGAAATAGATTCTTCTCAATTTGCTCACTAACTTCTATTTTTTCAGCAAAATACTTAAAAAAACCCTTCATTTTCAAGTCCCAACAATTCTCCAATTTTTAAATATAGTATTGCTCTGTGTGTCATGTAGAAAAATACATAGTGTACAGAAAATAATACTGTACAACTATGTGGGAAATGGCAAAGAATTTCCTGTATGGCATCTGGAAGACATTATAGGTATCATAGAGATATTTATGTGGATGTAAAACCCCAAGTGTTAGATTGGTAACCATAAACCATTGCCACAGTATCAGCATATAACACTTACTAGAACAGGACAGATATATTTCAATCCAATGCTACATTGACAATATACTGCACAGCATCCATAGCACACCGCAGCTGTAATGTGCATCTTTAATCTGATTTATATTCTGAATGAAAAAGTGCTGCACTTAAACACAAATATGAATTCACCCACTATCCTGACTTTTGAACAGAAAGTCATAAAGAGGCAAACACAAGGGGATACCTTCTGTTCTTCCAAGTTTGTTCTGGGAGATAAATGATAAAATATGTCTTCTTGGCTTCATTTGAATATAGTTTAAATGATCGATCTTTATGGAAACTAGATCAATAAATCATAGCATGTCTATTCATTTGTGCCAATTAGTTTTTTAAATT
This sequence comes from Diadophis punctatus similis, assembly GCA_023053685.1. Classification (NCBI taxonomy): domain Eukaryota; kingdom Metazoa; phylum Chordata; class Lepidosauria; order Squamata; family Dipsadidae; genus Diadophis; species Diadophis punctatus. Next base: position 39,284,333 of record JALIGW010000004.1, on the reverse strand, counting down.
ATTTTTACTGCATATGCAAAGAAGGAAAAAAAGAACAAAACATAAGGCATACATCTCTTACACAGAACAGAAAGCTAGTTTTAAATATACATGGCTTGTCATACAATTAAATTAGTCACAGCCAGTTTCCCCACACTGAAATAAGTTTATTTAACAATGGAAAAGAAATGAGAAATAACTAGTATATGCAATCCAAAGTCAAGCTGTCCAAAGTGTAGGACAAAAGATTAGTTGTATAAACAATTGTATAATAAATGGAGAGTATGTGTCCTTCCAACACTGGGGATTCAATTGATTTGCAATCATAAAAGTTCAATATCTGTTTCTGTTGTTCTCGTGCTGGTTTATAAAATTGTTAATCTTTAATTTAAATAATATTTAGAAAAGTCTTTCAAAACACAATATGTGAAATAACTTTTGGTACCAAATTAACCACTATAATATCATATTAAACAACACTTCACCAAATATTAAATATACACTGAAATTTGCTATAAGTGAGTAGCCTCACAATGTGCAAAATTACATCAAACAAAATATTATGTAACTACCATCTGGTTAAGTTATTTTACTAACAAATGAAAACATATTTTCTTTTTATTCATTTATTTTTGCCATATATATAAGTAGTAATAGTTTCCAAAGTCAAAGAGGAAATAGTCACAAATTTTCTTTTCCATTTGTGAATTTAGTATGGCATCAAAGCTGTTACATCTTTAGAGGTAATATGCCATTAAGCAAATATTCTAAAAGGCATCTCAGTAGGCAATTGTTCCAAATATAGTTATGAATTTTGATCATGTTGATTGACATGATCAAAGCTTTTTTTGATTTACTGTGAGCAACTGTGAGATCCTTTTAGACCCTTGATGGCAAACCTATGGCACGCGTGCCAAAGGTGGCATGCAGAGCCCTCTCTGTGGCCATGTGCGCTGTCGCCAGCTAAACTTCTGGTTTCCAGCACGCATGTGGCCGTTTTTGGGCTGGTTTTTTGGCTGTTTTCAAGCCGTTTTTTGGGCCATTTTTTGGGCCAAAACGGCCTGAAAATGGCCTGAAAACACCCCAAAATGCCCTGAAAAATGCCCTGAAAACAGCCAAAAACTGGCTTGAAAACAGTCCCAAAAACGGCCAAAAAACAGGCATGTACACACCAGCCAGCTGATCTTCGTGTTTCCGGTGCTCTGACACACACACATGCACACCTATGTACACGCGTTCCAGTTTGGCACTCGGTGCCGAAAAGGTTCGTCATCACTTTTAGACCATTATCAGCTAGCCTTTCTTCATTTCCTTGTTAAGTCCAGGATACATGGAGAATGCTTGGCTAGCCACTCATTCTCAATTCATTCTTTATAATGCTCAGCTGTCTGTGAAATCTTGCACCCTTTTGAAAGAATTATTGACTATTGGGAAATGAACTCTAATCTCTGATTCATTCTTTATTTTTTTTAGAAATCTGCTTCAAATTTACAAATGCAGCAAGAATGATTTAATGTAAGTTAGAACACAACCAAGACTTTTCTTAATGCTCACTTCCATATAGATACCTGCAGAATTTGAGTGAAGTCTTTCTTCAGAATCCTTCAGCTATATACTATTATTTTTATCTGTATCTAAACATGCATAGTGTTAGATATCCAGACTACATGGTTACAAACAGGTCCTCCATTCAAGTGGGAAAATGGAGGCTGCTGATTGGTTAAGCCATCTGACAGCTCCCTATAAAAGGGCTAGCTGTCAGACTGGCGCTCTGCTGGATCTTGTACATAATACAATAAAGAGCTGTTGTATTAAGCCTGTCTCAAGACTCTTCAGTCCCAGGACTCAACAACTGGTAATAAAGGTGGGATTTTGAAGAAGGCTGAGAAAAGAGCTGAAAGAAGGCACTGAAGATCCAGCCCGGTGGCAGAGAGGAATGGCGGCCATTTTGCACGGCAAAATTCAAACCGCATAAGCCAAGATGTCAGCATTCCACCCGCTGACACCCTTCAATCCGGCGAAGGAGAACTGGGGGTCCTACATGACCCGGTTCAGATGCTTCCTGGAGGTCAACAACCTCAGTGGCCTGTCAGACAATAGGAAGAGGGCATACTTCATCAGCCATTGCGGCCATGAAGTTTTTGACACAGCTGAGTCCCTGTCAGAGCCAACACCAGTGGAGATGGTTCCCTGGCAGGTGCTGCAGAACATGCTGCAGACCTACTACACTCCGGTGCCCTCCAAGGTGATCAGATGGCACAAATTCCACCAAAGACTGCAGAGGGAGGGCGAATCAAAAAATCAGTACCTAGCAGTACTCCGAAAGGCCACCACACACTGCGAGTTCAGGGACCTCGATGACACACTACTGGATCAACTGATCTGTGGGGTACAAGACCTGCGCCCTACAGCAGTGATTGCTGGCTAAGTCCAATTTGACATTGCAAACAGCCCTGGACAAAGCAAGACCAACTGAAGTCTCCAACAAAGGGAGGGACATGCTGCATCGGCGCATGGTGCCACCAGCACTACTAAAAGCACCACCGGCAGTGCATGAGATTGAAGAAGAGGTCTTCCAGATGAAACGATGCTGGGGAGCTGACAACCCGAGGCTCAAGCCATGCTCCAGTTGTGGGGAGCAACACCCAAGGGTGACCTACAAGTACTGGGATGCCATCTGCCGCCGTTGTGAGCGCCCTGGGCACCTGGCAAGGGTCTGCCAGGCCGGCCAACTGGCAGGGAAATGAGCCCCCCCAGACAACAGCCAAGCCGAAGTGAGACAGGCACTGCAATGGGAGCCATGGCAGCCCAAGCACCGCACTGACAGCACCAAGGTTCCAGAGACCAATCAGACCAGAATCGGGCAGGCGAGCACCCCTAATCACAAAAAGATCCATGTGACTGTACAAATTGAGGGGTCTCCCTGAAGCGCCGCAGTCCGCTCCTGGAGGAAACGGCTTCTCCAGGACGGCACATGGGCACAACAATCAAGGGGGTCACCCACGAAGCCAATCCTAGAAAGAACTTGAGGACACGAGATCTCTCTGGGTGAAGTGACGATTTATTGCTTAGCAGAGCAGAATATATAGACCCTCATACGCAGATGAGGTTTGCAAGTGTCAATCATTACAAGGACCAATAACATTATTGATAGCTGCGTGCTTCCTATGTGTTTCTTCACGTGTACCCTATATGGCGTTTCCAGCAAGGCAGGTATTGAAGCATGTCAACAACATTCTGTGGTCGGCCATTTCCGTCCTTTGCGGCTAGATGTACAGACCCTGTAACACAAGTCCTGACCTAGCCACCTGTCACTAGGCGATACGTAAAGATGCATGTGATTACATATAAGCCATACAATGAATTTCCAACTGCGTATGAAGCTCTTTGCCCATCCTCCCATACCCTGTGCACCTGTGCATGTTGCTGTGGCATTTTGACCTACTTAAGTTTCTTCTGTGTTTACGAGCTTCAGCAAGCTTCTAGCTTAAGCCTATGTGGTTAACCATTTCCTCTTACAAGTTTCCATGCATATGTTACAAGTCCTTAAGACTCTGCATATGCATTTTATTCTCTTAGAGGAGTTTAACAGAGTTGGAAGGGACCTTGCAGGTCATCTAGTCCAACCCCAAAAGGTGGGGGAAGATATATGCAACATCTCCCTGCGAAATGGAAGTTGACACAGGGTCATCCATTTTCATTATGTCATGGGCGGCTGTCAAATGAACCATTCCCGCATTCTGCCAGCTGCAGAACCAACCCTTCAAGCTCAGCGACTACCAGTGGAATCGAATTCCTGTGCTGGGCTGGGGAAACTTCCATGTGCAGTTTGGCAAGTTCAACGGAAACCTGCCCCTGATGGTGGTTCGCGGCTGCCTGCCTACACTACTCGGCCTAGACTGGTTCGATGCCCTGGGCCTGGGAGTGACCGGGATCAACATGGTGTCCGGTGGCTGCACTGACGACCTGATCAGGGAGTTCCAAGATGTCTTTGGTGCCAAGCTTGGCAACTGACTCAAGCCCGAAAGAGGCAGAACACTTACTTGGGAAGCCAGAGTTCTAGCAACGTCATGACCCAGAACCGGTTCCGGTAGAATCTGCAGCCCCACCCAAAAGCTTCCAGGAGCTTCCACAGGTGGAACCAGAGAGAGCAACAGACCCAACCTCCCTGACCAAAGCCAACTCTCCAACTGAGCTGCGCAGGTCCAATAGGGTCCCCAAATGCCCCGCCTACTTGTGGGACTACGTATGTAAATAAGACTGCTCCATCTAAGAGGAGAGGGGTGTTAGATATCCAGACTGCATGGTTACAACCAGGTCCTCCATTCAAGCGGGAAAATGCAGGCTGCTGATTGGTTAAGCCATCTGACAGCTCCCTATAAAAGGGCTAGCTGTCAGACTGGCGCTCTGCTGGATCTTGTACATAATACAATAAAGAGCTGTTGTATTAAGCCTGTCTCAAGACTCTTCAGTCCCAGGACTCAACAACTGGTAACAAAGGTGGGATTTTGAAGAAGGCTGAGAAAAGAGCTGAAAGAAGGCACCGAAGATCCAGCCCGGTGGCAGAGAGGAATGGTGGCCATTTTGCACAGCAAAATTCAAACCGCATAAGCCAAGATGTCAGCGTTCCACCCGCTGACACCCTTCAATCTGGCGAAGGAGAACTGGGGGTCCTACATGATCCGGTTCAGATGCTTCCTGGAGGTCAACAATAGAGTAGGTAAAATATATAATAGAAGCCTGCAGATTATATTTTGCTGGAAAGACTAGGAGTAAAAAGGCTCTTTTTACTCCTAGTAGAAAAAAGCAAAGCAAAGGGAAATGTTAATGTTAAACTTAAGAACAATTATTCACGGAAATTTTTCAATGTCATATTTAATTCATATTTGATCAATAGATCTTATCAACTATCAGGGATTTTTTTAAATTGTTTTTAACAGATTTAACAAATTGCAAAGTATGTATTCATTCAATCTGATTGCGTTTTAAGATCAAACCCACCTAGCTACAATTCAATCATTATCTCTACAAATAGGACTTTTTAATTAATGTAGGCCATGTAGATTATTTCAGTATTTTTTTCCATGCATTTCAATACCACTCAGACTAAACTAAGTTCTAGCAGACAATAAAACTTCAAGCTAGTCATTAATGTAAAAATGAAACTGCTATTTAAAATTTATGGCTATTTGTTTATGTGGATTCAAATACATGTACCATGAAAAAGATTGTATATCCTATTTCCTAATCAAACTTTTGTTTGAATTTGTTTAGAGGACTGTATGTTTACTGTGCAGTTCTTTAAAAGAGGTGAAGTAAAATGCTTATAGCCATACCTCCAGTCAAATGTTTTTGGATCCAATAAGCAAAGAAGAACTGCTAAATTGAGGAGAGAGTAGAAGGACTACTCCTAAACTACTCCTAAATATCAAATCCCGAAGCAGAACAAAAGTCAAAGAGGTGCTGATGCTAATAAGGAGATAAACTCATCAGCAATGGATACCCTTTTGGTCTTCAGACTGTATAAGCTTCCTGCTTATTACAGAAATTAAATCCCCACAGGCTGCACCAAGGTTATTATATGTGCCCAAGGCAAGAGAAACAATTATTATTAAGATAAAGGCCAGTGTGATTTTTATTAAGAGGACACTTTACCTTACTCAAAAGTCTCTTTTGTGATACTCCTAACATCTCAGTGGAGAAGTTTGAAAGAGCCTCTAAGAATGTACAGCATTTGCACTGCAGCTGAGACTGCCACATAGAGATTGGTATCAATGTAAAGCAAGGAATGCGGCAGTTTTGTTTTGCTCTTAAAATCAGAAGGTTGTGTTGCTTTAAAGGGATGCTTCACGCACTGTCAAAGCAAAACATCTTTTCAAAACATTACATAACCATAGTAATTATCTTAAAAGAATTCTGTCTGCAGGCTTTCACACTAAAATGTGTTATGTTGAAGAAAGTGTAAAACGATAAAAGTGAGAGGAAAAAGGAGGTGTGTGTGTGTGGGAAAGATGCAAATCCTCAAGTGCTCTTTTTAGTTGCAAGAAAAAAGATAAATTGTTTTTGGCAAAAAAAATATTTCTGAGTATGTGTAGAGCGATTACATGATAGAAGAAAGGCACAGAGTAAGACTGAACCTTAACTAAATGAAAGGAAGGAATATCTACAGTAAGTTGTATAAGGTAGGAGGAAGAAGGACAAAGAATTATAAAATCAGTTTTAAACTGAGTAATAACATGAACTAGGGATGGAATTATTATTATTTTTAAAATATGCATGTGGGGGAAATTGGTAGAGTTAAGAATTATGAAGAAGGCAAACTAAGAAAGATATAAAATAAAAAGGAAGGAATAATGTTATTTAAAAAAGGACAGAAAACCCTTTACATCTTTTCAAAAGAAAAGGGAAAAGAGGAAACATTTTTGCAATATGAACCAAGAAACCCTAAATTAAAGTCATTTTTTTAAAAATCAGAAATCAAGTTTTACTAACAACAGACCACAGGGAAGAAATGAGCAAAAAGCAGCATCCCTCACTGTTGGAAAATTACAGCTAAGAAAAATTATATTCATTTTATTGTCAGCATGGCAATATTCTAGTCTCCAACTTCAAAAAATAGCTCTAGAACATTTCCTAATATTTTACGTTTGTAATATCATCTTACGTATGGAAGCAATATATGGGGCATCCTTAGGAAATTGTTCAAAAATTGTTTGTAAAAATGCAAATCACACTGCTTTCATCTTTTGTCCAACAGATTTTCATAATCTAAGTTTTTAAAGTGCAAATTTAACCAGTGTATATTCTTTTCTGAAAATTTCGCTACGGCTTTTATGTAAAACTTATAATAGGATAAAGGTTCTTTTTAATGAATTGGTGAAGGCAAGCAGAAGAGTCTGCTGGATACATAAATTTTGTCAAAATAATTCAACGTACAATATGATATAAATGCTGACCCATATGTATTTACATGTTATCAACTCTGAAGCGAACCTGGCTGAAGCCATCTTTTGCTGCCTCGGAGTTGCCATGAACCCTGAGAGGGAGAAGGGAGGGGGGAAGTAGATAGACCAGGCAACAGTTAAAACAAAAAGTTTTCCTGTGGTAACCAAGCTCATCTCAACAGGTGGCTGTGGAAGGAGGAGAGGAGTGACCAAGCAGCCTGCCAGCTATTTTCATTGGACAATGTGACCAGTGATATCTGGGAGGGGGAACTTTTGCTCTTTTAATTAGGTAACTTTTAGAGTTGGTTTTCACTGGCTGTGTTGATATGATGTATCCAATAAACATATTCTTTGCCTCGGAGTTCTGCTTATGGTGGGTGCATTACTCGGAACGCTGACACATGAGATGTCACTCACTACATATTAAAGAGGTTTGTATCTTGGTATTGTAGGCCACATTTCATTATTAGCCATCAGGGAAGAGGGTTTTTTAAATCAAGGAATTGCTAGGCAGATATTGTAAAAAATTAGTATTTCTACTATTGTGAAATATGTTGTGAAGATGTCTCACTTAATATTTCTCAGTGATGGAGATCTGACAATGTAGCCACCATCTTGTTTCTAACCTCCTGTTAAGGTAAGCTGAAGCTATTCCAATGCATCCCAGCAGAGTACCTCCTATTTGCATAACCCACCTGGAATGGAGAAGTTTTCCGAAATCAATAATCTGCTGGGCCTAAGCAGTCTGATCTCCTGAGTAATGATTGGATACTGCATTTGTGCTGGGTCTATCAAAATATATGTTAAAAATAATTGTGCAGCTACTTTACTATTTCTTCTTTTATTGGACCCAACAATAACCAGAAACAAAGGCAATTTATAAGGAAATTAATGTACTATCTAATATCTTGTCAATAGAGTGAAAAAGCATAATTGAGCTGGGTTTTTGGCATTGCTCATAAAAAGTCAAATCTTTCAAAAAAAAAGACAAGGATTATGTTATTACAATTGTATTTTAAGCAATTATATTAAACTTGATGAATACTTCTAAAAACTCATGTCATTTCCAACCCCCAGAAGAAGAAAAATGCTATTCTGGTTAAGGGTTGGCCAGACTCTGTAGACGTAAAATTGCTTTTTTTCTTGTTTGGAAAACACAAACCAATTGCTGCCCTGAAATTAACCAGTGTTACATTTTGTGAAAGCAGAAACATTCAATAATGTAACCTCATTGCAAAATGCAGCATGAAATAAATGTGAAGACATGGTTTTCTATCGATATACTTTTCTCCTATCTCAAGGGTAGAAGCGCATTAGATTGGCTATGGGCAGAAGGCCTTGGCTTTCCTTCGGAGTCAGGTGAACTGTGGGAAACCAAAGAGGCTGCTGAAGTTAGAATGAAGACTATATAATGAAAGCCAGGAACCTACACAAGAACACTCTTCATAACTTAAGTACATGCAATCATCTCACAATTTCTCCATAACAATTTCACTCAGAGCATCTTTATCCTTCCATCAGACTGATGAGGATACCAAACAAAAATAATAAAATAGTGCAGAAGGGATACCTAGCACAGAACTAGTTTTCCAACTTTGGATGGGAAATTTAAGGACTCTTATGACCCTTGGTACATGACCCCAGCAGTCATATAGCATGAAGTAAATAATGGGATATAAATGTTCATAGCTTGAACAAAAAGGTATAGAAAAAGAAATGTAAATAAGACTTTAAGGCTCTACTGCAGAAACTTGGGGAGTTAAGAGTTAGAAAGAACTGTCGGAGTGATTGAAAACACCCTGGACAAATAACCCCAAAGGCACTCAATTAGGATAATCCCTTTTTGTCATTACCAATATCATTATGGAACAAATGGCTTCAAGACTGTAATCATAAATCCTTCTCTATAGTTATTTATTTCTCAACAGAAAGACTTTCATTCAACATTGAAACACCTATTAATTTCAGGTGCATAGCTAACATAATCAAGCATAATATTTAACACCAAAAAAGGTTGGCTTGGTCAAGTTATTAAATGAATGCTAAAACTTTGGGGCAATCTTTACCCTTGGATCTCCTTGATTATAGGCTCATTGATAAATGCCACTGTAATGAGTTTGAAGAATTCTTATACACTTTTCCAAATCTGTATACAAGAGAAGTAAAATATCTCTATTCAAAAAGATAGTAATTGAAGCAGTAGTGGGTTCTAAAACCCATTGCTACTGGTTCACGTGCGCGCACACAACACGTCTACACATGCGCAGAAGCATCCCGGGTGGGTGGGCGGAGCCTTCCACCACCGGTGCTACCAGTTCACAGAACCGGGCTGAACCGGGAGCAACCTATCGCTGAATTGAAGTATATAGGGCAATGGACATATTTCCTGAAATGAACTGCTGGTTAGCCTTTTCTAAGATCAGATGATATCAAGAGGTTCTTTGTTAAGTGTGTAATTTAAATGCAACATCTGTCTTTGCGAGGATCTCACAGTTGCTTCAAAAGATGTCCACAGCGTTTGCATGTCTATATGCATACAGGATTCCCATTGAAACTGGAAATAGCAGGGGGCAGCTTCTGAAGTAGTTATGCAAGATGTGCATCTGCTTTAATACTTGAAAGAAAACTGCTTCATTCAAACTAACACACTCTCTGATGCTTCTCTTTCAAACGTTTTGCACAGTACTATACCAGGTACTATGCTTTTGGGGGAAAAAACCACATTGCACTATGATAACAGCTAGTAATCTAATGAATAGCAATAATTTTGAAATCATGACATATTTATCTTGTTTCTTCTTCTTTATTTTTGTTTTTATTTATTTATTCATTTATTTTTGTCAAGTACGTGTTAGTAATATACATAGATGTAACATTGTTTATATACATAAGATGGGTACTGATAAGAGGGAACATTAAGACAGGGACGGTAGGCATGCTGGTGCACTTATGCATGCCTTGTATAACTACTGAAAATAAAAATGAAGATTATTAATTATGAAAAAAGTAAAATGGCACATTTATGGTACAATTGTTTATCGATATTATATTACCTTCATTCTTTTATGCATATTTTAGTTCTATAGATACCATTAAGTCTTGAGAAAATGAACATATTCCCTATCTATATCTGTATCTGTATCTGTATCTGAATCTGAATCTGAATCTGTATCTGAATCTGAATCTGAATCTGAATCTGTATCTGTATCTGTATCTGTATCTATATCTATATCTATTTATGTGTGTCTGTGTGTGTGTGCATGTGCAGCTTGGTAGCTAGCTATAAGTCAGGTTTTATTTTTACTCTTTTAAAAGCTTTGATGGATACTCCATTTCTGCAGGTATTGTTCCCGCTAAGTGCGTAACACAGGTGAGAGAAAAATGGAATCAGACAAAGAAATTGTTCTGCATTTCTTCCTACTAGATAAAATGTGATGAAAAAGATACTATAGGAATTATTCCAATTGAAGAAAGAAATTTGGAGAAATCCTCATGGCTGGATGCTCTTCTATTTAGTTACAATGTATCCTATAAATATGTGTATTTTTTTTCAATTTTTCTCCATTGTGGTTCTTTCAATAATGAGTCCTAACTTTGATAAATTCTTTGAGAATATTTTTTTCCCTGAACCAATTTGGAGAATTTATTTACAAATGATCACACAATTTTTATGGCTACCTATGGGCGGCTTCATAGCTTCCCAGCTCTAGAAAAAAAACATCAACTCAATATTGGCCTGATTTAGACATTTTAAAGATATCTATGAAAAAAAAAGGAAGAGCAGGGAAAGAGGGTGAACTACCTGTCTGTGGGATCCTTTTTTATTCTTGCCTAGATGTGTCAGGGTAATTGCTGTTCCTATAAAAGATAAAAGGAAGATCTGCATTGTCTCTTATTAAACCATGGATATTCCACAATCCTCCAAGGCGATGGTAGTAGTTCAGTGGTAGCTATCACCATCCAATTATTTTGCTTACTTCTGGTATCAGATGAAGAATATCTCTTATTAGAATCTTAACTAAAAGTTCTTTGGGGGATTCTTATGGTTGTCTATTTTGGCAATGAGATATTGAATTTGATGGTCTTCTGGTATGATTCAGTTGGGGGCTCCCCAAAATGCACAGAGTTAACCAAGGCTAGCAGGTAACAATACAGAAAAATTGTAATAAGGCTTAGAAGTTGAGAATACTAATGAACAAAAGAAACTGAATAGAAGATGTGAGACTTAGATTGATTGGATGATTGATTATGAGCTATCAAGGTATTTTGAACTCCAGACTGATAGATTCCCCGCCCCAAGATGATCTATCCCTAACCTGTTCTTTCAGTCTTCCGAATAGTGAACTCATCGCCACTGTATCTGAATCCAGCCACTTTGCTGCTGATGATGATACTCTTTTCATTCCTTCTACCTTTCCCAGCATTAGAGCCTTTTCCAGAGAGCTGGGTTTTCACATAATATATATGTGGTATATGTGAATATATAGTAAGTAGGATTATTTGAGCGTGGTCATTTGTATATTGAGTGAGAACTCTGGATTGATTTGTTCAATAATCCGTCAGTTTGTTTTCTTGGCTATCCATGATATTCTCAGAAGTTTTTTCTAACACCAAAGTTCAAAGCATTAATACTCTTCCTATCCTGGTTTTTTAAAGTCCAACTTTCATTCCCATATAGTGTCACAGGAAGTACCATGGCTTGAGTAATTATGATCGTTTATGTATAGACACATCATGGCATTTGAATATCTTTTCCCAGGCCTTCATGGGTGATCTACCTAATGCCAGTCTGAAGGCTATTTCTTGATTGCTTTTCTTTTACTGTTGATGGTTAATCTTAAACCATCAGAATATCTACTACTTTGTAATTCATCATCAACTCTAAGACTGGTTGTTCTACCAGTTGAATAACAGAATAACAGAGTTGGAAGGTGTTCTAGTCCAACTCCCTGTTCAAGCAGGAAACTCCATACTACTTCAAACAAATGGTTGTCCAATTTCTTAGAATATATATTCCACATAGTGGTTAAATAAATAAGGGCAGAGTTTACAGCCTTATCTCACTCCTTTGCCAACCTGGAGCCAATTTGTGTCAATATAATCTTTCTGGACTGTGGCTTCCTGACTTCTATATAAGTTTCTCATGGGGATAATGAGATGTTCTGTGATTTCCATGTTTCTGACTCCATTCCATAACTTGACACAATCAACCCAATCAAAGGCTTTTCTATAATTGATGAAGCACATACTATTTTTTTTCAGTCTTTGGCTTTTCCAATTATTTATTTATTTATGTAATTTATATGGTACTCATCTTGCTGTCCAAATTATCCAGCATGCCTTGGCAAAATGTGTGTGTGTGTGTGTGTGTGTGTGTGTGTGTGTGTGTGTGTGTGTGTGTGTGAGAGAGAGAGAGAGAGAGAGAGAGAGAGAGAGAGAGAGAGAGAGAGAGAGAGAGAGAGAGAGAGAGAGAGAGAGAGAGAGAGAGAGATGTTTAAAATGGGTACTATAAATATGAAATTATTTTCATTGTTTATTGTTTTGTTTAGATTCATAAACAAATGTTTCTCCTTGCAAAAAAAAATTCTACCAGAAATAAGAAATATTCAAAATTCTTCATGTTGTGAAAGAGTATAAGGAAGCATGAAGAATCCTGTATGAGCCTGAAGACCCTTCTAGTATGGGTCAACCAGGGGCCAACTAGATGTATCCTAGTATTGACCAGAGAGACTTGATAGTGCTAATCCACTGTTGCTACCTAATTGTTGGTGTAACAATTGACCAAAGTGACTGTGTTTGTAAATTAAATGATCCTCTCCTCTTGAATGATAAGACAAAGGGTGGAATAACTCAGGAAAAATATTGTGAAGAAGGAAGAAGAAAAGAAATCAACCTTGAGAAACATTAACATTAAAGAGCGAGATTTTCTGGTAAAGAAAATTATGGAGACTATATTCGATCTATAATAAAATTATTTTTGCTTTATGAAACAAAAAAGCAATACTGTACTGTGTGACATTTTAAAATGGCAAAGTTTTAATCATTTATGTTGTAAAAAATTAGATTACTTTGAATGTCATGCTTTATTTGTTTTTACCAGAATGTGAATCTGGGGAGTTATTTCATTATACTTGGTATTTCATTGAAATACTCATTTACTTAATTGTAAGGATTTATTGCAACTTAACCAGTCACATTGCTTTGTGAAGCAAAAGGGTTTCAAATTAAGTTTTTCTATCTGTCTTGAATTCATATGTAAATGGGAATTTAATTTTGATCTCTATGCTTTTGATTTATAAAATAGTGAGGAAACATTTAATGCTGCAGAGTGCATTAAAAATAGATATCCCAAAGAATTTGAAACAAGATTTAACTTTAATTCTCTTCTTACTTTTAAGTTATTAACATAGGGAATTCTGAGGGGTCCTTGGTGCTCTCTGAGCTTGTTTGTTTTCTTGCAGACATTTCATTACCCAAACAGGTAACATTATCAGTGGTAATGATTATCTAGATGATGTTCTTGAATTAAGGAATGCAATTTATTTGCAGTTATTATTGAAAAAAATATCCAAAAATTGCACTTTTGAAATGTTGTGGCCAGACTATATGATGTAAGTTATGTGGATCATTTAATACCAGTATTAAAAGATTTACTACTGGCTACCAATTGCTCTCCAAACAGAATTTTAGATACTGGAGCACTAAATCCATAACTGTCTTAAGAGTTCATTATCTAAGAAATCTCCTCTTTCCTTATGAATTTATCCAATTATATAGATGAGTAGAAGCTGCCAAAAATGAGCTTTCAGTTATGTGGGAGAGAATCTTCTCCCATGAAGCTCCCAAGTTATGGAATGAACTATCCAGAGAACTGTGCTTAGCGCTCTCTCTCTCTCTCTCTCTCTCTCTCTCTCTCTCTCGCACACACACACACACACACACACACACACACACACACACACACAAACACCTAATATTTAGGAAAGTGTAAAAATTCATTTCCATTGACAAGCTTTTCATTATTAATTTTATTTAAATGTATTGATTGTGTTGATTTTAATTGTTGATATTTTAATTGTTCATATTTGTTTTCATCGAAATTATTTTATGTTTAATGTTTTGATGTAATTGTTATAAGACACTTTGAGAGTTTATAGAGAAAGCAAGGCAAGGCTTTGAAAATCAGGAAAGTGGTTTGAGGAGGAATTTCAAAACAGGTAGGGCTTTTGAAGCTGCCAAAGGAAACAAAGTTGGAACATTCCTACTCTGGCAAAAGATTATCACTTTATTTATTTATAAATGTCTTTTGTTAAAATGGTTCAGAGACCTCCAGAGTAGATAACAGAAATAGCTGACATAGAGATGTGGAAAAGCAGCTGCAAAACCTTCAGGAACTGGGATTAAGAAAACACAAGTTGTTAATGTCTATGACTACTCAGAAATGGCAGGAGTCTCTTTCAAAATTATAATCATTTGGCTTTTGAAATAACTACCCTCAGGTGAAACTAAATAGGGTTTTTTTGGCATGCAAAGTAATTAGTTTAGTGATACTGGAAAATGAGCATGGTGTCAGATTCATAGGAGTAAAATTGAAATGTGGCTGCTTTACAACAGCACAGATGTTTATTATATTATCCTATTCCTATACATATTACTGAAATGCAGAAAATGAGGGCGTTTGTGTTTGTAGTTTTGTGTTTGTAACACCTTCTAATTTGCATGACTGTGCAGTTATTACTCATTTTCATTAATAAGTTTTATTACTTTGGCTTGATGGTAGAATTGTTTGGTAACTGAACATCTCAATGGAATTGGATTCTCTGATTTTTAAGTCACAAAAATATCCCAACAGTAGGAATTTAGAGCTATTATTGTTACACACTGAAACTAGGCATCTTTCCCATCTGAGCAGTAATTTGGCCGGTAATATACACTACAATTCATGGTAGACCCATGTCATTCCTCAAAGCCAGGTTTTCTTCTGTGCTTTAAGCCAATAGGGAGGTTGGTTGAAAGGAGATGGAAAATTGTTCAGATTGATTAAAACAGGAATAGGAAATGTGAAAATCCAGAGAATCACCATGACTGGAAATCAAAGTGGATATAGAATGTATATACACAATATGCTACACAAATAAATCCAATCCATGAACACTTTCATTGGCAATGATCCATGAAGTAGGAGCCATCACACTTGCATAATATTGTTTCTTTCTTTTTCCTAGAACTATGTGGGGGGCAGAAAGGCTTAATGATGCTAGAACTGCCAGCCAGAAATGGTCTGCATGCTGGCGGTTCAAGCCTGGTGAGAGGGAGTGAGCTCCAGTCACTCAATCCCTAGCTCCTGCCCACCTAGCAGTTTGAAAGCTTGCAATATTGCGAGTAGATAAATGGGTACCACTTCAGTGGGAAAAACCTAGCTGCGTTCGTGAATGCAGAAAGCAGAAGCCAATTCTGGACCTGGCTGGATGTGAGGCATCGCAATGTAAGGCAAGGTGAGGTGAGACTGGAAGCACCGCTAATTGGTGTAAAGCTAGTTCACCCCGTGCAGTGCACCAAGATTAGTCATGCAAGCACCAAACAGAATGAACTAGCAATCTAGGCTGTCCAGACTACATTGTATCTACCATATGTAGATTTCCCTGACATTAAATGCCATATGATAAATAGATGATAGATAGATAGATAGATAGATAGATAGATAGATAGATAGATAGATAGATAGATAGATAGATAGATAGATAGATAGATAGATAGATAGATAGATAGACAGATAGGTAGACAGATAGGTAGACAGATAGGTAGACAGATAGGTAGACAGATAGATAAATTATTTTTTCTTGAAAGTCTCTTTTAAATCAGATCTCTCTACTACTTTCAAATGTACTATTACTGCATTTTATAGAGAAGATCATCCATATTACAATTTAGCATTTGGCGAAACTATCAGCTGTTTATAACTTCACTATTTTAATTGACTTGGGAATATATACTATACCAGCATGAATGTTCTGGACATTAATATATAAAGCAGGAAAACTGAAAAAGTGAGGGATCGTGGCTAATGGTAGCTTTCATGGAGTAATTATTATGTCATTGTTGTCTGAATTTCCTTCACTCCCTTTTACAAAATGATCAGCATCATCTGATTTATAGTCAGTGCTTTTAAAAAATAAATCCTTATCATAGCTGTTTTATCCTAAACCGTTAGAGTGCCATTGCATATATTCTCTTTAAATTTGCATTGTGTTTTCAGCCAATGAATATTTCATTAATAAACAATTTATTGTATTTAGCAGTCTTTTCCATCACATATATATTTAAAAAATAGCAAGAGTCTTCCTGCTTTTTTAAAACAAAAACAAAAACCCACAAGCCTGCAGCTTGAACAACTACTGTAGATTTCTGCTTATTATCATTCTTCAGTAATTTTTTTGATACAAATATCCAATGCTTTTGAAACAATATACTTTTATAAGTATATAAAATTGTATCTATCAATTTGAAAATGAACTTCCACAGTTTCACTCTGAACGAAATAAACATACAAAACAAAAGGGTGGTTTTTTTTTTAATGCAATTGAAGGACTGCTTGAGCTCTGGGAATGCTAGTAGTCCATTTTGTCGGAAGAAATCAGAGAAGAGAAAAGAGAATCACTTTAAAAGTGATAAGAGCTTGAACAAAATAAGCCAGAGAGAAATTGGATATGCAGAGAAAAAGCAATGAAACATACACAATGCACAACAGACTCTGTTCCATATAAACAGAAATATGTTACTCTCTGAGCTGATGGTCAGCTGTAACGGATACATTAGGTTCCCCATCCCTTATGTCTCTGATAGGCAATTTTTGTCAGACTGTTACAAACCTAAAAGAAAAAAATAGAGCTAAATCCAATGGAAAACCCACTCTCTCCCATAATTCTTTGACCGACAACGCCCTTGCAATATTATCTGAATGTTGTGCTTTCTGTTTTGTTAAGTATCTTTTTCTTGCAAAGAGAATTAATATATCAGAGAAAGAATCATGAGAATTTAAGCAAATTTTAAACCATGTGTAAAATGTGGGAGGACTGTTTGTGATATGTTTATTTTATTTATTATTCAATAATGCTCAGAGTCACCCAATTCTGTCATATTTTTGGCAGTGAACAAGTTATTGAAATAGTTTTAAAAAGCAGTAGAAATACTAATATAAAAGAATCACTGTCTATCACAGAGGTTTCAAACTTGGAGAATTCTGGGAGTTGAAGTCCACAAGTCTTAAAGTTGCCACGTTTGGGGACCCCTAGTCTATCATCACATCAACACAATTTTTTACACAGCATCGCAACACTCAAGTCAGGTCAAAGGTGCCCTCGATGTACCGAAAGATAGAAATCATTAATATTTTATATCTCTTTAGGCCCATTTGGTCATTATTCAAATTAGAATGCTTATCACATTCCACTCAAGAGGTATCTCACCACTGTCACCATTACTCAAAATATGAGGAACATGCAGAAGTCTGGAAGAGAAAAACTTACATCCTTTCAATTGTCCAAATAATTAATGATTGTCATCTTTAGCAATTATTCACAGCTATGACAGTGATGAAGAAAGTAACTTTATGACCAGTCCTAACATTTACAATCTTTGCAGGTCTGTAAAGCAAAAGAAAGCGTAAGTAAGATTATACTAGCACAGTTACAGTTTCACATAGTGACTGCTTTGCTTAAGAACAGTGTTTCTGGGCCAATTGTAGTTGCTCAATGAAGTATGATTATTTTCCAGATCCAGAAAACCAAAGCCATACATATACGTATACAATTGTGCAAAATACACAGCGAGAGATAGATATATTTTAAAAAAGAAGAAAAGATAAGAAAAAAGAAAAGAAAAGAAAAAAGAAGAAAAGAAGAAGAAAAGGGAGGAAAGGAGAGAGGGAGGGAGGGAGAGAGAGAGAGAGAAGGAAGGAAGGAAGGAAGGAAGGAAGGAAGGAAGGAAGGAAGGAAGGAAGGAAGGAAGGAATGCTATATTATAATGTTACATGTAATGTTACATGTAATGGTAAGAACTGCTATTTTTCTCAGGTTTTGTATTGTAGTTTTCTTGTCTTCTTGTATGAAACCAATGGACTCATCAGCTCTTTTGGTACAAAAGGATAATGATAATGGCTTCTGAATACTTGCATGTCAACTTTCCACCTCCATCAATGCTAAGACTTCTCTGTTTCAGTTTGTGTTAGTGCATTAAACAGACTGCACTTACAGTTTTTTCACTAACAAGACATTTTGTATGAGGTACCTTGATCTGACAAAAATGCAAGTCAATAGTTTAGCAAAAATCTAAGGCATCGTTATCCTTTAAAAAATGGTTTTCTTTATCTGACTGGCTTGTCAAAGCAAATTATTTCCCAAAGTACTTAATTTCATAGCAATACTGCCACTTAGCACCTGTGTTCACACAATACACTAAGCCAATTCAATTACACATCCAGTAGCTCCATGATCTAGTAGCTGCATTCATTCTACTGTACATGCTAAGCTTGGTTAATGTTATCCTTGGCAAGTTTATTTCTAGCTTAGCATGCTGTGCTTTGGTTCATTGGTTCAGAGAATTCTGAAATGAAAAATGAATAGGAAATTGCCAGATAAAACATGTGGTAGAATCAGAGCCAATGGGTACCTTGTAATACATCATCTAAAAGTATCCTAGGTCTTTCCACAGGATGCAGGACTTCAGTTCTGTTCTCAGGATGGTTGAATGCAGTTAACTAGGGATTAGGCTTTGCCGTCTTTATAACAATACATTTTCTTTCTCTAATAATCTATAAAAATCTGCTTTACCATGGCTCAGCTCATATTCCCATTGTCAGAAACATTCACCAAGAAAGAGGAAGAGAGAGATTTTTTTTAAAAAAAATAATTTCCAATAAGCAATGCCTTGTCTAATGAATGAACTATGCTCATAACTTAAAGGAATTTTTTGGTGTGTCTTTTCTTGAAAAGTTGGTCCCTGGTAATTGAGTTTCTGGACAATTGCCACACAATGTAATATTCCTTTCTTAGCTAAAATGCTGGAGAGAATGATGCTATCCAGCTACATGCCAATAGTATGATATTTATTTATTTTTCCCCATCTAAATTAGGAAATGCTATATATTTGCTTGACATTTACCTTGCAACAGTGATGAACCAGATGATCCCAAATAATTGAAGATGAATACAGATAAGCTGGAAATATTGTGAATAAGTAACCTAATCAAGAGGTTATTGGGATATGCATCACTCACTTACCAGGAGTAATTCAATTAAAAAAATTGCAATTACCTGAGGTTTGGGGCAAAACATAGTAGGCTTGGAATGATAGAAGATACATGCATCACTTCAGATATGTTTTGTCATGTTTTCCTTTCAGTGCAAAAGTAACCATTAAGCAATACTTCTGACTGTAAGCCTTATTTTTATTTTAAAAATGTGAGCTGGAAATTAGAAAAGTATTTTTTTCCAAAAATTTCTTTGGATTTATATCAAATACTTGGTGTTAAGATGTGTATACTGTTTAGCCATTCTCCTAGCATTTAGGAATAACATGTTAAATTTGTTCAAACACTAATGTTGATTTAAACCCAAAGAATTGTATTGCATTTTTATCTATAATTCCCATATTGCAAAGTAGAAAAAGCCTACTGACAGCTTCCATGCTATTCTGCTATTAGACAGATTTATTCTGAGATTTTTATCTGTTACTATTTATTTTGGATTTACTATTCTTGCCATTATCAGGACTCAATCTCCTTCACCTCCTCCTCTCTCTCTGTGTATACTGTATATTCAGTTTTGTTGTAGAATTTATTACCATGTTTTAATACTTCTGAACTGACCAATCAATTACTAAGTGTAAATTGTTCTTTTATTATTTTGTATATACTTTGTAAAATATTCCAAAAGGAATCGTATGATGGGTATTGAGGAGCTAAAACTCTGGATTATCAATAGATGTCAGTACAGAAATATGGGGGGGGGAGTGTTAAATTCTGATACTGAAGAGGCAGGAGACAGATTAGTAACTTCAGCTCTTTATTTACATGGTCAGCAAACATCAGCAAAGGCAAGCTTGCAGCAGGGATTTAAATAGGGAGCCCTTTAAACAAGGAGCCAATCAGAACTTCCCTGCCTTAGTTCCTTGTCGGACTGGAGTGAAAACTTCCAATTCTTTGAGACATAACAGGGAGCCTCTTTGCTGTTGTCTTGTGTTTGTTTGGAAATATGCAACACAAAACTGATAGCCCTACTTAAATCCATGCCCTCCATAACAAAATTGTACAGTCTTATGTCTGATTACTGGGTCTATGTTCAGACTAAGCACCTTCCCCATTCCCAGCTCTAAAACACAAGAACCAATTAAATAAACTCCCACTTGAATAACCAATTTAAACCAAACCTTCAGGTCAACTAAGAAAGCACCTACATGTATTTCCCTGGAAATGATACTTAAAATGATACTTACCATAATTTCATTCATGAAGAAATGTACACATTTGGGTAAGTAAAAAAATCCTTTCCTGCAATTAACATACTGTATCTACACTGAATTACAAATTTATGAACTTGTAGTGTGGCATTAAAGAAACAGCTGCCTCATCTCTCATTTTTTTCTCAGACAGACATTCAAGAAATCACATTATTCAGGAATGAATAACTATACATAAGACTAACAAAATTATGTACATATCAGATTAACTGCAGTCCAATTTGAAATGTTGCTTACTTATTTTCTGGTTGTCAAATCAAATGATTGGAAGCAGCATTTTGATTTGAAGAATTAATTCACTAATTCAGCTCAGAAGAAAGGGCTTTTTACTCATGGACATATACGATATATGAAACTTTTCATTGCCTGAAGTGAAGCAAATATGATCATTCTAATCTGAAATTACACCATGAAATTTCAACATGAAGCATTTCAGTTACTTAGTAATAGCAATAGCAATAGCACTTAGACTTATATACCGCTTCATATTGCTTTACAGCCCTCTCTAAGCGGTTTACAGAGTTCAGCATATTGCCCCCAACAATCTGGGTCCTCATTTTACCGACCTCAGAAGGATGGAAGGCTGAGTCAATCTTGAGCCGGTGAGATTTGAACAGCTGAACAGCTGAACTGCTGAACTAGCAGTAGCCTGCAGCCTGCAGTGCTGCATTTAACCACTGCGCCACCTTGGCTCCACTTACTTTGGACTTTGGAGGTACATTTTGACCACAGCTTCATTTGGGGCATCCTTTAGAGCTCTGAAGCACACATTCTGTCAAAGGTGTCTCAAATCTTCTAATTCTCAATTCATGTTCTGTGTCTCCAATACTTAGAAGAAATCTCTTTACTGCCATTTTCTGGTTGTTTGGATATTTGCAACCCAAATTTGCTAACCCTACTTAATAGGGTTGTGGGAGTATGTCCTGATGGTGCAATGGTTAGAATGCAGTATTGCAGGCAAACTGTGCCCACAACCAAGAGTTCGATCCTGATGGGGCTTGAGGTTGACTCAGCTTTCCATCCTTCCCAGATCAGTAAAATGAGGACCCAGATTGTTGGGGGAAATACGCTGATATTGTAAACTGCTCAGATAGTGCTGTAAAACACTATGGGGCAGTATATAAATCTAAATGCTATTTCTATGTCTTGTTTAGCTGGAAACTATAGCTTTGCGTCATGTCCTTTATACATATTGGAATAATATTGATCAAATGCTTTTTGGATAGCCACATTATCCATTAATATAGCATCTATCTCTTGAAGTTTTCCAATTTATTGTATATGCCAGGCATCCGCCAGGTTTATTTGCGAATACAATACATTTTTTCTTTCCATAGTTCATTTTTATTTCTATTTCTCTTACTGTTAACATAGACAGCTGTTGCTCTAAAGGCTTAATTTGCTGCGAGGTATTTATCTTCCCTGGAAATTACTTTAATTCTTTTATCTTATTCACTTTTAGTTCAGTATTATGTTGTATCAAATAGCCTCTAATAAAAGCTTTACTTGCATCCCAAAACATTCCTAAATCAGTGCCTTTATTTAATTTCAAAAAATTCTTTTACTTTATTTTTACTGTCCTCTTTATTTCTTCTTTCTGTAACAGTGTTTCATTTAATTTCCATCTAAAAGTACTAGGTTTTCCAAATCATATCTATTCTTGAGAAGGATCTATGTCTTTCTGGGGGGAAATAAGAACTGCATTTTTCTATCTCCATATATTAACCAACCCTAAATTGCGCTTCAAATGAAAAAATAAAATAAAATAAAACCTCATGATAATTTGCCTAGAGTGATTTTAATATTTGTTCCTCAAAAGTTCTGTTCAATTGTGAGGAAATCATTCCAATCCAATCCCTCACCAAGCATCAATTTTCGTATGAGAAATCCATTAATCTCGCCATCACAATAACTATACTTTGGCCTCATTTAGGTATAGGTTCCCAGTATAAAAGTCTTAGGACAAACCAATCAATCTTATCACTCAATACAAGTTCTGAATTTATGTGTATTGGTGTACAAAACAGGGTTGTTGGGTTTTTTTGGTAGCTTCTGAGATAAATTCTTCACAGAAAGATTTATAAGTCAAATATTTGAAATCTTCCTTTTCTGAGATTAGCTTCTTGTAAGCAAATAATATCTTCTTTTAATTTTTTCAAATAATGATATTTTTTCTGTTTTGATGAGCTCCATATGTATTCTATATTAACCATTTGTAATCCACAATCAGATCAAATATTTAATAAACTCAGTACCTGTAGCACTTAATTCAGTATCATTCCTTTCAGATTATTGATGTAGATAACGGGGGGGGGGGGGAATCAAAAGAACTTTACATTACAGTGGGCACCTGTTCATTGACACAAATCCTATTTGTTATAATTGCTGTTCTTCAAAATAAATCATAAACAGGAAAGATAACATTTTGTGGGTGCATTTTGTTTCTCTCTTCTCTTTATACTCTTTGCCTCCATCCTTGAGGGCATTAAAGAGATTGAAGAAATTATCAGCCCATCAGAAATATTTTTTTTGCCAAAAGAAAAGCATATGCATTCATATAAATGCATATTTGCAATGAAATACATCAAACGTTCTTTGCTCTTTATGCAATTTTGCTAGGAAAAGTTATATTTAAGTGAATAAGATTTGCACAAATTGAGATATAAATTTTCAAACAAAACCAAACACACAAAGGAATTTTCTCAAACATTTTAATGGTCACATTGGGTTTTGTTTTTATACATCATCACAATTCACAATATAGTCATCTTATGTTTTAAATTGCATGGCAAGGCACTCTTGCATATGTACAAACTATTGATCATACAAAAGCAATTTGGAAAAGAAAAAGGGCCATTAAGAAAAAAAAGATTAAAAGATATTTCAGGTGCAGCAAGAATGTATATAGGCATTCAAAAATTACTAACCAGAAACATTTACAAATCCATTTCAGTCTATTCCTGGAAGAACATCCTTTGCTATCTGTTTTCCCTGACCTCCATGTGTTCTATACGTCAGTGTCCATAATTCCCAGCCAAAGAAATAGCACCATATTAGAGGTGAACCTTTTAAAATATCTGATAGAAAAACATGTAAAACTGACTTTCCACCATACACACCAGTCATAATGAAATGAGAATATATCGTAGGTCAGTAATAAAGCACATATTTTAAGCAGTTGTTCTACTCAAATTAATCTGGTCAAGTGTGAAAGACTTGTGCTACATAATTGCTAGAAGAATTAACAGTATAAATCTGAATGAACAAGACATAAAATGTAGAATATTTAGACTTCATTTGAGAGTGTCTAAAACAAAAGGATTTGCTCTTAAATTGCAATGATTTCAAAATGACAATTCATGCATTATCACATCACAACTCAAGTTCTACCCTTTTGTACTTGCATTGCAACTTTTCATACAAGTAGATAGGAGACAAAGTTGGCACTGCAATATTATGACACACATGTCAACACTTGCTCCTTCTTTCAATGTCTATGGCTGAAAAGTGAATGATGTATGAGAAGTCCACCAAAGAACATCATTGTATTTATGTCTTTGCTGTTTTGTAACATCCGTAGTTCTGCACTAAAGATTATCATGGAAAGGTTTTGCCATTGCTGACATTGTTATTGACATTTTATCAGCTAGCTATTAATGCATTTTATTTCTTTTGGACAGCTCATAAAGAAACTAATTCTCTCATTCTTTCAATCATATATCTGTACCTAGAATGATTCATTTTTTTACACATAGAGCTTGTTTTGCATCACAACCATAATTGAAAATACCCATGAAAAATAATTATACAGAGGCTGGCTTTTTATACTCTGTTTTATAATGAAAGTATGGTAGTTGGGGCTGCAGACTTTTAAGTGAGTAAGGTCTAATGAATTACTTTTTCTCATTCCCAGATAAGAAGTGTACTAAGTCACACTTTTATTTCAATTTCAATTCATCTTCAGCAGCACCAGTTTCCAACATTCTGCCTATGTTTCTGAAAAATCTAGATTCTAGGTTGCTGAATTATTTATATATTTTGTATTTCAGGCATTAATGAAATATACAAAATGTTCCTTTTCCCTAGTTCCTAATCTTGACAAATCGAAGAGTACATTCTTAAGGGCTGTTGCTAATGCTCACTTATCATTGGACCTACCCAGTTCTTGACACATCAGATAACACCAGCAGGAGGGTACATCGGGCTGGATACATTAAAGTCAATTACTTCTACATACTTAGTGATTCTATTTAAGGTTTATCAAATGAGGATATTGTTAGAGGTGAGAATAAATGTCACATAGAGGCGATGTTTGATCGTTCTCTCAGAGCTCAGACATTTAGAAATGAAACCGAAGTTAAAGTCTAATAAAATATTTATTTCGGTACAAAAACAATAAATTCTGAATAATTACATTCTTGCTAAGTAAATGCGACCACTCCTGATCAGAGCCAAACCACAAGAAGAAGAATGGAGAGTCAGGAATGCACACATGTGTACAAGATCACATCACGTGTCCTGTTTGTCATGGAATGTACCATAATATTAGGATAGGGGTGCATCACCCTGCATATACATACAACTGACAATATTCACTATGTGACAGATATTTCTCCCATTGAAAATGTAGGCATATATTTCATAGTTAGGATAAACTGAAGATGTAAATCAATAACAGACATAAATGTTTAATGTTTTATTTATTTCTAAAAATATAAAATCAATATTAATGGGATCTGCTAACTATGTTGCCATTTTCACTGGCAGAGCCTTTTCACATCAGTTCTAAATGGCAGTACTTCAGTGAAACAAGTAGAATGTAACTGATATGAGACGATATATGTGAGATTTTATTTTATGTCTGCACATGTTCTAAGGTATGCTAAGGTTGATCACAAATCCCAGAAAATATAGGGTGAAAAGACAACAACCAGAACTTATGTTGGTTAGAACTACATATACACATTAGTGAAAATCTGCATTATAGGAAACATTGGAAGTGGTTTATAGTCATCTGTGGGATTATTTTCAAGATAGCTCTTGCATTTTTAATTTAAAAACTTATATTAATATCTTTTAAAATATTCAATAAAATGATTTTGTAAATCAAAAACAAAGGCTGAATTATTTTGATTATGTCTTTAAGAAATGTGTTAATGTAATGTATTAATTAGTGTAATACATTAATGTAATGCAATAAAAAGGTCAGAATGTCAATTGAATAAATTTTGTTGAAATCCCCTAATTCAAATGTCACATAAGTTATAATGCAATTTTGAAAAAAAGTTTATTTTCAAATTAATTATAAGGACTGCCTTGGGTAAAGTGTCATATAAATACCAAGCAATAATCTGCAAACTTATGAAATCAGTGGAACTTGCTCTCAAGTAAAGCATATTGTGGATTCAGTTTCAGGCTGCAATCCTGCATTAAAATCAATTTGAAGAAACAGGTTGAACCGTTGAATTATATGTCATCTCATCATCTTTTATATTCAGCAGAAGCGGCAGATTTGTAATCTTGAAGGATTTTATTGGCATCCTATTTGGAAGTAGACGTTACCATCCCTCTTACAAACTTTTCAATATTTCAAATAGCTGAACATTTTTTAAAAAAGCATATCCTTTTAGCAAAAAAACCACAACAGAAGACCCACCAGCTAGATCAAAAAGGATGAAAGGCAAGTTTGACACACAGCTTTTGTAAAATTCTGTCAGTAATGATTCATGTGAAAGATACTCATGCAAAGTCATGATTTAGATCATTGTGTCAAAATACAGAAAAGTGAATCTCCTGGATTGGTATTATGAATAGCATGGGATGAAAAGGACAATTACATAATTGAAACATAAATATACTGTACACATCTAATATAAAGAGCGGGAGACAAATTCTAAGTTACTGCAGATAGCTCAATGAAGATTAAAAGATTGACTGCAGTTTGCCAGGCTGGGATTCCCCAGAGATTGCCTGAGACCAGGCTTTAGGTCGAGTCAAAAGGTTCTGTCATCAGCTCTCCAGTTCAGAATGCTGAGCAGAGATCAATACCTACCATCCTAGGAGTGATGAATGAGGGGCAGAGGGTCAAATGAACCAGCTTGGCCCAGGATGAACTATTGGTCATTGAAAAGTAGAATCAAAGGCTACCAGATAGTTGTTAGATCAGGACAAACATTTCCCCTGAGATCACAGGTTTATGTAGTTAAACTTCACCTAATGTTATCCTAATGTTACAAATTTCATCTATTATCATTCCAAACCATGAGCCATAATGTTTGGCTGGGCTGCTGGAGTTGTGTGCAAAAAATGCTTGGAAACATGTTAAAAATATATCCCCCCCCCCCACTTTTGGCTTTAGATAACACATATAAAAATTTAGACCAGTGCTATATTCTGCTTATAATTGTATTTTGTTGTATTCAAATGTATTTTCAATCATTGCCTGAAGATGCAACCTATGACAGATGATATATAAATAGTTTAACGACGAAATAAGGTTTGGATAAAGTACTGCAGAACTGTTGTGTTGATTTTGAAAGGCAAAAAAATATTTATGTTTAGAAATGATGGAAAATCCTCTGTATATACATAAAAATCTTGATAAAGTTCTAAAAGAGGCAATCCAAATGTCCTCCAAATGTTTCCAAAGAGTTCTAAGAGTTGTTATCCCAATAGTTCTAGAGACAGCTTGATAATTGCTATCTCTAATTCCCAATATATCTAAGTAATGAATGCAACATAAGCCACTAAATGATGCCTAAACCACTACCATGAATTGTGTGTGTGCTAGGTACAGCAGCTAAATAAATTGAGTGAGTGAGTGAGTGAGTGAGTGAGTGAGTGAGTGAGTGAGTGAATGAATGAATGAATGAATGAATGAATGAATGAATGAATACTAAATTATGAAAGCATTGCCACAAAAAATCCCAACCATGTTATAAAAAATAATTTTTTTTCCTAAACGGAAGTAAAGTTCCAATGCCCAACGATTTCTCAAGAACCCAGATTACATTTTTAAAAACCCATAGAGGGGAATTATTAATATCTTTCAATTGGTTTTGCTTAGAGTGAAATATATGTATTTATTTATATGGCTGCTCTCAAAATGTGACTCTGGCA
This sequence comes from Diadophis punctatus similis, assembly GCA_023053685.1. Lineage (NCBI taxonomy): Eukaryota > Metazoa > Chordata > Lepidosauria > Squamata > Dipsadidae > Diadophis > Diadophis punctatus. The sequence goes on along the minus strand of JALIGW010000004.1, from coordinate 39,256,776 downwards.
AAAATAATGTGGCTGATGTTTTGTCTTTCTCAGATAAAACATGGGAGGATTTTATAGCTTTTGGAACCTACTAAAATTGCACAAGAAATGTTCATACATCTCTAAAGGTGCACTCCTTTCCTTACATACTGAGATTGAGCTTTATTCAACTGAATGTGGCTGTACTGGACCACACTTTTAAATACAGAGTATATAATAGGATTTTTAAAATGTCTTCATCAAATACCACTGATTGCATCCTGAAAAGCCTCTGCTTGATATAATGTAATATCAGATTTTCAAGTTGGCATTAAGCATAATGGCTTATCATTTATCAGTGAAATATATTAAGCTCTTTTGGAGCATGTTTCTAAAGCCTAATATTTTTTAATTTTTTAAAGATAAAAATATATTTTTATATGTGAAGTATTTTCAATTATCTTGATCTCTTCACAATTTTTCTGTCTGTCTTATGAGCAATTTTTGACAATAGCCTAGTCAATGAAATTGCACCTGAAATTGTAAGATTATCTGAAAAAATCCATTCAGCTTTGTGGCTAAGTAGCAATTTAGAACCCACAGCAGGGAACTGTATTAAAAATCTCTTGAAATTTTACTTTTCTAAATCTCTCTCAAAGTACAAAAAGTTAGGACTGAAATTCAATAGGTATCTTTTTTTGATGGGCAGACTGCCATACTTGCTGTGGCTTTTGCTCTCTCCTGCTCCCTACAAACAGACATATATATATATATATAATCACTTTAAAAAAATCAGTTCAGTCTGACAAAACAGCATTTGCTATAGAATATTCATGCAAAAAGAATTTCAATGCAATTGTTATAGCTATGATATGCTCTTCTTACATGTTGCAGATTTGAATTCAGTAGAAGCCCTTTTTAGAGAATCCTCCTGAATATACTGTAAGCAGAGAACCAAAGTAATACTGAATAATAAAGTTGCAAAACCTCTCATTAAAACAACAAACAAACAAAGCATAATATAGCTAGTTGATTGCAGATTAAGTAGACTATGCAGCTCAGCCCAGCTAACAAATATTCAATATATTTGAAGTAAAAATTAGATTTAAGGGGGAAAAATCATGAGGATAGAAAGCCCTCACTTTGTATTCATATTTGTATTTATTTATTTCATCAGGCATGTATTAGATAACAGATATAAGTATAAACATAATTATGAATACATGAAATGGATAAAATTAAAAGGAACATTAGGACAGGGACGGTAGGCACGCTGGTGTGCTTATCCATGCACCTTAAAGACCTCTTAGGAATGGGGTGAGGTCAGACTTCCTTATAACCACTGGAGATTGGAAGCCTTCGGAAGCGAGGTCCACGATCTCCGCGGCCCCGTTCCGAACTCTCCCTGTTGGGGGCTTCATTTGAAGCCATAGCCACCCTGTAGGGGTGGTGAAGCAAAGGGGGACCACCTTGCAGATTGAGGGGAGCCACATCTGCCCTCCCTGTCTCGGAAAACCCCCTCACCCAAAGATGAGGAGCAGCGGCAGTCAAAATGGCTGCCATGAAGCCGGGGAACAGCCAGAAACAATAGGACTATGCAGGAGCTGAGAAATGGTGAATGGTGTATCATCTGGGTGAGAAAAGATTTATTGCTGCAGCTTAACCCCAAAAATCCAAGGGAAACACATTTCAGAATGATTTGTTATTGTGGCGTGCAATTATTGTGAAAAAACATATTGGAAATTTAAAAAGGAAATATTTGTTTAAAAAGAAAATTAAGTCAAAAATTGAATCCACAAACCAAAAGGCATGATATTAAGAAGGCATTTTAAGAGGCTGGAACTATAACCCCATTTTTTCTTCAAATAATTTGGCTTAATTATTGGATTTATAAGTTAAAATAAACAAGATAAATAAATTGGACTTGTTAAAATAAAGCAGAGAGGCAGCAGAGTGAAGCAAAGAGCGCCATCTGCTGATGAAAGTGAATTTGTGCAACTTGGGAATAAACAAAGAACTGAAAATAATTATTGAATTATACATATTTACCTTATAACCACTGGAGATTGGAATATTAAATAATATTTTGCATTTGGAGACCCCTGAATATTATTGGATATACAAAAGCGACTTGAGTAGTGGAGGATCCTTGAAGTAACTAACTGATTTGACTGAACATTGATGAGACATTAAAATTTGAGAATAATTATGGATGTCTTAGAATACTATGAAACACGATCTGATAAACAATTGGCATTGATATTTATAGACGCACAAAAAGCATTTGATAATCTTGATTGGAAATTCTTAATTACACAATTAAAAATGATGCAATTCGGCGAGAAATTTATTGGAACAATAAAATCAATATACACACAACAGATAGCAAACATTCTGGTCAACGGAGATATGACAGAGAAAATAAATATTAGTAAAGGTGTCAGGCAAGGATGTCCGCTCTCCCCTCTATTATTTATTTTGTCTCTAGAAATACTTTTAAATCAGATAAGAGTAAATCAAGAAATTAAGGGTTTGACCATTAAAAAAGAACAATACAAAACTCAAGCCTTCGCGGACGATATGGTGTTTATAATTGAGGATCCCCATAGTTCAGGCCCAAAACTATTAACAGACATAGAAGAATTTGGAAAAGTAGCCGGTTTAAAAATTAATAGGGATAAAACAAAAATGATAACAAAAAACCTCTCTACAAAACAGAAAGAAGATCTAGAGAAAATAATGGGACTAAAGATAGCAAAAAAAATTAAATATCTGGGGATTTGGTTGACAGCCAAATGTGCTTCAATAAGGGAGGATAATTATACAAAACTACTACAAAAAATAAAAAAAGATTTGACAAACTGGTCCAAACTACAAATATCACTTATCGGTAGAATATCAGCTGTTAAAATGAATATTCTACCCAAAATTCTTTACCTCTTTCAAGTAGCCCCAATAAAAATTCCAAATACTTTTTATACAGAACTAGACAAATCAATTCGGAACTTTATTTGGAACGGCAAGAAACCAAGAATAAAATACAAGCTATTACAAGACAAAAGGAAACAGGGAGGATTTGGACTCCCTGACTGGAAAATTTATCATCAAGCGGCAGCTGCAGCTTGGATTAAAGATTGGATAAACTTGACGAATAAAAGAATATTAACTATTGAGGGCTACGACTTACAACTGGGGTGGCATAACTATTTGTGGAACGAAGGCAATAAAAAGCATACTTACTTCCAGAAGCACCATATTCGAGGGTCATTAATAAGTGAGTGGAGAGAAATTAGGAAATATTATTCTCAAACTCCAAAATGGATATCTCCGATGGAGGCTACAGCGTACCCTAACTTATTCAATCTGGACAAAAAGATTACATACAACCAACTACTAGATGATCAAAACAACTTAAAAACTAGAGAAGATTTGGCTTTGATGGGTATAAATCTAGAATGGTGGTCCTACTTGCAAATTCAAACTAAATATAAAAAAGACTCAACGCAATTTGGCTTTCAAAACAAATATCAAGATTTGGACAAAATTCTATTGGGAACAGAGGAAAAAACTATCACAAAATTATACAACTGTTTATTGGAATCGAAAATGGAGGAAGAAAAAGTTAAAGAGGTGATGATAAAATGGGCACAAAATTTTGGGTATTCAATTGACTTGGACAGATGGGAGAAAATTTGGGATCGGAATTTTAAGCTAACGATGTCTGCAGCATACAAAGAGAATATATATAAAATGTTTTATCGGTGGCATCTATCTCCGACAAGATTGGCAAAAATTTCCTCCAAATCATCAGCGAAGTGCTGGAAATGTAAAAAAGAACTGGGCACGTACTACCACATGTGGTGGACGTGCCCAGAGGCCAGGATCTACTGGAAAAGAATTCGGAAATGGCTGACTGAAATGATAGCAGAGAAAATAGAACTAAAACCAGAAACATTCCTCCTAGGCATTATAGATGATAAAATAAATAAAAACAATCAATACTTGATGATACATATTTTAACAGCGGCAAGGATTACCTATGCTCAAATGTGGAGAAAAGAAGTAGTCCCAACCAATTTAATGGTCATAAATAAGATATTTGAATGTGCCGAAATGAGCAGACTAACCATGCGAATAAAGGATAAAGAAGAAACAGAATTTTATAAAATCTGGGAAACCTTTTACATCTGGTTGAATCGTAAAAATACAACAAAATAGCAGGTTCTTGGATTGCGAGGATGGACTATATTATACTTGTTCTACTTTATGACCTTTCTCTTCGTTCTTTTACTCCTTTAAGGATTGCTGTAAAATAGAAGAGATATATGTAGAGATATAAATATACATATATATATGTGTGTGTATATATATAGAAAGATATTTAGAAAGATAAAAGATATGCTAAACTGCTTAAAGTATAATTAATTATATTGTTGTATGTGAGATGTCAAGTCTTTGGTTTGTTTCTTCTGTGGGTTTTGTTAGTTTTGTACAATATATTGTTTTATAAAATTTACATACATTTTTGTATATATGTAGTTATGTTTATATCTGTTTTGTCTGTTTTTTGATGTTTTATGTATTTTTAAATTTACTCAATAAAAATTATTTTTATAAAAAAAATTTGACTTGGAGGCTTGGTTTCTGAACTAACGATCGTGGAGACTTAAACGGAATGGAGTCAATGATTCAAAGCATCAAGGACTTTATACTGGAACAACATAAGGAGATGGTGGAAATATTTGATCGTATAGATAAAATACTGGAAAACTGTATACAAGGGACAAGGAGTAAAGATCAGGACAATAAGGAAAGAATGGAATTATCAGTTGGATTAGAAGGGAAAATAGAATCGAGAAACCAGCAAAAAGAAGATGACAAGGAGGAGACACTATTAAAAATAATTATGATTGGGGAATTAAAGCAGGGGGAAAACACTTTAAAAGATTTAAAAAGAAAGAGGAGGAACAGGAAGAGGCTTGGGGGGGAGATAGGATTTAGAACCGAAAGCTTTCAAATTAAACAGTGGGAAAGGGCAGGGCAAGGAGAAAAAATTAAATTATGGATTCAGAATATAAACTTCGAAGTAGATGGAATAAAAGAGACAAGTAAAAAAAATAGATAAGATTAAAAGATTGGATGTGGATAAGAGATAATGGATAAGGGGAGAAAAAGAGTTATAGATACTTTATGATCATATTTTAATAATGTGTAATAATATTAGAATTATATAGGCTGGACAATTATTTTGTATGTAATATAATAGATATTAGGATAAACATTTTAATATAAATGGATATGAAACTATGGAAAAATTATGAATGAGAATTTATTATTAATTGGAAAATGAGAGTTTGAATGATGGTATTATCAAAAGTATGACTACTGTGTATGTAATGTGATAAGTAGATATATCTAATCTAATAGTAGAACCATATGGATAAGAGGATTGGAAAGAATATGAATAGAGGTATGAATAAGAATTAAGTTCTAATTGGAAACTAGACTTTGAATGATGATATTAGAAAAAAATATAAAATATAAAATAGATGTATTTTGAATGCTTTTAGAAGTTTATTTGGTTTTCAAGGTTGGTTTTAGAAGTTTATACTAAACACTGGAAAAAAGAAGAGATGGAACTTTAATATATTCAGAGATGGAGATTCAAATAGTGGGATGAATAATAAAATAGATGGGAGAAAAGAAATGTTATTATCACATCTTGTAATGGAATATCGATAAGAGGGGGGACTGTTAAATGAAAATGAAATGTAATAACCATGAGTAATAATATTATTATGTTTCTTTGTATTGAAATGTATGATACTCAGGTATCACACCATTCACACATTGAGATGTGCAAACAATATAAAATAAAAAACTTGACACTCCCCCCAAAAAAGGAATGGGGTGAGGTCAACAGTAGACAGTCTAAGGGTAAAGTTTTGGGGGTTTGGGGAAGAAACCACAGAGTCAGGTAGTGCATTCCAGGCATTAACAACTCTGTTACTGAAGTCATATTTTCTGCAATCAAGTTTGGCGTGGACTCATTCTGGACTCTGGACTCGTTCAATTGTATTAACCCTTAACCACAGACCTGAGGTCATAGTGACTGCAACAGTTTTCAAAAATGTTCGGAACACCCCTATTTTTAGAAATGGACCATTCTGGTTGCGAATAGCTTTTGTTTTCCCACCAATTAGAGTGTATGCAGCATCGCACTTGCTTGAGGTATTTGGTGTTTTCTGTAGCGGCATTTGAATTTGTGTTTCAGTCATTTTGACCGCAGATCTTTGTTAACATATATATTTTTTATAATGTCGGGGCAACATTTTCCGCCAGAAAGAGTGCAATTTGGTGATCCAAATTTTGAAGAAACTGTTCTAAAATGGTATGAAGAAGCAGAGAGTGATCTAAGTGAAGTGGAATCAGATTGTGATGAATCAAAACAGATTTGCTGTTCTTATTCGATGCCTTCGGTTTGATAATCCAGATGACCGAAAGGAAGGATCCCAATTCCATCCCAATTGCAGAAACTTGCACAATTTGTAAAAAATTGTCAGGAGGCTTATACAATTGGGACATCAGTCACCATTGACGAGATGTTAATCGGATTTCGTGGGAGATGCAAATTCAAAATGTACCTTCCACTAAAACCTGACAAATATGGGCTAAAGCTCTTATGTCTTACAGATTTTCGCAATAGATATTTTTTCAATGGTTATTTATATTTAGGCAAGAATTCAGATCTTTACCAGAGGAGTACCACAAATTTTCCAAACCTACTCAATCTTTATTGAGATTAGCCGAACCTATATTTCATACTAATAGAAATATAACCGCTGATAACTGGTTTAGTTCAATTGAGTTAGTTCTCGAATTAAGAGACAGAGGCTTGACTTATGTAGGGACTCTGAAGAAAAATAAAGCTGAAATTCCTCCATTTTTTCCACATCGAAGGAAAGCTATTGGCTCTTCCATGTATGTATTTACAAAAGATATAACCCTCTTGTCATATATTCCGAAGAAAAATCGTACAGTATGTTTAGTATACTCGATGGATCATAATTAATATACAGATCCCGATAGCAACAAACCTGAAATTATTGCTTACTACAACAGTAATAAAGGAGGTGTTGATTCATTGGACCAAAAGTGTGCCATATATTCTAGTGGGAGGCATACCAGAAGATGCCCTATGGCAATATTTTTCAGAATACTGGATGTTAGTTGAGTAAATTTTTTCATCCTTTACAGTTGTTATGTTAACACCAATAAGAAAATAACCAGGCTCAACTTTGTCAAACAATTAACAAAAACATTGGTTAGAGATGAAATGATGAGAAGACTGGATTAAAAAATACCAAGAGAGTTGAAGGCTTCAATTCCAAAAATTCTGCAAGTAGAGGAAATGCCACAAGACAAAAATTTAGATAAACTCAAAAAAAGAAAAACATGTCTTCTGTGTGATCCAAAGTTAAAAAGAAAAACTTTTCATTTGTGTTATATGTGTAAAAAATCAATATGTAATGAATGCTGTAAAAGATTCTTCAAACATTGCAGTAACTAACTATTTATTATATTTGTTTCTCAATTTATAAAATTTCTTAATTTGATCAATAAATGAAAATTGTAACTCTACAAAGTAAATTTAACAACATATGTCACCTACCATGTTTCCCCGACAATAAGACATGTCCCCATAATAAGGCCAATCAGGCTTTTCAGCGCATGTGCTGAAATAAGCTCCCCCCCAAAAAAACAGCCCCCCCCAACTACTTTCCGGGGAAAGGGAGGAAACATGCCCCACGTACCCCACACGCCCTTACTGAGGCGCATTGCTTGCCACCCACTCTTGCCCATTTGTTCCAATCCCCCCACTCTTTCCTCGGAGAGAGAGAAGGCAGCAGCAGCAGCAACTCACCCAGAGATTGAATTCATGCCCAGCAGCATGGCATGACAAGAAAGAGCCAAGGTGGTGGGAGGGCCCCGCTACAGAGCCCACCAAGAGAGTCGCCCACTGAGCCAGAGGTGCAGGGAGGGAGATCCCAGGACAGGCAGCTGGAAGGGCCCTTCCGTGTCTTGCTGGCGGATGGGGATCCCCCCTCCAGAGCCTCGATCCCTGCCTTGCCTCTTCCTCCTCCTCCTGCTTGCAGGCTGTAGCACATTTCAAAATGCCGCCAGAGGCAGAGCCCAGAGGAGGCGAGCCAGTCCTGTGGAGTGTGCGCAATGCCAGGGCAGAGGGAGTTGGTAAAACTGCCTGTGCGTGCCCACCTCTCACTTGTGCTCTCTTTCCCCCCCCCCAGCCAGGAGCTGCTCTTTTTGCGGTGGGCGTTCTTTTGGTTGGGAGAGAGAGAGAGAGAGAGAGCACAAGCGACAAGTTGCCTGGGTTTTTAGCTTTTCCCAGGCTGCTTTTGGAAATGCCACCGCCATGCCCGCTGCCATGGAAGCCGCAGCCGCTGAGATGTGCGTCTCACAGCCCACCCCAGCCACCCCACCTGCCACCCCCAAATTGCATCCCAACGCGAGATGCATATCCTACCTGACACTTGTAGCTCCGTCGCATTCCTTGGTGTTGTGTCCAGGGAAGGAAGCCCATTGTAAAAGAAAACTTCTCGCAAGTTCAATCAAACTTCTTGAACTCGCAAGAAGTTTTCTTTTACAATGGGCTTCCCTGGACAGAATGCCGAGGAACACGATGGAGTTACAAGTGTCAGGTAGGATGCGCGTCTCGCGGCCCAACACGTCTGACCTGCCAGAAATGAGTCTCTGTGAGACTCGTCATGCCACCACCACTGCCTCATGGAGCAGGACTCTGCAAGGCTTGTTGTACCATTGAATGCATGAACAGCAGCACCACTGCAATGTTCGACATTCCGGCACAGTCGCAAGCTGCAGGATGCTAGCTGTGCCGGTATGATGAAGCTCGCGGCAGTCCTGCAGTTCGTGTATGCAACGGCACAACAAGCCTTGCTCCATGAGGCAGTGGCAGTGGGCCAGCTGCTCGGCAGGCACCAAGAACAGGGAGGGGAGGTGGTAGCAATGGGACATCCAGTCCCATGCTCACCGCCTACTGCACCACCAAAATAATAAGCCTCCCCCCAATAATAAGGCCAAGGCCATATTTTGGAGGTCAAAAGAAAATAAGACCCTGTCTTATTTTTGTAGAAACACGATATTATTTTCATAGATTAAGAAAATTGTATGAGCGGTCATTATGACCTCATGACTGTAATAGCGTAGTCAAAATAGTACATCTGTGGTTAAGGGTTAATGTCCAATATGCAGTGTGGGTTCCAGACAGATGAGCTGTATTCAAGAATTGGTCTAGTAAAAGTTTTGTATGCCCTAGTTTGTAGTTCAATATTACCGGAGAAGAAGCCACACAAGATTAGGTTAACAACTTTTAATGCCTTTTTGGCAATGCTGTTACAAGTGAGATCTGGCACTTAGATCATTTGAGATGAGTACTCCTAGGTCCTTGACAGAGTGAGGGTAGTCTACGAGGTCGTATCTGCCCAGCTTGAATTATGTGTTCTGATTATTATTTTTTTGCCAATGTGTAAGACAGAGCATTTGATGGTTGAGATTTGGAGTTGCCAATTGTATTTAACTTCTTTTTAAACTTGTTGGGATTCATCAACAACCAAGAGGCAGGGGAAGGACAAAAGGAGGGATGGCTGTTGTGCATTGCAGAAGTTGGGCTCAAGGGAACAGATGGGATTGCTACTGATGTACTACTCTCCCTGTTGCTCAGCAGATTCCCTGCCTGAGCTGCTGGATTCTTTTGCTCAGTTTCCTACTGGCTCTTGTGGGTTGTGATTTGCCACCCAAGGATGATGAGGCAATTCAGAGGTTTGTGGAGTCCATGGCAACATGGACCTGTCTCAATTCATCAATAGACCCACCCATACCAGGGGCCACACATTACATCTGGTTTTTGTCTCAGGGTGTGGAACATGATCTGACACTGAAGGAATTTAAATATCACTCTGTTGCTGTGGACAGATCACTCACTGCTTGCTTTTTAGCTCATTGATGTCATCCCTCCCTGTAGGGAAAAAAGGGCCCATTTGACCAGTATTCACTGACTTTCAATAGTTGGTCATACTTGCTAGCCAGTCTGTTGGTGGTCTGTTTGGGATTTTTTGACCGCAGTTGTCTTCTGAGTCATGAAAGGATATGCCCTGCACAGATATTGAATTATAAGGATACTAACTACCGTAGTTAGCTAACATGCATGAATTGCCAAAAATGTTGAATGTACCATTACTTGTTAACACAGATGTTTGTAAATGTAGACATTTGTTTCCTTAGACAACAATTAGGAAGAAAACAATTCTCTCATTCAATAATTTCATAAGCCCTTAAGGAACAATCAGTTTTATCATTGCAGAGCACTAACTGTAATAGAAAGTTACAGTTTCTTGAGGTCATTCATATAATATAGTGGTAAGGATCTGAAGTCTAAACTAGTTTTGAATTTATTTTAAAACCTTTGGCAAATCTCATGATTTCATTTTTCTGAAAGAAAACAATCAGCCTGTTCCATAGGGATTAATACAAACATTAAAGATATACCAATCATGAGAAAAATAATGTAGTATACTAGTCATGACAAAAACAATGCTCCCAGGAAACTATCAGGATGTATTGAGTGTGTGTGTGTGTGTGTGTGTGTGTGTGTGTGTGTGTGTGTGTGTGTGTGTGTGTGTGTGTGAGAGAGAGAGAGAGAGAGAGAGAGAGAGAGAGAGAGAGAGAGAAACATTTTGTTTCTTAAATTATTGTATTTCAATTATTTGTATTAAAAGCGTACTTTAAATGCACAGGTACAGTATATGTGGTACCTTGCTCAATAGTAGTAACTGTGAGAGGGATCTTGGAGTCCTAGTGGACAACCATTTAAATATGAGCCAGCAGTGTGCAGCAGCTGCCAAAAAAGCCAACACAGTTCTAGGCTGCATAAACAGAGGGATAGAATCAAGATCAATGAAATGTTAATACCACTTTATAATGCCCTGGTAATGCCACACTTGGAATACTGCATTCAAGCTGTTCCATGGATTAATTGTTCTAACTGTCTGGAAATTTCTCCTTAGTTCTATGTAACAAGGAGAGAAGTAACTTAGAACTAAGGAGAAATTTCCTGACAGTTAGAACAATTAATCAGTGGAACAGCTTGCCTCCAGAAGTTGTGAATGCTCCAACACTGGAAGTTTTTAAGAAAAAGTTTGATAACCATTTGTCTGAAATGGTGTAGGCCCTGTAGGGTTTCCTGCCTAAGCAGGGGGTTGGACCAGAAGACCTCCAAGGTCCCTTCCAACTTTGTTATTCTAAAAAAAATAAGTCAAGGAGTTTACAAAAATACAATAGAATATAAAATAAAACTAAATTAAATTAAATTTAAAAATACAATAACAATCCCTTAATCAAATACGTATTTGTTTAGTTTATATTTTAAGCAAAATGATACCTCCTCTCTTCTTTTGTATTATTCTTTAAATACTGAACTTGACCAATAATACAATCTGAATTCTTGTCAAGAGAACACACAAGGCTGCACTGAGTGCATTCGAAAACATTGCAGGTCTTTAGTCAACCTTCTTATAAGTTAAATGCCTTGCAAACTGTTGTTTCCAAGCAATATTTTTAATTTTGTTTTAGACGGTAATTTATTAAGAGTCACAACAGTTTTTATAAATAGTAAATCCATTTCCAGTTCTTAATGTCATCTGGGTGAGTTCTCTTCACACAAAATCCTTTTTCAAAAAAAATGAAAGTTATATTGGAAAACTGGCTCAGTGTGAGCCACAGATTTTAGTTCCTAGTACTGATGTTTTGAAAGCAAACAGTAATATTTATGGTAACTACGGTATGTCTGTAACTCATTTTTGTAATAATTAAACACTAATTACATGGACACTGATTTGTCCATGTAATATACAGTTAAATAAATCTTAACTGTAAAAAAGTAATCTATACTATAAATTTATAAAAATATGTATGAGACGCATTTTGCTTGTCACAAAATGACTTTTTAAAAAAAGATTTAGTCTGTGCCTCACAATAATACAGTGATATCAGAAATTCTGATATCGTTCAGCATGACGTTCTGATATTCATGGGCCAGATAAAGCTTCCACTTTAATTCTGACTTCTTGTCAAGTGACCAGCCTCAAATAAGGAACCACTCAATGCAGGGGTGGGTTCCTCCCTGTTCGGACCGGATCGCCAGAACTGGTAGCAACCCGCTGGTGACGTCACTGTCGGTGCCGGTCTGTGTGCACCACCATCTTTTTTGGGGGGGGTTGCAAATTTTGCGAATCCCGCCTGCCCGCCTGCCCGTGGGTTAACACTAACCTTTATTTCTTCACCCGAAGCACAGCTGATCAGCTCCTCAGCTGTGTTTCATGCTGATTCCTGCTTCTGAGCATGTGCGGAAGCCAAATCGCACGAGGGAATGTGCGCGTGCGTGCGAAACATCTCGATGTGAACCAGTGGCGAAGATAAGTGGAACCCACCCCTGACTCAATGGATCCTGATAGATTCACTGATGAGGGGAAAGCCTCTAGAGCAGGGGTCCCCATGGACCGGCACTGGGCCATGGCATGCCAGAAACCAGGCTGCACAAATAAGCGAAGCCCCATCTGCTGGATGCAGGCAGCATGTTTTGCACTCTGCATAGTATAGAATTTTCAGAGGTCTCCAACCTTGGCAACTTTATGAGGTGTGGACTTCAATTCCCAGAATCCCTCAGCCAGCTGGCTGAGGAATTCTGGGAATTGAAGTCCACACCTCATAAAGTTGCCAATGTTGGAGACCTATAGATAATCCTATATCCCAGGCCGTTTCTCCCTACTATTTGGATGGGGCTAATCTTGTTCTCTTCTCTGGTTGGTACTGTACTTTGAAACTATTATTTAGGCAGTGATTTTTTGATCATTGAGGTATGTTGACCTGCCATTTATTCTTCTAACAACTATAACATGAAACACCAATCATGTGGATCATTAGCCACTCATTCTTATACTTGTCATGCTATCTCAAATCTATTTGTACTAGTAATAGCTATAGGCAATGCAAGTGAAAAGATTGTTGTAGCGAATGTTAATGTATGGGAGATTTAAAATAATATTGGTTTTATTTAATTTTAAAATGTTCTCAGTGGTAGCTGGAAAGGAGGAGGATGTCTGGATACAACTTTCTTTTCTTGCACTGGTTAAAGACAAAATCTTCCTTTGCTATGACAAAGAAATAAAACTTTTTTTCACTTCAGAGTTAAATGTGCATACAGCTGTTGAATTGAACTGTTGTTCTATTCAAGTTACTTGTTCTGTCTACAATCTCATTATTTTTATCTTTATCTAAACATAAAGGAGTTTATTAAAAGTTCATGGTCAACAGAAATGAAGGCACATCATTCATTAATAAGAGCTGTTTTTCAAATTTAATTTTGGACAGACTTTTTTTTGGTCCTTATTTGTCCTAAATGTGCACCAATTTGTATTTCTTCGAAATTGTCATATGTGAATACAGTGTGCATACTTTTTCCCTACTTATTTTTCCCAATGTATTTTTATGGGCATGTTTCCATAAGAAATCTATTTGATATACTGTAATGTTGTTTATATTAATGCTTTCCCCCTTTTGTTCAGAAGAATCCAAGATAGAAAGCACGTAAATGTAACTATTGAAGGATAACTGCCTGACTACATGCATGAAGTGCCAATATAGTAAATTTCATTGTAGTGCAAACTAAACACATTTCTTATGCCTTGCATTCTTGAGCCAGCAACTGGGGCTGCTGGTTTAGATCACTCCATATAATGATGTATAACTAGGCTTTTTTTTTTTTTTTTTTTGCAACACTCATCTGGAGCCCACAATATCAGGCATCATTCTTTCCATGTTTCATGGAGAGATTTGATTTTCCACTTTTTCTCTCTCTCTGTTTCTTGTCTGTAGTAAATTTTGCAGTCATTGTTACTGGAGAATGGAGAAACCAAATACCTGCATTCTCAAATGAATCTTTAAGCCTCATTTCCTTCTGTGGCAAGCAGGACTGCATTGAAAAATAATGTTTCATTTAATATAAAGAAAAGAAAGTGTTTTTACTTTTGAAAAAAACAACTTTTCTTTCAATCATCTGAGGATTAGATGACTTTAGAAACGAAAATAAAAATTTCACAAATGCCTCATGGATGAGTTAGACTTAGAGCAACCGGATCTGAGCTGCAAATCTCCAAATAACCACTAGATGGAAGCAAATAGATGCAGAAAACTCTCTCTTATGCAATCTGGTGTTGTTAGATGTTTATAGCTAAGATGAAATTCCTGTATGTCTGAAGAGTGCGTGTGCAGGCGTGCCTGCTTGTTTGTTTGTTTGTTAAATTTATTTGCTCCCCATCTCACCATGGGGCTACTCTGGGTGGCTTACAACAATAAAATGGAATTAAAAAATAAAAAATGTAAACATAGCAATAACAAAGGAATAATACAATAAAAAACAATGGAAGTACAATAATAGGGAATTAAACAAGATGGGCAGAAGGGAAGCAGGAAGCATAGGGGGGAGGTAGGATGTTACGAGGTGGCTACCAACCATGTGTAAATATCCTTCCACTTTTTGTGCAATCATATTCCCAGTGAATTGCAATGCCCTGCCCTGGCTCTTCGTATCTCCACTAAACATTAAAGGAAGCCCTCCCATGAAACGTTTTCAGAGTAGACAGCGTTGGCTGAATGTAAAACCTAAACTATAGCTGCCTTGTAAGCTCTATAGCACAATCCAAAGAATTTCTAAGAGTAAGTTAGAAAAAACAAAAATCACTTTTCCTGGAAAAGAAAAGTTACAGGGAAAACACATGATTTGAGACAGAGAGTTCTATGGGATCTTTTCCTTGCAATATTTACTTTCTCCTTATAGAAATTTGAGCAAACCTAAGCTATAGGAAGATTCCATAGGTGGGGGGGGGGAATAAGCATTTCTCTGGTGTGACTTTGTGATGTCCTACAGGACTGTGTGCTGGCAACAAGTACGGTAATGACATTTTGCAAAGTACCAAATTCACATATTGATTAAAAATTTAAAAAACAGTATATTATTATTTTTTGCTGTAGATCTTTAAATGTTTGGGAAATTTTATCCAAGTCTCTTTGCATATACAAATAGAAGGAATAGAAGATTAAACCCTGGGTAAAGTTTCATATCAGACAGAATTACTCAAAGCAATTATGGCACAAAAGAAATGGAAGTAAATCATACAACACAGAAATAGCTGTGATGTAACAGCAAGATAAGAGTTTAGGATGAAATGCTTGGTCTCTCTGTACCTATATATTTAGCGACTGTCAAATTAAGCTCCTTTGTTTCGTATAGATGAATTCAATGTAAATGGATACTTTTATGATACACCTGTGAGTGACTGCTTTGACAAAAAAGTATATAATAAAATAGGAATAATAAGAAAGGATTGCCAAGGCTAAGCATGAACACACACACACACACACGTTCTCTGTCTTTCAGCTAACAAGAGCTTTATCAGGGTAAATCAGTAGCAATCAGCTAAAAGGAGGGGAAAAACAGCCACCATGAAGTGCCAGGATCCCAAATTGTAAAGCCAACCGTAGGTGCAAAAGCAATGAGCAGCCATACTGAGAAATCAAATGGAAGCTGCCTGCTACCCACAGACAATCCTTGTTAGAGCTGAAGTGGGAGGGGAGGAGAGGAAAGCGTCACTTTGGAAGATCAAGAGGAAGGTAAAAATAATAATAATGAGCAGGAACATGAAAAGGGGTTGCATTGGCTTATTATCAAAGCTAGGTTTTCTACTCTCTGTCATGTTGTCTAATTAACAGTATCTCAGTTTGAAAGGAGAAGACACGGTAGTGAAGTGGATTTTATTCTGCTCTGCATAACTGGAATAAATTGTATTAAAATGTGAATTTATGTAAATGATTCTATTTATATCCTGCCTCTTTTTATACAGGGGCTCAAGGAGAGCTCTGTCTTCCCATTCTTTCTTCACAACATCCAAACCCCTGAGATGGGCTGGACTAAGAGAGAGTGAATGATCCAAAATCAGCCCCTGGGAGATTCAATAGCTGAGGATGGAGGAGAATCTGGATTCTCCCACTCCTTGTCCAACACCTTAATCACCACACCACACCACACCAATATTCATCCAGTAATTTATAACTTCTTGTAATATTTATTATTAGCCAATTACACTTTGTGCAATGAAAATCAACATGCAATAAGAAGACTTAATAGATCAGCATATTTAATCAGTGGAACAGCTTGCCTCCAGAAGTTGTGAATGCTCCAACACTGGAAGTTTTTAAGAAGATGTTGGATAACCATTTGTCTGAAGTGGTATGGGGTTTCCTGCCTAAGCAGGGGGTTTGAGTAGAAGACCTCCAAGGTCCCTTCCAACTCTGTTGTTGTTGTTGTTGTTGCTGCTGCTGCTTTTGTTGTTGTTGTTGTTGTTGTTGTTGTTGTTATAACTCAGATATGCTATATATTGATACAGATATATAATTTGAAATAGTTTATAGAAAAGAAAGTGAGAAGTGTAGTTAATCCATCAAGTCAAAATTCTGAACTCTTCCTCTGTATTAGCTGGCATACTGATTATATTACAGCATTACTTACACATTACAGATGGTTATAAAACATTCAAATGGGCAACCCTTCTCTCCACAAATCTTCTTCCCTCCTTGGCAGTCATATCCTTCTTAGATTATAATGGTTGAGACTTAGAGAAAGATTAAAGTATATTTTAATACATCTTCTGAGAGCCTTTCCAGATCAAGAGCAAGGTAAGTATCAAAAAATAGTAAATCAGTAAATTAATATTTTTCCTTTGGAAAAGAATACCATGAAACGATATGTGGACTTCTTTATAATATTAAAAAAAATTAACATAATATAACCATAAAGATAAAAATAGATTTATCTGTTCTTGTTGATTTCATATATATCTATACTTGATATGTAAGGATTAACATCACAATTTCTCATCCTGCTATCAGTGTGTGTGTGTGTGTGTGTGTGTGTGTGTGTGTGTGTGTGTGTGTGTGTGTTGCTATGGCTACAGATCTGGCTGCACCCACAAGATGGCAGTAGAGGAATAACATTTTCAGTATCTTTTAGTTTTCATCTGGGGTCATCTGGGGTCAGCAAGAAACTCATGAGCCTAGCGCTTTGTTTCTTCTATTTATTCATCTCTCCCTATCACTGACCACCATCACCTTAAAAACTGCACATAAAACCTGACCTCAGGAGGGTCCACAGAGTCTGATAAAAAAGTGAAGATGACAGCCATGATGGTGTGATCAAAACTCCTCCCACTTTTTACACATGATGCATAAAAAATGAGCAGAGCTTCCATATGTTCTGTCATTATTATTATTATTATTTTACCTTTTTCGACCGCACTCTAGGATCAACCCTACCAAAGCTATTTAAATGATAATAGGGAACGGAAATGACATTCTATAGAACACGGAGAAGAAAGGGAAAACAAGACTAATAGTTCAGATCAGTAGTGGGTTCTAAAACCCTTTACTACTGGTTCATGTGTGGGTGCTTGCGCGTGCGCGCAACACTTCTGCACATGCGCAGAAGCGTCCCGGGCGGGTGGGCGGAGCCTCCCACCACCAGCGCTACCAGTTCTTAGAACTGGGCCGAACCCACCGCTGGTTCAGATTACAAAAATAGGTTCTTTCTTTTGTTGTTTCTTTCTTGTAGGAAAGCCAAACATATAAAATTTCTTGGTTTCATCCCTTGAGAAAAAGCATTTCTTTGTTAAATTCATAGCCAAGGATGCCTTCCGATTGCTTTTATTATTCCTTTGTGTGGTGTTTCTGACTTTTCTTTAGTATTGAGAAGTGATAGAAAGGTGGTAGAGGGATGGTGTTGGGGTGATTATCAAACAGCAGGTTCCCTGGCTGTTCATCATATTGATTAACGTATGTTTCTTTTTTTTTCAGTGTGGCGCAATAGGAGAAGAAAGGTAATATCTGCTCTTATCTTACAAAATCTTCTACCAATTGTTCTGAAGTAGAGAAGTTAGTTTCCTCTAGGATACCAAGGTAAAAGAAATAGAATCTGTCAGTCACATAACACCGGGGCTGTGTCTAGAGAAAAGATTGGATTTCTGTGTCTGGGATTCTCCTGATTCCTTTTTATTCCACAAAGCAAATTGCTTGGTCCTAGTTTCACTATAAAATGGGGAAGGATTCAGCTGGCAGAGATAACATCAAAATGTAGGAGCTATGCAATATATTCTCTACTGCACAATGTGTATGAGAAGACCAGCTTTGGAAAAAGGCAACAACCCATTGCCAAACTTATACTGTGTATAAAATATTAAATTCTTACTTATAAAGGAGAATATTTGTAGCTCAGGGTTGAAATGATAGATTCATGGTGCTCTCTTAATTTGGTTGTGGGGTGTTGTTGTTGTTGTTGTTGTTGTTGTTGTTGTTGCAAATGTTTCATTACCCAAAATAGATAGCATAATCAGTGCTTGCTTACTGCTAGTTTTTTATTTTGTTGGTGTTTTTTTTGCTGTAAAAATGTTTACAGATGTCTGGTCTCTCCCCCCCCCCCTTCATCATTTCCATTCCAAGATACTACACTCTGTTACCAGCTTTTACATTTTAAATAAACAATCAACCAGTCCATGAGTGAGCAGGAAAAAAAGTTAATACATTAATATGTATCAATTTTACACCGGAAAAATGTGGGAGAAAGTGGGGAGACAAAAGACTTATGGGTTGTACATTTTTGTTATGAGATTACGTTCTATCTTTACTTCGGGACTTTCATGAAATCAAATTTAGCTCTATTGACTATAACACTGTAGATATTATTTCTCTGAAGGGGTGGAGAGTCCCCTGTCCCTGAGACCACAAAGCCCCTAAGCCCAACCCATTTTATTAATATGCAGAATAAAACCTGAATAAATTAATTTTTTTTGAAAAAATAGAGCAAAAATGTCCAGATTATGGATGTCCAACTTGGGGGTCCAAGATGAAAGTGGTTCCTCCATGTATGTATGTATGTATGTATGTATGTATGTATGTATGTATTTATTTATTTATTTAGTCGTTTTTATATGCCGCCCAACTCCCGTAGGACTCAGGGTGGCGTATGCCCTTGTTAGCTGTTGATCTCCCTCCCTATACACCACACTGTATTATACTGCACCATAGAGTGATGTGTCTCATCCTTGGCAAGTTTAAGGTAAGTGGACTTCAAAATCTGGCAGGGGAACTGAGAAACACTGCTATAGTCTATACATCAAATTTCAGTCAAGTCATTGCTGAAAATAAACCCTACAATATCCTATTATTTTGAGATTAGCAATGCCTTAAAAACTGTTCATTGTCACTACTTAATTTTCAGATGGATGCCTTTGCCTGACATCCTTCCTTCTAACCATGTGAGATAGATAAGGTTCCCAAATCCCTTGCACCTTATTGACGACGAAGAAGAAATGGATGAAAAGGAAATAAATTCCTTTAATACCATCTTCTGATTCTATCTGAGCATGAATAGTAAAATCATATATTGCTCATAATTAAGTGGCAAAAAAATTAACAAAAAGAGTTGCTGAAATCACAGACTGTGACTTAAAAGGTTCTCCAATAGAAAAACTCAGTTGCATGATATAAAATTCTCAGCAGATCATGTGATGATAGATCTGCTACTAATATAAAAACAATTGCAATGTGAAGAAGTGCCAAGTGATGAAAAGAAAGGGAGGGAGGGAGGGAGGGAGGGAGGGAGGGAAGGAAGGAAGGAAGGAAGGAAGGAAGGAAGGAAGGAAGGAAGGAAGGAAGGAAGGAAGGAAGGAAGGAAAGAAGGAAGGAAGGAAGGAAGGAAGGAAGGAAGGATGCATATACTGTATATGGAACATAAATACTGTATCAGACTCAAAAATCAAATTTAACACAATTCTTTTTTTTTCTATCCCTTATTATGATTAGTCACACAGTCAGTTAGATTTTTGACAGGATTTGGCATTTTTGTCCACCTATTGAGTCCTGGGGTAGGCAGATGTTGTTGTTTGATATTTCAAACAACAATTAAAGATATTTCAGAATGTAAGTAAGCTGTTCCGAATAAAGCTGCCTTTTGCAATTGACTGATGATGATTTTGTCAATACCAATAGCGCTCAAGTGGTGCTCCAGTTGTTTGAGGATTGCACCCAAAGTGCCTATTACTATAGTTTTGCTTTATCAGTAGCAGTAGTATTCATTATTGTTATTACATCGTATTATGTATTCCTAGAATAGTTCAGCCTTAAAACAGATGTTATCTCTGTGCCAATTTGTTACTTGTTAAATCCTACTTACTAAAAGTTTCAGCTTAAATGTTGAGGCTGAAGCTGTTAAATTCCACTCTTTTCAAGGTCTCATCCAGTTTCATTTGAAAAAGATAATTGTTTTCTTCTATCGTAAAGGAGAATTTTGTGTGAAGGTGGTTTGAGATCTCTGTGTTGCAAATGTACTAAATCCCCAATTCTACTTCAAATGGAAAAGGTTGTGTATTTCCTTCATGGGAAGAAGTTGACAACTACAACAGTCCTCATACCAGAGGTGGGTTCCTGCCGGTGCGGTTAATAGCTGTTGTTCGGCACAGAGCCGAAGACGCTGCTGCCGTTCGCGGCACAGGAGCTTTCCCCGGGCACTTTCCCCACCCGCATGGATGATGCCAATTGCATTCTTTTGCCCTCTGTGCATGCGCAAAGCGTTCCACATGCGCAGAGGGCAAAAGAACGCAATTGCCGTCGTCCATGCGGGCGGGGAAAGCGCCCAGGGAAAGCTCCCATGCCGCGAACGGCAGCAGCGTCTTCGGCTCTGCGCCGAACAACAGCTATTAACCGCACCGGCAAAAACAGGCAGGAACCCACCTCTGCCTCATACATAATATATTTTTTTTAAAAAAACAGCTGTTCTGAAAAATATTGTTCCTCTCATATCTATGATGTAGAATTATCTCCTGGTGTCACTGTCTGTTTCATTTTAGCCACATACTTCACTGGTTTACAGAAAAGAGGACAACATAAAAATTATATTAATTAGAATGGTCATCTCAGAGATTATTTGAAGCCCTAAAGAATTACTAGATCAGGGCTGTCAAACTTCCAGCCCGCGGACCAGATGCGCCAGGCACTGGCCACGCTCACGCCTGATTTAGCAGCGGAGAAAATAGACACAGGATGAATCCCGATACA
This sequence comes from Diadophis punctatus similis, assembly GCA_023053685.1. Classification (NCBI taxonomy): domain Eukaryota; kingdom Metazoa; phylum Chordata; class Lepidosauria; order Squamata; family Dipsadidae; genus Diadophis; species Diadophis punctatus. The sequence continues at coordinate 39,235,569 of JALIGW010000004.1, read as the reverse complement.
TCACGTGATGCCGCTGTGACAATGTGAGTTTGACACCCCTGTACTAGATTAATCTCCTGCTTTATCTTCTTTTAACTTTGCTTTTCTGTAAAAAAAAAGGGGGGGGGAGCTAATTTTAAATAGCTAAGATGCTTGAAAATACTCAGCCTAACAAGCAATAAGTGATGAGCATCAATGTTGACAAACATTTTACTAGGAAATCAGACAAACTGCTGGGAACTGTTTCAAGCTAAAAAATATATTTTCCCATTATCAGGTTCCTATTCACAGACTGCAGAGAGAACACAGGGGAGCACAACTACTGCAATCTAGGAATTGTTATTACAAAGGACCTTATTAGTAAAGTATGCAGAATCATAGAGTTAGAAAGAGTCATTTAGTTCCTTGACTCCGATGCCCTGCTCTGCTTTGGAATGCAATTGAAATTATCTTGGTAGAAAGACATCCAGCCTCTTGAGACCCTGAAAACCTTGAATATGGCTCTCACATATCTCCAGAAGTCATTACCAAGTTGTATGTGATAGTCAGAGAAAATAACTTTTTTTAATGAGGGGATTGTTATGGTTGAATCTTTATCCTTCTCATAAAAGAAGGGGAAAATGCACCAAAAGATCATCAACCACATAAACAAATTACTTAACCCGGGTGTGAGAATGCATGAAGCTGCCATGTTTATCAGGAATAAAAATATATCAAACAACTGCATCGTGGTCCCTTTTTCAACATCGGAGAACATGAAGTCATCTTTTTTTTGGCTAATTTCAGTCTTTTTTGTTTGGATTATTTATCGTTCCAACAGTGTTTAATGACACTGGGAAAACTGCTTTTAAGGAATTGATGAGTGATAAAAGAAGTGTCTGAGGCAAAGTGGTTGGCTTTCTACTTCAGCAGTTCAGAGACAGCTGGGTCCAAACAGAGCTCAAAATTCATGTCCTGGATTATGTTGCTTAAAGGCTTATCTTCATGCCTCCATTTTGCATCTTGGAATAGAACAATAATATCATGTTGTAATAACTCAGCTGTTCTCAAGATTCAGGAGAACAGATTGCAAAATTAGCAATTATGTCTACATCTTCCTTGATTTGTTCCCCCATGCTGGAGTGCCAAAAGATTATTTCTGTCACAGCACCACTACTGCTCCGATTAAAGGGGGGGGGAAGTGTGGAGGGAGTGGAAATCTGGAAACTTAATTTTTTATCTGTTCCATCGTATGTGGTTTGGCTTTGAGTATTATAGCAATAATAATTCATTTCCATCATTCAGGCCAGCTCTACACAAGAGGGGGGGAAAGGAGACCCAGAAAATTCTGCTTTCTTTAATCTGATTTAAGAAGAGGCCACAAGAAAATGAAAGCCATGATATTCTAGTTGGCCTACAAAAAGCAAAATTGTACCAATTTGTTTAGGCCAAAGACTGTTCTTTAGTGCCACATTAGGGGGGCTTCATTTCAGAAAATTTTGGGAGTCAGGTGCAGACTAAAATTTTTACTAGAATAAAAACTTAATTATAAACTTAAATAAATATAGTTATAACTAATTCCCAATTATTCATTATTTTTTCTATTTGCCTCGCATTAAAAGTAGCAATTTAATCATAATTTGAGTCAAACTCTTGAGACTTAACCCAGACCTTTGGCTAGGAGGGGAGGGCGCATATATACCAGAGTCTTTAAATTATATGTTTCTGTAATAAAGGTATTGTTAATCTGTTTTTTCTTCCTCTCCTGATTTTCGGGTTTGTGTTTGTGCTTTTTTTTCAAAGCAAACTAACACAGGTGAAGTCAAGGAGAGAAAGGGAATTCCTGGAAGCCTGATTTTCCACCAATAAATCAATAAACAGACCAATTGACATTGACCCAATCTACAACCACTTAGAATGAAAGAACAACATTAACCACCATCCCAAAGACAGCATTTAAAGACCAATGGACAGCCACGCTGCAAACAAAGTTATACCTCGACAGATCACAAAAAATCAGACCATATCACATGCAGCTGATCAAAGCAACCTGAAACCAGACCATGACATAATCAGAAGACATCCAAACAACATCAGCACCAATATACATCACACAGACAGTACTTAAAACCAAGAACTATGACTCAACAACTACAGCCAGCCAATCACATAACCTGAAATCAGACCAGGACTCAGAAAGGTATTTAAAGGCCAGTGCTCCCCCAGGCAAGCACAATCCAAAGTGCACTGAAGGTGTCTCTTTGAATGGGGATGAAACATTTGCAACCAAATCGCCATGCTCTGAACTAAAACCAACAACATAACTACTAACCCGAGCTACTAATGTTGAAAGAAATTTCAACCCAAGACATTTTGGTACATCAGCAATATAGCTAGTATATAGAATAGAATAGAAAATAGAATAGAATAGAATAGAATAGAATAGAATAGAATAGAATAGAATAGAATAGAATAGAATAGAATAGAATAGAATAGAATAGAATAGAATAGAATATATTTTTTTATTGGCCAAGTGTGATTAGACACACAAGGAATTTGTCTTGGTGCATATGCTTTCAGTGTAAAAGAAAAAATACATTTATCAAGTATCATAAGGTATAACACTTAATGATAGTCCGGGTACAAATAAGCAATCAAATCATATTAGGAACCAGTCAATATAAATCGTAAGGAAACAAGCAACAAAGTTACAGTCATACAGTCATTAGTGGGAGGAGATGGGTGATGGGAATGATGAGAATATTATTAGTAGTGCAGACTTAGTAAATAGTTTGACAGTGCTTTGTTGTGCTTTTTTGATGACCTTTGTGATGTTAGGTGTCCATTTTAGATCTTGCGATATGGTAGCACCTAGAAATTTGAAGGTCTCTACTGTTGATACTGTGTTGTCTAGTATTGTAAGAGGTGGAAGTATGGGAGGGTTTATCCTAAAGTCTATCATCATTTCTATGGTTTGAGTGTGTTCAGTTCCAGTTTGTTCCAGTCACACGACAAGGTTAGTTGTTCAACCTCCTGTCTGTATGCGGATTCATCATTGTCTCGAATGAGACCGATCACTGTTGTATCATCTGCGAACTTCAGTAGTTTAACAGATGGATCGTTAGAGATGCAGTCATTGGTATATAGAGAGAAGAGAAGTGGAGAGAGCACACAGCCTTGGGGTGTGTGTGTGTGCTAATTGTACAGGTATCTGATGTGATTCTGCTTAGCTTCACCTGCTGCTTCCTGTTTGTTAGGACACCTGCTGCTTCCTGTTTGTTAGTATATTATATATACACTATATGCAATATAATATATATAATATAGGTAGTAAGAGAAAAATGCACTGGAAGACTGCACTATCCACAAACTGAAAAACAAAACAAAAATAAATCTTACATGGAAACAAGATAAACTAAACTAGAAAAAAAAGAAAGAAAGCAAAATAGAGAGATGTATGCATTCATACAAATGACTTTAAACAATTACGTTTTCATGCTCTGCTTGTGTGTAAAGTCTGCACTTACCGCTGCTGTTCCTGTTCACCATCCCACCCTCAGTCTCCACAGCAAGTCAACAAAGAAAGCATTTGTGCATGTAATGGAGAAACATATAATGTATCTTTGCATACGTATGCAGGAACTGTGAAAATAAAATACTAAATGTGTAAGGATGATGTCCTCCCGTTTATGATCAGGTTGAGTATTGTTTGATTTATATTGCTGTGCTAGACTTAATCAAAGTTTTCTCTATGAACCATTGTTTTGGGATGAAGAGCCACATTGGCCTTTAAATGGTGTGCTGACAGCAATGCTTGATTGTGTAAAAGGTTATAAAGTAATTGATTGAGAGTTGAATTCAACTGAATCCAAGTCAAACTAACTTAAGTAAAATGAAATTAAAAATTGTGACTTATTTCCTTCAGACTGATTAAAAATGGCAATTCAGCAGCAATTATGGGAGGATAGCTCCCACAGCTACATCAAAGACCTTGCTGGCCACAAGCAATCCTAAAGCCCCTTCAGCTATATTATATACAACAGGGGTCCCTGGCTGGAGAATTCTGGGAGTTGAAGTCCACAAGTCTTAAAGTTGCCAAGTTTGAAGACCTCTGATATACATAAAGTTTGTGGCTGTCTGTCTCTTATAAATAAAGAATAGATAGTAGGTTGCAATTCATTTGTAATAATAATAATAATAATAATAATAACAGAGTTGGAAGGGACCTTGGAGGTCTTCTAGTCCAACCCCCTGCTTACGCAGGAAACCCTACACTACTTCAGACAGATGGTTATCCAACAACAACATAATGTAACCTGTTGAGTTGAAAAAGACAATCAATATTGCAATAATAGGACAGCAGTACTACATATGAGATGCAGAAATCCAGACAACTGCTATATCATAGCTAATGGCTACAGGAGACACTTAACTCTTTGCTGCCATCTTGCAGACTTTAGATTTTTTTTCCAGCCCAGATTTGATAGCTCTATACTACAATATCAACTACAGTACCTTCTGTTTAAGTAAACTGCTTAGGAGGGCCAGAGTATAAGAAAGCCATATGAGTGGGTTTTATTAGATTGCATCTTTTAATGGTAAGCTCATGTGGGGTTTAATTGATTTTTGGCTTTGCTTTGAAGTAATGACTCATAGGATTGAACTACCACATCAGCTTTGATATACTGTAGTGCTTAACTTTACATAGAAACTTCTCTACTTTTAGACATTCTGCATAGCTTCTGGGTTAGCCTCAAAATCCTGTATGCACTTTGTTCTATAAACTCAACATCCCACATCTCCTTTAAAGGAAGGGGTTTTTTTTTAGAAGCCAAAGTGAGATTTGTACCACTGTTTGACTTAACCCAGAAAAATACCTAATCTTTAATTGTACAGCTTGTGTGCAAGCCATGCAAGATGAATATAAATTATTTATTTTACCAGCTGTTTGGATTTTGTCTAACGAGTATAGATTAGAAACATCTAAATATTAATGAAATGAAAATATTTCATGGAATCTGACAATATGTGGAAGGAAAGAAAGCAATTACAAGGGATAAAAATGGAAAGTCTGTTTAAACAATTATGTTGAGAAGTACATAGATGGTTTTTTAGTAATGTGGGGGGAAGGTTTTACCATAATCACCATCCCAGTCTAGTGCTCTCCTGAAATATCGGACTGTATCTTCCAGGGATACAGCAGTCTCAATATTGTCAGCACTTGACTGATCTTCTCTGGGCTTGGAAACTAAGGTTTGGGCTTGCTTAGCACTTGCATGAGAATTTCAGAATTGTAGGTTAGAGCAGGAAATCAAAAAAGCACATAGAAAAAAAGCATTTAATTAACAAAGGTAAAATTCATTTTTCCACTAAAAAATCCAAAATACAAAATTGCTAATAATTTAAGCATATTCTATAATGATAAATAAAGTCATTAAGGCTTCTAATTTTCATGGTAACTCTGTTTAGATAAAGAAATATCTCTGAAATGAGGACCCAATAGGCTGCCATGGTCAGCTACAGTTATTTGATGTCATTTGCAATGCTTTATGCCAGCTTCCACAAGGAAAGTAATGGAAAGCTGGCAGGAAGTTGCAAGTCTCTCCCACCCCCACTGCTTTTGTGTCCTTGCTCCTTCTGTTTCTCTGTTTAAACAAAATATCTCTGAAACAATGTCACAGTGGGTCATGGGTTACCTAGTTTTACATTAAAGTGTTAAACAATACTAGACAACCCATGACCCATTAGGTCATCCCTTCAGAGGGCTTCTCAATGTTCAAGGAATGGTGAGCAACTATTTCTCTCTAAGTCATACAGAGAATTAGCTAGATAAATTGTTGGTGATGAATATCTTTATTACAACAAGCAAAATGTTCCAAAGTAGTGAACATGCCTTTGAATCCTCTAGAGCTCTTTATAAAATTGGCAGTCAAATGAAATAATGACTGTGGGAGAAGGTGAGGGAGTTCTGTTGTGCTAACCATTAGCAATTAATTATTGGTTATTGTTCATATCCAGTATTTAAGCATAAAAGGACTTAAATACTAGATATGAACAATAACGAATAACTAATCAGTAATGTAATGCATGCTTGCTTTGTGTACTTCTTTGATTTCATTATAACCATCAGATGAAAACCACTGTTTTCTGCTCAGAGTCCAGGAAAAACAGTGACGTTTACATGTCCACTTAGTCCCATCCTGCATTAATTCAATCCTTTCTTCATCACTATCACATCTAGACCAAAATAGCATGACAAAGTAGCAGCAATAGTGCATTGGAAGATCTGCAAGAAATTTCATTTCCCTGCAAGCAAGAACTGGTGGGACCATAAAACAGAGAGAGTAATAGATAAAGAAGAAGCTAAATTGCTCAAACAGACAGGCAGCTACCTCATAACACCTCAGATTTAACAATGGTCAATAAAAAAGACAAAATAGTCTGGCTAATGGATGTGACAGAACCTAAAAACAGCAGAATAAAAGAGAAAGAACTAGAGAAAATCACAAAATACAAAGACCTGCAAATAGAAATAGAACAACTGTGGTAAAAGAAAGCAAAGGTAATACCAATATTGATAGGTACCTTGGGTGCAATACCAAAACAACTGGAGCATCACTTGAATACCATTGGCATTGACAAATTCACCATCAGTCAATTGCAAAAGGCAGCTTTACTCTGAAAAGCTTACATCCTGAAAGGATATCTCTAACACCCTCAAATATCAACATCTAGGTCCTTGGGAAGATTTGATTTAGATAAAAATGCCAAATTCAGTCTAAATATCTGGCCGGCAATGCAACAAACCATAATAATTCTTGGATTAATGGAAAAAAGACAAAGAAAACCCTATTATTCCACTATCTATTACTAGATTCTTTCACAGGGAACAGAGATGGACTTTCAAAGAGTAAGTATCTTTAGTTCATGATGTTCAAGAATGGCTTGTACAAAAATCCCTTAGAACGATTCACCTTATCATGTAAAAAAACTCCTCCTTTATGCAGGAGTTTTGATAAAAAGACAAATAAAGTTTCAATGTCTTAAATGTGGACCTACAATACACAAACTATGTCTGTAGAATATTACAGTAAGAAGTAAAGTAACTTCTTTAATTGGACTTGCTGTTATTACAAGTTCATCCTTCTCCTCCTACGAATACAGTCATCTGATTTTATCTCTTTCGGTATGAATTTCTGAAAAACAAGGAGTCTATTGATTAACCAGACTGTAGGTTAATACCAGGCTTGTCAGACTGACATTATTGATTTTTTTTAGAATTTCAAGAGCCAGGAACAGGAGGTTTAGGCTTAGAATTAAGAAACAGAGTACCTGTCAGGATATTTCTTTAAAGGAGATGGGTTTTCCACATTAAACTCTCAAATCTTTAGCTTGTTGTAGCCTATTTTACTTAATTAAAAAGAAATGTTCAAAAGGATAATTCTCATTGTAAAACAAACAAAAATCAAGACTCATAAACTCTTACAGGTCTGCTGCATCTACCCAGACATCAATTAATAAGCTCACATTTGCCTTTTATTTTTTCTTGTATGAATATGTAAGACTAAAGGATGGTCTGCCCAAACTTTTCAACCCAAGGAAAAATCTATGGTCACTATGAGGATTAAAAAATGCCTCATTCCACATGTCTTGACTAAACTTGACTCTTTCTAGTATTTATTTATTTATTTATTTATTTTGGTTTTCTTATATGCCGCCCAACTCCCGAGGGACTCAGGGTGGCGTACAGCAAAAATACAAGAGCACCAACAAATAAACATTGATTAAAAGCAAATACAAAAATTAAAAATTCATTATTAAAAAAACATCCGTCGGCCAGACATACCCGGGGGAGAGCTCAGAGGGATTAGTCTCTACCCCCTGCTTGCAGGAAAAGCCATGTCTTGACGGCTTTTCGGAAGGCCAGCAGGGTGGGGATGGTTCGGGTCTCTGGGGGAAGTTGGTTCCAGAGCGTGGGGCCCGCCACAGAGAAGGCCCTCCCCCTAGGGCCCGCCAGCCGGCATTGCTTGGCTGACAGGACCTGGAGAAGGCCAACTCTGTGGGCCCTAACCGGTCGAAGGGAAGTTTGAGGCAGAATGCGGTCCCGGAGATAGCCTGGTCCTAAGCCATGAAGGGCTTTAAAGATGATGATCAACACCTTGAATTGGACCCAGAGACCGATGGGCAACCAATGCAGCTGGCGGAGTATAGGTGTCACATGGGTGTACCTTGGCACACCCACCACAGCACACGCAGCCGCATTTTGCACCAACTGAAGTCTCCGGATACTCTTCAAGGGTAGCCCCATGTAGAGCGCGTTGCAATAGTCCAAACGGGAGGTGACAAGGGCATGAGTGACCGTGAGTAGAGCTTCCTTCTCCAAGTATGGCCGCAACTGGTGCACCAGGCGGACCTGTGCAAAGGCCCCCCTAGCCACAGCGGTAAGATGATGATCCAATTTTAGCTGTGGGTCTAGGAGGACCCCCAAGTTGCGGACCTGATCCGAGGGAGTCAGTTTCGCTCCCTCGAGAACCAAGGAGGGACAGTTGTCATAGTCATAGTCATAGTCATAGTCATAGTCATAGTCATAGTCCTTAGGAGGCAATATCCAAAGCCACTCAGTCTTGTCGGTAGTATTGGAATAGCCTTGACTAAATTTAAATTATTATCAAATGTGATCATAAATATCATTCATGATTAAATCCTTTTTATCCACAGTTATCCACAGTTAATGTGGAGCCATTTACTTACCACTCCAATACTGGATTTACTTAACAGTTACTTAATTGTTTGTATATTTATAATTGTTTTCATATTGCTATTTTTATTGTTTCTAAGCCTCCTCAGAGACAACAGTGAGATGGGTGGCATATCAATTTAATTATAAAAAATAAACAAAATAAACAATAAGAATATAATTCTATTTCCTTCTGCCACTCCCAATTTGGAGGGCTCATTTTACATTCATTGATAATATTAAAATAAACTTTGAAAACAAATGTAACCCAGTGGGTTGTAGTAAAGTTGATGCAAGCCAGGAAACTAAATTACAGGATGCAAGAAATTAATTAAGATCCAGATTGCCCTTCCATTGCAGCTTGGGATGGTAAGGCTAACATTGTTTTGGGCTTGATTCACTTTTTGAGCTTCTTTTGTAAAGTCCTCAGACTTATAACGATGCCAAAACCCAAGCCGGCTGCAAGCTGAGCCTGATTGGCTAAGATGCGAGCAGCCGGCAAGCGGGAAAATGGGGCGTTCTGGTTGGTTGCCAGTCTGACAGCTCGAGTCTAAAAGCTGTCAGCCAGCACGTTGCTGTTCTCCATAGTGGGCGGAGCTAACCTCCAAGAATGGGATGATCCAATCCATCAGCCAATGAGGACTGAGTCAGACTCTATAAAAGCTGTAACCCCGAAGGGCACCCCCTCTTTCGACTCAGTCCTTAGTCGAGGACTAGTGTTCCTAACCTAGCAGGTTAAATCACCTATTATTCTTCTATTCTACTATCTTCATCTTCAACCAGTAAGATTCATCACCAACTGACAACTGCGGCTGGTGGCTTCTGTTCACCTCTGGTGAAATCCACCACCAACTACCTGAGGACAGTTAAAGCGGCCTGGCCATCCAACTTCAGGATATAAGTCACAGAAGCTGTCCGCTTGAGTGACCATCGGCCAGGGCGGCTTTGCCGCTGACCGCTACAAGGGGTAAGCTGATTCTTCAAACAACCTGAATCCGACTGTAATTGCCCCTTTAAATCAGCTCCTGCGCTTCTGCGCCCAAAAAGAGCTATTAACTTCCTCAAACTGCCTCTCTCTTCATTGTGCTGACATAGCCTGTGTGGATCGGTAAGCCGCTCCTTCAGAAATTACCATTAACGCCTGTTTTTCAAATTGGAAGTTGACAGCGGCCCGACAAACAGCTGAGAGAGAAAAAGCCTTCTGGGCATGCCCAGAACTCATCCTACAGCTTTACTTTGCCGTTTCTGAGACCAGGAAGCAAGTGCGCAGCCGCAGAGCTCATCTAAGAGCTTTACAGTCAAACCGGCAATTAACGGCTTTCTCACCCTCGCGCTTCTCAGCTGCTGCTCGGGGCGAAGAGAGGGAATCCCCTGACGTCATCAGGGATTACCCACAGACGTTAGGAGCCGTTTCGCTCCTCCTGGCTGCTTTCGGCGTTTGAGAGCTGCTGAAATATTGGACAGCTCCACAGCTGACGGAGCTTCATACTGAGCCTCAGAAGCACTCAGCAACGAGGGGATTTCTGCAAAAGTGTTCTAACTTAAGCTTCCTTTTCTTTTAAAATTAGCTGGCTGTTGGCACCGCCCTCTGCGTGAGCCCACCAGCTACAAACAACACCAAATTTCAAATGGCTGATAAAGGGGCCAAGCAGAAGCCCAAGGCAACCAAGGAGAAGCAACCTGATACAGAGACCAGGCTCAACTCTGCTTCTCACAGGGATCGCTCTCCCCTTCGTCATTCTCAACAGAAGGACGGGGGACATCGGGATAAAGTCCCTGAGAAGGTCAAGAAGCCACCTTCAACCTCCTCCGGTCCAAAAGAAGGGAGCGATAATTTATCTTCACGTTCCAGACAATCATCAGGGGCTCTATCTTTGGATAACCCCAACCTTTGTCTGGGTGACAATGACATCTGGGAGGAACCTCGCATTTCGCAAATTCCTTCACCTGTTACCCAACAAGTCACACAATCTGCCATTTTTCAGAACCCTGAGGTTCAGGCTCTCATCCAGGCTGCCATTAAGGAAGGCATCGCTGCAGGCCTTCAACAAACTTCGGCCACTAGGCATTCAACTACAGAACAGCCTTTACCACAAACACCATTGCGTCGAACCACGATGGTCACTGAATGGGACCAGCTCCCCAAAACCGACGCCACCACGCTCCAGGATTCTCCTAAATCCTTGCGTGACGCAGATGACCAGGGACAAGATTTGGACTTATCATCCGATGAAGACCTTGCCCCTGAACCTGTCACGACTACTGGCCTCTTCAATCCGGCCTTATTTAAGTCGCTTCTCCATAAAGCAAGAGCAGCAGCAAAGATGCCTCCGGTGGAGTCCAAATCATCTGGAGAGGAACCAGCTGATCCTCTTTTTGAGGAAACAACCTCTCAAGAGGAGGTTATACCAACTCCAAAACTGTTCATCGAAGCAGTCACCAAACAATGGCTGACTCCTATTACAGGAGCCGCTCCATCTTCTTTAGACAAAAAATACTATAACGTGGCTCAGGGCCTGGCACAACATCTGCCTGTTCCACCAGTGGATGAGCCCATCAAGGCTCTCTACTCAGCCAATCCTTTACCAGGAGATGGCGAGGAACTACTTCGTCCGGAGGAACGCCGAGCGGAGCAGGCGATCTTACGGGCTCATCAATCAGCTGCCTGGGCGGTAAGAGCTTCGGCCACAGCATCATTTTTTTGCCAGACCTCTATTCGCTGGCTAAAAGCCCTTCAAGAACAATCGTCTGAAGTGCGTATGCGCCAGGACATAAACAAACTATTGGCTGTGGCACAGTTTACATCCGATGCCACACTACAAAGTGCACGCTTCGCGGCAAGATCCATGGGAGCATCCATTGTAGCACGCCGCATGCACTGGCTCCGTGGCTGGCAGTCCGACGCTCGACATAAATGGAGGCTGGCCACTTCCCCAGTTCAGGGTCAGTCCCTTTTTGGGGGGGCCTTGGACTCGTACTTGATCGAGTCCAAGGATAAACGTAAGGTACTTCCAAATTGCACACGCAGAGGTCCTTCCAAAATACCTACTCCTCCTCCGCCTCCTCCACCCAGACGTCCATATAGGGCTCCTAGGTATAGGGGCAGATATCAGGCGGGTGGACGACAAACTCCAGTACAGGATAGACCTAGGGCGGAACCTCCGGCCAAGCGCCCTTTTCGGGGTGCAGGCGGACGCTCCTACCGCCGCAACAAATAGATCCTGAGGTCCTTCCCATTGGGGGTCGCCTGCAGTTTTTTGCTGGGCGATGGGAAGAGACTACTTCCGATAGTTGGGTGCTAGAGACCATTTCATCAGGACTCGCACTCGACCTTCTTTCCACCCCACCGGGATTTTTTATGAGGTGCCCCCAGTCCTCGGATTCCCAAAAGCGAGCTCTAATGCTAGCCGCTATCCAGCATCTGTTGGATATCCATGCTATCCAATGGGTTCCGGAGGACCAGCGGGGACAAGGATTCTATTCCAATTTGTTCCTTGTCAAGAAATCCTCGGGGGGATGGAGAGCAGTCTTGGACCTCAAGCGACTGAACAAATACGTTGCCTATAAGAGGTTCAAGATGCACACGCTACATTCCATATTGGCGTGTGTAAGGAAGGGCGATTTCATGACTTCCATTGATTTGACAGAAGCCTATCTACACGTACCAATTCGGCCTTCCCACCAAAAGTATCTTCGATTCTGTTACATGTCTGATCATTATCAGTATTCGGCACTGCCATTTGGTCTGTCCTCCGCCCCGCGGGTTTTCACGAAAATCCTAGCTGCCCTAGCGGCAAGCGTGCGGTCTATTCCAATTCGCCTACACTGTTATTTAGATGACATTTTGATTTTATCGTCCACAGTCTCACAAGCGGAGAATGACCTTCAGTTAACTATGCAGTGCTTAGAAGAGCATGGCTTCTCCTTAAATATAGAAAAGAGCCAGCTCAATCCCACTACCCGAATTACTCATCTTGGGGCTATCGTGGATACCCTGGAGTGCAGGGTGTTTCTTTCCCAGGAAAGACAGGACAATCTGATCACTATGGTCCAGCAGGTTCTCTGTCTCAGAAGAGCGCCATTGAAGCAGCTCTCATCTCTATTGGGAAAGATTATTTCGGCCATCCATATTACTCCCTGGGCACAACTGCACTCCAGGGATCTTCAATGGCTATTGTTACCATACCAAAGGGCAGGTAAGAGTAATTCATCAGCAAAAATCAGCATTCCATCCTCTGTCCGTCGATCCCTCCAGTGGTGGCGCTCCAAGGCGATATCCGAAGGCTCCAGCTTCTTCGAACCCAACCGGGTGATGGTGACAACAGACGCCAGTCTGCAGGGATGGGGTGCTCATGTACAATCTCAAGTAGCCCAAGGAACGTGGTCTCATTCGGAGACACTGTTAAATATCAACATTCTGGAACTCAGAGCAGCATTTCTTGCTCTGCAGCAATTTCACAATGTCCTTCACAACCGGCATGTTCTACTAATGACCGACAACGTCACCACCAAAGCGCATGTCAACCGCCAGGGTGGGACGGTTTCCAAAGGTCTCATGTCAGAAGCCAAGGCTCTAGGGCTTTGGGCGGAGCGCAACTTGCTCTCGATTCGAGCGGAACACATATCGGGAGTCAAAAATATAACAGCGGACTGGCTCAGTCGCAATGCAGTGGACTCGGCGGAGTGGAGTCTGCACCAGGACATTTTTCAAGAATTGGTACAGCGATTCGGTCTTCCGGTGATCGACCTTTTTGCAACTCCACTCAACGCCAAACTACCGAGGTTTCTCTCACGTTACCGGTCGCAGGGTGCCGAGGACATAGATGCGCTCCACTGCCCATGGCTGAAGGGCTTGTTATACGCCTTTCCTCCTCTGGCAGTGATTCCACAATTCATTCGTCGAATCATAGCCGAGGAGGCGGAGGTAATTCTACTGGCACCATATTGGCCCAGGAGAACGTGGTTTGCGGACCTCCAAGCGCTTTCGATCAGCTCGCCTTGGAGGATTCCTCCGACAGAGTATTCGCTTTCTCAGGGATCCTTGAATCACCCGGATCCGCATTGGTTCAAACTGACCGCTTGGCACTTGACCGGTGTAGCCTAAGTAAGCGGGGGGTACCAGAAACAATCATAGACACATTAATGTTGTCACGCCGATCTTCAACCAATCGCATTTACTCTGCAACATGGAAAAGGTTTTGTGCCTGGTGTTTAACAGTACAACTATGTCCAGTAGAACTAACTATAGTGGGCTTGTTACGGTTTTTGCAGGCTGGTCTAGATAAAGGGTTGGCTCCCAATACACTAAGACGCCAAATTGCGGCTTTGTCTACAGTACTTACCTGTGATAGCGCGGTTTCATTATCAGCGCATCCGCTGATTCGCCGATTTCTGAAGGCGGCTGTTAACATTTCTCCTCCGATTATACACCGCTATCCAACATGGGACCTATCACGGGTATTACTGGCATTGACCGCAGAACCATACGAGCCGTTGCGTACAGTGTCACTGAGACAACTAACTCTCAAGGTGGCATTTCTGGTAGCCATAACTTCGGCTCGCCGGATATCCGAACTCGCGGCTTTATCAGTGCGAGAGGGTTTATGTATTTTTCATCCAGATAAGGTTGTGCTCCGATTGGATCCAACCTTCATTCCAAAGGTTAACACACCTTTTCATAGGACGCAGGAGTTAGTGTTACCAGCGTTTTATGCTCAGCCTTCAACTGACTCAGAAAGGCAGTGGCACAACATAGATGTTCGGAGGGCAGTTAAGATATATAACGTACGCACGGCGTCATTCCGACGCTCCGAAGCATTATTTGTTTGTTTTCAACCAAAATCTATGGGTAAGAAGGCATCACCAGCGCTCATTGGCAGCTGGATCAGAGCCTTGATAGCAGACATTTACTCTGATCAAAATCTTCCCCCGCCTGAGGGTATAACTGCACATTCCACACGTAGTGCAGCTACCACGGCAGCGTGGTCGGTCAGTACTTCACTGGAGGAGGTTTGCAGAGCGGCAACATGGTCCTCTCCAGTGACTTTTATCCGACACTATAAGGTAGACCAATTTGCATCGGCTGACGCCGAATTTGGGCGACAGGTACTACGTAATGCCATTATACCAGAGGAACACCATGAACAGGGTTCGAACCCACCCTAGGGACTGAACTGCTTTGGCATGTCCCATTCTTGGAGGTTAGCTCCGCCCACTATGGAGAATGGGGCGTTGTTACTTACCTGAACGCCCCTTCTCGTAGGGCGGAGCTAACCTCCAAGTCCCTCCCTGTTGGGTTTCTATTTACATAACAGTTATTCTTTGAATTCATGCTGTTTTATCATTGCATGACAGTTATTATTTGATTTCCTGCTGTTGAATAAAGTTTGGTTAGGATGTTACACTATGGGTCTGACTCCGTCCTTCGTCTCAAGAGGGGGTGCCCTTCGGGGTTACAGCTTTTATAGAGTCTGACTCAGTCCTCATTGGCTGATGGATTGGATCATCCCATTCTTGGAGGTTAGCTCCGCCCTACGAGAAGGGGCGTTCAGGTAAGTAACAACGCCCCGTTCTCTGTTTATTGCTGTTGCCTGTGGTGCTGAAACTCAATAAACGTGTTCCTGGTTAAAAGCCTCACCTCGCCTCCGTTCTCCGTTTCCCTCAGATGAAACATCTTTAATAGGGTTATCCTCAAACCTGAACTTTGCGTTTTGTTGAGTTAAAGGATTGTCCTGGTTCTCAGCTCACAGCTTTGCAAATAGGGGGCCCAGGGCTGATCTGTCTAGGGCAGGGGTGTCAAACTGGCGGCCTGCAGGCCAGATGCATCATGTGCAGGCCACACCCACCCCAGCTCCACAAAGGGGAAAATGTCATGATACATCACATGATGGTAACGTGACGGCATGAGTTTGACACCTCTGGTCTAGGGCAATAGTTCTCAACCTTTGGTCCACAGATCCCTGGGGAGCGGCGATGTTGTCACAGGAGGTCTGCAAAGGCTTGAAGAAATGTTATGATTTAAATATTGAGTTACGTCTTGATGGTTCTGTGGCTATGGTCCATGTCACAAAAGATATTTAAAGGGGGTCCGTGGTGCAGAAAAGGTTGAGAACCACTGTTGTAGGATACATCTCAGCTCAAACCTTACTTTTAAATTCTGTATGACTAGAGCAGATGAAAGTCTCTTGAAAATGCATGTCAGGCTAACACACCCATCTGAAGGCTCATATATGTACTGTTTTTAGAAATAAACATTGTTTGGGCCGGCACCATTTTCAGCTTCTGAGACAACCCCTTCCCCCAAAGTGGACAACTGGTTAAATCTTTAAAATTTAAAAGGGTAGTATTAGTTTCTACAGATATTTATTATCAATACATCAGTTTGATATGCAGATAGATGCTAAACATTTTTATTTAGAACTTAGCTTTATGTTTTAGTTTAGCACAACTGCTGCTATGTTGTATTTTCCCCATTTCTTAATGCTTTGATTTGGAAGAGATTCAAGAGGAAAATGTACAACAGTAACCATTGTTAAACCTTTGAAATCCTGGTAGGATTAACTTTATCTGAAATGTCTGAAACAGAGCTCTGCTGTTTTCACCCCACTCTGCCCCTCAAAATGAACCACCTGCAAGCATTTCATTACTTACCAATGACAGCCTATGGATTAATCATTCTTCAGATCAGACCTTAGAGTGGCTTGAATGGTTTATCTAAAATCTCAAATAACAAATTCAGATTAAATCCACGCCCTTTTAAAATCTTGAATCTCCAGTTTGAATTGAATCTCTGGGCTGTTCCATAGAGGAACTCATAAAGGTTCTTCAATTTTCTATTCAAACTGTTCTATGGAACAGTTCCAAGCTGTTCCATAGAGGAACTCATAAAAGTTCTTCAATTTTGAATTGTTAGAGACCTGGAAAGGGAATTGCCATCTACATTAATCAGTGCTGGAGAGGGTCGGAGAGGATGATATTGCAGGATATTCCCCAAAAAATATTACTGAGGTTCTGTTCTTGAGGTCCAGAAGCAATATGTGAATTAGCCATTCAAATAAAGGTTGTAGAAAAACACATGAGTATTTATGCATATGATTGGATTACAAATTCTTGAACTATGTTACTACAGACAATTAAGCACAGTAACAAGTCTCAAAAGGCAATATCTGATTTCAGCACCGTAACACTCAGGCCAGGAAGATTGACAATGTAAGGGCAGAATGTAGGATGTTTTCTGTGTAATATTATCTAGGAGTTTGATATAACTGGCTTAGAGGAATGAATGTTAGCTAGTAGACCAGAAAGGCTCAAAGGATAGAAGGAAATAACTTCTCAAATGAAATTGTATAGGGATTTGGAAATAAGGCTTATACTTTAGAACAATATTCATGCAAAGCTCGTAAGAAGCTTGGAGTCATAAATAACTCTTGAAAATAGGATAGTTGTGTGATTTTAACAGAATACCCAGATAACAATAGAGATCTTTTGGAGGAAGGAAATTCAAAGAAATATAAATGCATGGAAGAATCCCAGTAGGAAATGTATCTGGGAAAACTCATCTATATCGATTGCAACTCTTGGAAAAAGAAATTGACTTAAAGTTTGAAAAGTTAATAACACAATCAAATCAAATTAGCTTAGAAGTACAGATAGAAAACATGGTTTCCAACATGTTCAAAACTAATATAAGATCTATTATTTCAAGCACATTCTGATCTAGGAGATTTATCAGCAAAATTCAGTCCTAAATTCAGCAGCACTTTGTCTTTGGCCTTCAATTGTCTTTGGAAGATTGGGAAGCTAATTCAGATGTTACTGGTATTGTTTTAGAACAACAGCTTTAATCAGAATAGTGCTGGAAGGGATCTTGGAGGTCTTGTAGTCCAACCCCCTGCTCAAGCAGGAGACCCTATGCCATTTCAGATAGGTGGTTGTCCAGTCTTTTCTTTAAAACCTTCAGTGATGAAGCTCCTACAACTTCTGAAGGCAAGCTGTTTCACTGCTTAATTGTCCTCATTGTTAGGAAGTTTCTCCTTAATTCCTGGTTGCATCTCTCCTTAATTAGTTTCCATCCATTGTTTCTTATCTTGCTTCCTGGTGCTTTGGAAAATAAGTTGAACCCTCTCCTTTGTGGTATTTCAGTATTTGAACCCTCAAATACTGGAATACTGCTATCATGTCACCCTAGCCTTCTTTTCTCTAGAATGGCCATACCCAATTCCTGCAACCGTTCTTCATATGTTTTTGTTTCCAGGCCCTTAATCACCTTAATTGCTCTTCTTTGTACTTTTTCCAAAGTCTCAACATCTTTTTTGTAATGTGGTGACCAAAACTAGATGCAGGATTCCAAGTGTCATCTTACTAAGGATTTATAAAGCAGTACTAATACTTCACATGATTTTGATACCTTGGTTTATACAACCAAGGTTTGTATTAGCTTTTTTGACTGCTGACGCACACTGCTGGCTCATATTTAAGTGATCATCCACTAGGACTCCAAGATCCCTCTCGCAGTTACTGTTTTTGAGCCTGGTTTCACTTAATCTGTACTTGTACCTTTGGTTTTTCCTGCCTAGGTGTAAAACCTTGCTTTTCTCCCCATTATAGTAGTGTGTTTATCCAATTATTGGTGCAGTGCAAGTCTTTAAGACAGTGCTTTGCAAAACATGTTTTCAGGACTGACTCACAAAGGACTGAGCAAAACATGTTTTCAGGACTGACTCACAAAGTAATTAGGTACCTTCATTTTGAAAAGTGACATAAAACTGCTCTTAGGCCTCTTCTGAAGCCTCTCTGTATACTTGAAATATCTGGAAGGAGCTTCTGCATATGCTCAACAGCAAATCGCCAAAGCAAATCACATCATTTCTTTGTATTGATGAAGTGCACCATATCACTCAGTCTTATCAATGGGATTTTCTGAAATCTTATGAGTTGAGCTATACTTTAAAAAAAGAAGAAGCCATATTTTAAAACATTTTTATATCTGACATCATGCAGGATTGTGAGATAGTGCCAGTTGGAATTCCCGAAATTAGGAATATTGTATACAGCATTAGCGGAACAAAAACAGAGGGGAATAGCGGTATATATTAGGGAGGGAATAAAGGCTAAATTAAAATATCAAGACACAGAGGGAAGAGTTTTAACGATAGAACTACAATTTGAGCAAAAATAATGGATGTTGGTGACAATTCATGCCCCAAATGAGAACCAAAAAGAATTTTACAGCAAATTGCATGAAAAACTGATAGAAATGGGACAGGGAAATATTTGTATGGTAGGGGATTACAATGCGGTGGTGAACGAGAAAAAGAACTATGTTAGCAGTATCAAAAATAAAAAGAAACGGAAAATATTACCAGGATCATTTTTTGATATGGTACAGGAATTTAATCTGTTTGATCAGTGGAGGGAATTGAATAAAAAAAAGGGAATACACCTTTTTCTCGAATCCACATAAATCCTGGTCCCAGCTAGATATGGTATGGATGAATGGAGATGTAGGAAAAGATATAGAAACAATAGAAATAATGCCAAACACAGAGAAGAGAGAAGAAGGAGAGGCACCACGGAAGACCAAGAGGGGTAGGCAAACCCCTCGGAGGTCAGAGGAAAAGCTCTTCAAACCGGCAGCAACGGCGGAGACCATGGTAGCCATCACAAACTGGGGCAACCAGAATAGGTTTTGTGCAGGAGCGGTGAATTGAGTGGAGTATCGACACACCGGGTGAGTGATTTGCCAACGCATTTTCAAAAAAAATCTATTTAAGGAAATTTAAAAGTGATCCCGGCGAAGAATTAGCAGCTAATTTAGCGAGGGGGGAAATGAAAGAGGTGGAAGTTTAAACACTAGCCCAAAACGGAGAGTGAGATAATTAAAGTGTTTTGAGAAGGAACCCGAAAGAAAGCAGTTGCTTAAGAGGATTGGAAGTAACTTTAAATTTGGAACATTGAAAGAAGAATAAAGAAAAGTGTAAAAGAAGATTTAAAATGTGGATTTATATCGAAAGTATTTTTTGGGGGGTATTTTGTTGACTGGAACTGTGGAATAGAGAGACACCTACTGGCAGGAAAAAGTATTGCAACAAATAATTTGGGAGCCATTAGACTGCATTTGTTTTTCACATAAGTGTCCTTGGATTACTGACTGTGAGAAATTTTAAGGAGGATTTGTTTTTTGTTTAAGCTGTTTGGTCCCGGCAACAGGAGGTGGATTTACAAAACTTTAAATTGAAGTCACAACATCGTGGAAACAACAAAATGTCCCATGAAATAATTGAAATGGTTAATAAACTAAAACAAATGATTAAAATGACACGTGGACTATTTAAGCTTGATGAAACAGAAAGCATGCAAGAATATATTCAAGTGAAAGAAGAAACAATGAAAGAGAAGCAAGAACTCAGCATTGAAGAAAAAATATTGATTTTGACATTGGGAGTAATAATGTAAGAAAGAAAGATTAGGATAAAAGTAATTAAGAAAAGGAAACAAATAAAGGGAAGAAAGGGGAAGGTTAGCAGTGGTGAAAATGGAGAGGGGGGAAAGAAACAAAGAAGAAAGGAAAAGGGGAAGAGATTAGGTTCAAAAGAGACAAATGAGTACACAGGAAATAACAGTGGGGAAATGAAGAAGAGGAAAAAGGAAAAAGAGGAGAGTAGATGGGACTTAAATAAATAAGGCAGAAGAAAAGATATAACAATTACAAAACTAAAGAAAAGAAGAAAAGAAACAAGAGAATGTGAGGATGCGAGGAAAACAATAAGAAGTGGCATATGTGGAAGACTAAAGAGTTCCCCTGGGAGTTGGGCGGCATAGAAAATAAATAAATAAATAAATAAATAAAAAATAAATAAATAAATAAATAAATAAATAAATAAATAATAAACAAACAAACAAACAAACAAACAAACAAAAGGAAAATGGTTAAAGGAATAACTAAGGGAAAGAAAAATGGAAAATATAATATATACAAATGGATTGTGTTATGACTAATATATGTAATTGTAATATTTGAATATGATGATATGAGTTGGGCGGCACAGTAAATAAATAAATAAATAAATAAATAAATAAATAAATAAATAAATAAATAAATAAATAAATAAATAAATAAATAAACAAACAAAAGGAAAACTAAGGGAAAGAAAAATGGAAAATATAATATGTACAAATGGATTGTGTTATGACTAATATATGTAATTGTAATATTTGAATATGATGATATGATGAATGAAATGGAAAGAAGGAAAAGAAATGTAGTATTATTTTAAAAAATTGAATAAGTAATATTAATGATTGTAATAAATGAAAGTAATGAAAGTAATATCTATAGGTATAAGCGATATATAGTTAGATTAATATTGGGGAATGTAATAGGTGGTTAATTGTTTATAAGATGACATTGGATAGTTGAGAAAGAAGAATGGGAAATATGATATGTAAAACTAAATTGTATTATGATTAATATGTGCAACTGTAATATTGGAATAAGATGATACAATGAATGAAATGGAAAGAAGGAAAAATGTTTGAAATGTTTTATAAGATGATGCTGGGTAGTTGAAAAAGAAGGAGATGTGAAAACTAAGTTTAAAAGGAATTAATTGTTTATGAAGTTAAATAGAGAAGATGTTGAAAAATCAATGGAATACTATTTTATTGTAACAATTGAGAAATTAGGAATTAAGATGGAAAGGACTGCTTTTAAAGGGTTTTAACGAGAAAAGGGAACATGAAAGTTTTGGGATAAGGTCAAATGGCGATACTGTTTAAATGTTGGAAAAGAAATAGGAGTAAATAGAATTAAAAAATAGAGAGAAAGAATATTATGGCAGAACTTGGAAATAGATATTGTGTGGGGGGATGTTATAAGCTGTAAAAAATTTTGACTCGATTGATACTCTGTTCAGAGAAAATATATTGTTTGTATGTCTGTATGTGCGTTAAAAAATAAAAAATATATTTTTAAAAAAATAATAATTTGGAAAGAACAGAAAAAAGTTAGGAGAAGGTGGACACTAAATCCCCAACTTCTAAAGAAAAAAGAATTTATTTTAAGGATTAGAAAAGAAATGGAATAATTTTTTAAAGAAAATACAAAGCAATCAACATCATTACAAATTATATGGTATACAGCTAAAGTGTACCTGAGGGGTATAGCGTTAGCTTATTTAGCAAAAAAAAAAAAAAGGAAAAAAGGCAAATTCAAAATACACTTCAGGAGGAGATTAAAAAACTGGAAACTAAATTACAAAGGCAGCCCCAGAATGAAAAAATCAAAGAGAAAATGGTTTTGGCTAAACATAAATTAAATATAGTGGAGCAAGAGGAAAGACAAGGGAATTGAAAGCTGCAAAACAAAACTTTTCTGAACACGTGAACAAGCCAGGGAGATGGCTAGCCTATAAATTAAAAAAAGATAGGGAAAAAAGATTGATTCAGGTATTTCAAGATGAGAATGGAGAGTTACATTATAAAATGGAGAAAAGGAAAAAAAATAATCCAGAACTATTTTGAGGCACTATACAAAAAAGAAGAAATAGATGAGGAGAATATAAAACAATACTTAAAACTTAATGGGTTGCCGGAACTAAAAAAAGAGCACAGGGAGATATTAAATAAAGAGATAACAGCCATAGGATTAAGAAGAGCAGTGCAAAAACAAAAAAGTAATAAAATACCTCCCCTGGCAAAGCAGGGCTGGATGGTTTGCCAGGGGAGGCATATAAGAGCCTGTATGAGGATTTTGAGATGATATTACTGGAAGTGTACAATGATATATTGGAGAAAGCTAAATTGCCAGATTCCTGGACAGAAGCCTACATTTCCCTTATTCCAAAAGAAGGTACAGACCTCAAACAAACAAAAAATTACAGGGCAATCTCATTGTTGAATACAGATTACAAATTTTTTACTACTATAATTGCGGAAAGATTGAAATTAATTTTAAATGAAATAATACATGCAGACCAAAATGGTTTCTTGCCCACAAGGCAAATTAGGAACAATATGAGAACGGTGTTAAATGTCCTAGAGTACTATGAAGCACATCCTGAAAAACAGGTGGCATTAATATTTTTGGACGCCCAGAAAGCATTCGACAATCTTAATTGGCAGTTTTTGTTCCAACAAATTAAAGATATGAGATTTGGAGGGAAGCTCGAGAAAAGGATAAAGGCAATATATAAGCAAAAGGCCAGAGTGATAATCAATGGGGATAACACAGAGAAATTTGAAATAAATAAAGGAGTAAGACAGTGATGTCCAATGTCACCTCTGCTTTTCATTTTGACGTTAGAAGTACTGTTAACCCAAATTAGATATAATGGAGAGATAAAAGGATTAAAGGTAAAGAAAGAAGAATATAAGACACAGGCATTTGCGGATGACCTAGTGTTCTTCATAGAAGAGCCGCTAGAGACAGGAAACACTTTAATGAAAGAAATAGAAAAATATGGGATAGTGGCAGGACTGAAAATCAACAGAGAAAAGACTAAAATGTTAGTAAAGAACTTAACTGAAAAACAAAAGAAAGAATTAGAAAAAGAACTGGGATTGCAAATTAAAAAAAAGATCAAATATTTAGGAATTTGGCTTATTGTAAGGTGTTCCTCAATAAAAGACAATAATTATTAAAAACTGATACAACAAATGAAAAAAGATTTAGAGATTTGGGGAAAATTACAGTTATCATTATTAGGAAGGATAGCAGTGATTAAAATGAACATATTGCCAAAATTATTATATTTATTTCAGACAGTCCCTATAAAATTAGAAAGAATTTTTTTTGAGGAACTAAATAAAATAATAAAAAAAATTTATTTGGCTGGGTAAGAAAGGACGGATAAATATGAAAATATTACAAGACAGCAGAAGCAGAGGTGGCTTTGAACTTCCAAAATGGAAACTTTATTATCAAGCTGCGGGACTATTATGGATCAGGAATTAGATAAAATTAGACAATGAAAGAGTGCCAATGATTGAAGGACATGATTTACAGGCTGGCTGGCATGCCTTTTTATGGGATAAACATAAAAAGGCACATCTATACTTCTACTGACACCAAATAAGAGAAGCGCTGATATGGACATGGGGAAAGGTTAAAAGGAAACATTTCACGAAATTGCTAAATTGGGTTTCGCCAATGGAGGCAACGATTTAGCCAAATACATTGGATTTAAAAAAAGATGATAAGAGATAGTGCCAGTTGCCTGAAACATTCACCTAACTTTGATTTACAATCTAGACTAAATGTTTTTGAGTATTGCACTCTTTACACCAAGGGTGTCAAACTGGCAGCCTGCGGGCTGGATGTGTCATGCGCAGGCCACCCCCACCCCAGCTCTGTGAAGGGTTAGGGTTGATGCTGTGAATTTGATACCCATGCTGTGCACAATGATACCTAAAATGTGCTCATATCTTTTTAATTTTTAAAAATTTTATTTTGTGTTAATTAATCTAATCAAAGTCAATAAATAAATAAATAAAAGCAAAAAAGACTAACATCTATGAAAGCAATTATATAATTTAACTTTGAAACAACAAAATAAATCTTTATGCTACATTTAACATTACATTTGAAATTTTCATCCTTATTTCTTTTCCTAATACTCTATTTGTAATCTTGAGAACATTAACATTTTAATTTATGTATGTCTTTTTTTAATGTTTATATACGAAATAAAAATTATTTTTTTTTTAAAAAAAGAGAACATTAAACCAAAATGATGTCAAAACAGAACAGGCCTTTCTGTCATATTGCAATTCTAGCATCCAGAAGTTGTAACACAACACTTGCTATACATCCTCTGAGATATTCAGTAGAATATTAGGATATAATATTTTGTTGATGTGTACATGGATTTTTTTGTCCATCTTTTTATTCTGACTGTTGATCAGGTAATTATAGCTGGGGATTTTAATCATGTTTAAAGTCCCTAGTGAAGTACAGTTTCAACTAAATTGAAATCTAATTCACGGAAAGTCTATAAGCCTGTTTATTGGAATGGAATATAATGACTATTTGGCAATGGTTAATCCTTCTCAAAGTGAAAACACTTTTTAGTCTTTAGATAATCTTTAGCTAATCAAAGAGACTACTATAAAACTGCTCTCATTTCTTACCAAGCTTCAGTTACACTATCATTTTTAAATGTAGATTCAAACAATTTATCAAGCTATAAGTTTAACATGGATACAATTACATCAATGAAATTAAGTACAATTCTGGCCCTGTTTATTTTCCTATAAACTGGCATAAAGAATTTATTGTTTGCTCCTCTGCAACCTCCAGTTTTCATTTTCTCTTAATTTTTGTTTAGGACAAATGATACATAACATTTTCTCTATTTCTTCCCAAAAAGAAATAGTTTTCTATTTCTTTACTTCTGCAATTTTGATGACTGCTAAGGATCCAATTCAATATACAAGACATCACCCCAGGGGTGGGTTCTAACTTACCTCACTGCCAGTTCGCTTCCTCCCATGCTGTGGGGCCGCGCCACGTGGCCACATACGCGCAATGTGCAGTGGCAAAAAATCCAAACAAATTTTTTTAAAAAGCCGAAAACAAGATGGCGACACATGCGCAGTGCCAGAAACTCAGCTTCTGTGCATGCACAGAAAAGAAAAACTGGAAAAAAATCAGGGGGGGAAATAAAAAAATAAAAAATATTGAAAAAAAGTTGGCAGCCTCCACGGACCGGCACTGACGGAACCAGTGTGACATCACCAGCAGTTTGCTACCAGTTCAGGTGAACCGGTCCAAACCAGGAGGAACCCACCTCTGCATCACCAAATTTCTTTGATAAATACGGATGCTAAAATTTTGATACCAACTTTGTGTCAGAGAATACAAATCATTATCTTTGATAGTTCATCCAGCACAATCTGATTTTATTAAAGTGTATTAAACATCAAACACTATAGTATTAGCAGCTATACTTGATACATAATTATATAAGTTGGGTTAAAAGGTGGTTGTCTCATTAGAAAGCCTTCAACATAGTGCAGATTATATTTTTGGACATAGTCTGGCTATATTTAGGTTCCTTTTAATTTTATTGTTGGTTTGAAGGTATCCCAATGGCTATTATGGAATTATTTCTTTACCTATTAGGTTCTACATACTAGATTAATTTTTTTACCATAGTACAATACTTTGCAAACTTTCATAGTACAATACTTTGCAAACTTTGCAAACTTATTACATTAATTGTAATAAGTCTTATCTGTTATCTGTTTCTTCTAAGGTTTATACATTTATTTGTAAAACATAGGGCTCAGATTTTGTATGATTCATTTAAATGTATTGGGATAATTATTCCTAGAATTTCTTATACATAGTGACAATATTGTCACTAAGGATTGGCAGGATGGGAATAGGGAAGGGAATAGTTTCCTTAGGTATAATCATTTTTTGCAAAGAGGGAAGCTGAACTTGATCTTTGTCACATCCATAGGGGCAGAGGGAGATGTCCTAAATATATATACAGTATAACTGTTTTTTTATATGTGGATTCTGATCTTGCAGCCACAGAAGCAGTCTCGTTCTTCCATGCCTTCAACAATGCTAAGCAGTTGTATTAATTAAAACTTATCCAGATGTTTTCCCCATTACCATCAAATTGAAACTAACAAAGAAGGCCATTTGATTTCTCTCACTGTTGGTGACTTTTACATGTAAAACCTTTCCACATGAAATAGAATCCTTTCTAGCAAAAGAATGACCCGCAAAGTTTCCAGGAGCAAAATTTGTTCTTGGCCAAGCAAATGTACAAGTGTAATGCAGTGCTGTACAAAGTAAGTAAGATCAGCAGGGCGTATATTTAAACCAGCACACAGCTGTTTTTTCCAACATCTTTCTTTCTCTCTGTCACACTAGGAATTTCTTCCCTGTGTTTCTGAACTTACAGTTTTTCTGGAGTGCAGTTATTGTCACATGGTTTGTGCACTCAGTTTATCTGCAAATCAGCAATGTTGTTTTTGGCAGAAGTGTTAGTTCAGCACACCTGCCTCATGCTTAACAGTGCCCGGAAATCCAGCCATCTCCTTCAGGAAATGATAGCAGAAGAGTGGAGAATAAAGAGCCAATAGTTGAGAAGTGATTTCAGCTCTGAAACCCAACTCAGGAAGTGGAGATAACCAAGACATCGTGTCAGCAGCAGTTTCTCCACAGGAGAGTCCAAGTCAAGTCAGCTCAGCTCACGGATAACAAGCAGTTAGCCTTCTGAGATTCATTATACTCCAACGGCTCCAGAAAAGCAGAGTGAAGCAACTTCCCAGGTGGCAGATGCTGGGGTGCCCCAGTGGCAGCTGCCTAAATATCTCTCCTGTGCTTCCTTTATTGAACTATGTGGCTGGACCACCAAGGAAAAGTCCAGGTGTACAGAATCCGCATCCCCCCCCCACTCATCCCCATGCTTTTGGTCTAAAGAACTCTCACTTTTTTGGAACTGTTAAATGGAAGATACAGAAAGGAAATTCAATGACATTGTTTTGTGATTAAGCAGAGAGGAAAGAAGGAGTAACAACAAAGGGGAACTAGTAAAGTTATATGAGGGGGGGGACAAATGACCCAAATATGCATATCTGAGCTTGCGTGAGGCACATTGTCCAGGATCCCTCAATTCTGATTGTGTGTTTGAGCTTCTTCGTTATTTTTCTCTCTTGGGGTGCAGTAATATCTCCATTTCACAACCTGTACTCTTTAAAATATTTTGTAAGCTATTTCTTAGAATATCTACAAATCTAAAAAATAGATTGCCCCCTTTCAACTGTTCAGAATGTTTTGAAATGCTTGCAGAAAAATAATAGCAGGTATTATCACTAACTTTTTACATTCACCTGAAAATTCACGTCAAGCCTATCTCTGTACATACTGAGCTATTTGTCCTGTATTCCCATCACTTGAATTGGAACCTTAGTTGGTATGGTATGGTATGGTATGGTATGGTATGGTATGGTATGGTATGGTATGGTATGGTATGGTATGGTATGGTATGGTATGGTATGGTATGGTATGGTATGGTATGGTATGGTATGGTATAATTTATAGTATAGTATGGTGTGGTGTGGTGTGGTGTGGTGTGTGGTGTGGTGTGGTGTGGTGTGGTGTGGTGTGGTGTGGTAGGGTAGGGTAGGGTAGAGTAGAGTAGAGTAGAGTAGAGTAGAGTAGAGTAGAGTAGAGTAGAGTAGAGTAGAGTAGAGTAGAGTAGAGCATTTGCCAGATCATTGATTGTATAGAAAGCCATATGCTCAGTTTTATATTCCTTACATTGTGTAGTTCAATTAAGTAAAGCAAGTCTTATGTTCATTTTCATGTTTAAATTTGTATGTCCATGTGTGCCTTCGAGATCTCTCTCTCTCTCCCTCTCTCTCTCTCTCTCTCTCTCTCTCTCTCTCTCTCTCTCTCTCTCTCTCTCTCTCTCTCTCTCTACCTCCCTCCCTCCCTCTCCCTCTCCCCCCCTCTCTCTCTCCTGACAACTGCCTAGACTAGTGTCTGTAATTTTCTTGAGAAGGCTTTTCAGAAGTAGTTTGCCAGGGAGAGTGACTGTTGCAAAGTCACCCATCTGGCTTCAGGCCCAAGGTGGGACTAGAATTCATGGATTTCCAGTTTCAAGCTGATATCTTAACCACAATACCAAACTGTCTATCTCTTAATTTCATATGTATGTGTGTAAATAATGAAAAAAGAATGGAATGTATTTAGCTTTACACCAACTAGCTATGTACTATACCGTGTTCAGTATTCATTTTCTATTTGTAGGTGTTTGTAATTTGTGAGTTTGCAATGTGCTATACAAGTGAATTTGTATAAAATCTACAGTTTACGGTGATAATATGTTTATAGTATTCAAAGACTAATTCAATTATTTCTGTGTCCTCCAAGACTGATTTGGTAGATGAAGTACAACCAAATAAAATTTTGCATATGAGAATTTCTTAAATGCACATCCCTGAAAATGCAGTCAAACATGAACAGCAGGTAAGCTGCTATATGTATTGGCTTGTTTTGAGTGAACTGGAAATGAATTACATGTCACTTATTTAAAAGCTTGATTGGATCATTATAAATTTATTTTTGACATGAGCTCTGGATTATGTTGATTTTTTAAAATATCAAAGCAACAAAGGAAAACAAATATGTCTTACATTCAAGCTCTGTAGACACAAAAATCTATTACAACAAATAAAGTGAGCCTTATTTAGAGCAAGTAAAATTGGGCCATGTATGGTATATGGACTGTTTGGGCTTTCAAATGATGACTTCGAGTGCAAAATATACGTAAAGCAAAATGTATGACCTTTCCAGAGAAATGTAAACTGGCATTAAGAATACATTGTATGACAAAGTGATTGATAGTTCCAGATGGCACTTTAAAGGAGCCCATACATTTGGGCAGTGGACTTGCTAATGTTTTAGTTGCAGGCAAATCACATACGTCATTGGGAGCAAAATTCATGCTACTCAGTAAATGTGAATCCTCCCTAACTAGAACTTCAATATTGAATGTGGGTTGCAAATGTGTTTGATCATGTATGGTACATACTCATAATTGATAACAGTAAGACCTTTCTTTGCCTTTATTTATTTTTCTAATCAAATTTCAGCGCTGCTTTATCTTAATGAGACTCAGGATTAGATTGAAATTCCTAAAGAATCATATGTCTTGGGGTTTGAACCACGAACATAGCAATGAAATCCTGCAGTTCTGGCACCGAAGATGCTGTGCAACGGGAAGGGTAATATAACAACAACAATCCCAATTGTTTCTCTAGAGCCAAATTTATAGCAAAGAGTGTCACATTGGATTATCTCCAGGGCGGAGTCTTTGAAAGCCAATAACAACTCGTACATGACAATTGCCACCTCACCTCTTTACCCGAAAGTCATAAGTTGTGCCAGACCTGAAATGCAGGTAAGCACATTACAAGATGGGAACTTCACCTTCCCCCCTGAATTTTTTGATAATAAATATTATATCAGTGCTAGCCTCCTTCTGCCAAATAAGAGACCATGATGACCTGGCTGGAAAGTCAAGTTGCCAGTCTCTAAGTTTATGAGGAGGAGCCAATGGCCCAGCATTCAGCCTCAATCTAGAGGATGCTCCCACAAGGCTCCATTGGCACAGCACAGATCTTCTGGTGCCCCCAAAATCACACAGTCCAACCTCCTAGGTTGGTAAAATGAGGAACCAGATTGTTGGGGGCAATATGCTGATTCTGTAAACTGCATAGAGAGTGCTGTAAAGCACTATGAAGTGCTGTGCAAGTCTAAGTGCTGTCTATGGAGAGTCTCAGTTATCCAGGTCATGGTTGTCCCAAAGGCAAGGCTTTTTCAAAAGGCAACAGGACTTTTTTTGTTTTTCTTTGAAGATGTTTCGCTTCTCATCCAAGAAGCTTCTTCAGTTCTTTTGAAAAGTCTAAATGCTATTGCTGTTGCTATTGCTCTGCCATTCCAATCTGAATCCTTTCAAATCCTCTTCGGGGCACTTTCCAAAGTTGTTTTCCCCCTGGGCAAAAGCATTCAATGGAGTCAGATTACCAGAAAGGCAAATCCATCTTGGGAGTGGGGCAGCAGCAAATGCATATCAGTGATGTCATCGGTAGCCCACCAGTCTCATAAGACAAACCAGCAGTCAGAGAGTTTGCAAAGTCCTCCCCATAGTAGCTGATGTCAGGAGTGGCCTTTGGAGCAATCAGGCCACATCTAGGTATGATATGGATAGTGAAGTAGTCTCTTCACTCATATAGGCTAGCATTGGTTCATTTGCAATCCTGGTCTAGATTCATTCCAATCTCTAATCTTCACTGATAGGTCAAATCTTCAGCTCTAGCAGCCTCCACCTCTTCTAATCCACATCTCCCCATTACCTGTATCATCATCATCATCATCATCATCATCATCATCATCATCATCATCAACAACATCATCATCATCATCATCATCATCATCATCAACAACAACAACATCATCATCATCATCATCATCATCATCATCATCATCAACATCATCATCATCATCATCATCATCATCATCATCATCATCATCATCATCATCAACAACATCATCATCATCATCATCATCATCATCATCATCATCATCATCATCATCATCTCCATATCTGTCTTCAACTTCAACACATGACCACCGAGCAAGTAACAGAATCAGACTTCTGGGAACTCACAGAGTTTTCAAGGGCCACTAAATATAAAACCACTGACCCTTTCCCTCTAAAAAATGGCAAAGAATTACCTAGTGCTGCAAATCACAAAAAAATTAACAAACAATACAAGGTTGCCACTCATATGCAATCTCCCTCAAATTTCTCATCTTCTTCTGGTCACCATAGTAGTCTTGCACCATTCTGAACAGTTAAATCTTTATTTCAGATTCTATAGACAAGATAGAATGCTGCTAGTGGGGGTAACTAAAGAACATTATAGTAACATGATGTAAATCCTGCTCAGTACAGGTATATTGAATCACTTATACATATTGGATACATGGATTCTAATATTTTAAATATGTACTGCAATTTGTGTGTGTTTAGCTGAAATTAGACACTGAATCAGCATGGAATCTTCTCCAAATTTACAACTGAGAGCCATCTGTAGCTCAAAGGAATTACTTGTGTGTTAACCAACAACCGTAGAAAATTTAGATTTCACTGGGGAACAAAGATAAATGTCAGTTACCCTAGAAGAAGTAGGCGTTTAATTTAATTAGAAAGTAAATTGATGTACTGTATAGGGAAACTTGGCTCTGCAACTTGTACTACCTTGGCAACAAGTTTGGTCTCACAAATTGATTATGGATTTTCTTCAAAATTACTTTTTCCTCTATTTATTTCAGCTGTATGACTATTCAGCATGGATTATGCAGATGTTTCTCTCACCAAAGCAAAATCATCCCCTGTGAGCTCTGCTTAGTCATAGGGCTCAGTTTTTTTAAAACAACAACAACAGCAGCAGCAGCAAACCAAATGTAATTTACATTTAAGTACATGGGAAATGTTTTTTTTAAAAATAACCCTTTACATAGGACTGCAGTCATGTGTATGCATGCATATGCACACATGATAGCGAAGCATTTCTAAATGTTTTTAAACAGCTTGCTGCTATGTTTACAAATGTAACACTTGAGGAAAATGATTTGCACTATTTAGCTATGACAACTACATGTACAATATATGCATTACACCGCTGTGTCTCATCTTGTCCTATCTTTTATAATGAATACAGTAAACTGAGAGTAAAATTGAGCCATGTCAGAATGGAAATGTTAACAATAAGCCTGCACCACAGGAAATGATTGTGCAAGCCAAGAATGAATAATTTCACCTGAATCAAATTAAGACAACCAGGCAGGAAAGTGGGTGTTAGGAACTGTCCTGAAACACAAAAATGGTAACAAAATATGTCTAAATGTTATTAAGTAACTGCCCATTATAGATTATAAAATATAATATGTGTGACAGACTGTATGTGTGAGTGTGTAGATGTTCCATAATGATGCACTTTTTTGTAGCCTATGTATTCACCATTCTCAAAAAAGCAACTCAAGGCTCAAATGGGTTGGTTTTTTGATTAAGTAAGGATCCCCCCCATTTTGAGACTACAGATACTGTCCATAGAGAATAGAATAGAATAGAATAGAATAGAATAGAATAGAATAGAATAGAATAGAATAGAATAGAATAGAATAGAATAGAATAGAATAGAATTCTTTATTGGCCAAGTGTGATTGGACACACAAGGAATTTGTCTTTGGTACATATACTCTCAGTGTACATAAAAGAAAAGATACATTTGTCAAGAATCATGAGGTACAACACTTAATGATTGTCATAGGGTACAAATAAGCAATCAGGAAACAATATTAATATAAATTGTAAGGATACAAGCAACAAGTTACAGTCATACAGTCATAAGTGGGAGGATATGGGTGATAGGAACGATGAGAAGACTGATAGTAATAGTAATGCAGCCTTAGTGAATAGTTTGACAGTGGTGAAGGAATTATTTGTTTAGCAGATTGATGGCGTTCGGGGAAAAACTGTTCTTGTGTCTAGTTGTCTTGGTGTGCAGTGCTCTATAGCATTGTTTTGAGGGTAGGAGTTGAAATAATTTATGTCCAGGAGGCGAGGGGTCTGTAAATATTTTCACGGCACATACAGATACATACAGTTAAGGTTTTGCTGCTTTGTCCTCTGAGAAACATGGATGGAATCATGGCTGCAGCTTTTATTGTTCTCTCAGTGGATTTTTCAGTATTACAATATTTGTGACAATATTATAATAAATATAATGAAAATACCCATTGGTGACAGTTATTAATTCCATATTTTTCACTGCTGCTTTCCAAATATTTTTTTTCTCCAACTGAGAATTTGTATTGGGATTATTTTCTCTCATCCAACAAAATGTACATTTTTTTCTACTTCAAAACTGTGTCTTCTCTGTTGTGTCCCATCCCTTGATGTGGTATTTCATTATTTACCTATTCACGCTACTGTTTCTCTGCATTTTCCAATACATTATCATTTGCAAATTTAATACTGTTTATTTCCCCCCTGTAAATCATTTATGTAGCTGAACATGAAGATTGCAAATGTTGATTTCTCTGCAGTACATTCTTCATCCTAACATGCTTCTGTTTGCCATTAATATTAACTTGCAACCATCCCAAAATTAAATTGGTCAAATGAGAATTGATGCAGATTTGTATTTTATCACTTTCTCCATTCCAAGGCTTCACTGTCTTTATTAACTTCTATTTATTTTCTCTATAAATGTCACACTAAGAACAGTCTAAGACAAAGGATGAGAGCCAGCCTAAAGAACAATCTAATTTCCTCCTATATACCAAAATCAACCAAAGAGACAGTAGAATGAATTTTAAGCATAAATGATGGGACACTGTGTTTTAGGAAGTTTACAGATAGGCACAGACCATCTGTCTATTTTTTTTAATCTTTATTTCTTGTCTTCCTTCATGCAAATATATCCTTTTGCCTAACAATAGGACCAGGTCCTAGTCACATGTAAGCATCCATTCAAGCCAATTGGGATGATACTATCTTGCTATGAAGCCAAAGGATTATCTTCATTCATCTATGTCCTGCAGTTCTGCCTTCTTGCCCAAATAAAATATTCAACTGGTTAGATGATCAATACATAGAGGAAGCCAAGTGTGTGGAGATAATGGACAGAGAAAGTTCTATAACTGAATGATGATATTGGCCAAAGGATTTATTTAGGCATACTAACTTATTAAAGGAAATGATAAAATGTACTACATCTGTTCAGATCCCAGGCAGGTTTTAAAAAGTTCTAAACTTCTCCCTTTCTTCTGCTGCTTTTCCCATTATAACTGAACTGATATGCTTCATTCAGTAGCAACTGGGTGTGTTTTGGCCCCAATAGCCTTTAAAGGACAATTCCATTTTTTTTAAAAAGTATAATGATTTACCTAGAGCTGATACTTCTCTCCTAGACACATATCATTCCTGTTCAGTACATAAACCATCCAGAAACAATTAACATATCAATATATATTGGATAATGCAAACATATTTAGGTGCAGCATTCATGCCTCCTCATTTGTCTTTCTTTTATTTGAATGTCACACTTTCCATATCTCTCCTAGCACAATGAAATGGCCGAGCACCATATCTCACTGTAATATGAACTCTCGTTAGGTAATCTAGTCTCTCTTCACTCATGAAAAATTGGTCTAGTGGTTAAAGCACCAGCTAGAAGTCAGGAGACTGTGAGTTCTAGTCTTACCTTAGACATGAAAAACAGTCAGGTGACTTAGAGCCAGTCACTCTCTCTCAAACAAACCCATCTAATAGGGTTGTTGTTATGGGGAAACTAGAAGGGGGGAGGGGAGTATTAAGAATTTTTGTGATCTTGAGTTATTTATAAAAATAACAAGGGTGAGACAACAACTAAAAATAATAATAATAAAAGAAATACAGGGGAAGCACTAGTCAACTACTTTGCAAATTTGTTATAAGGCTTACAATAGCAACATCTATGTGAAGGTCTTTGACCAATGAAGAGATAATTATTTGTATGCAGATAAGGAACTGAACATTTCACCTCAGAGAAATGTGTGATTTCCCACAACAGTTGTATTTCTGCATAGAGAATGAACATGCATTGTTAATCATGCCTAACTCTTATCGTTCCTATAGAATATGAAAAACTGCTCCAAAAGGAAAAGACCAAATCTGTCTATTTTGGCTTTGTTCTATTTTCTTTGGCCAACTATAAGTTTTGGGGCCATGTTTCTGTATCAGTTTATTCAATTTACATTACATGCCAGTGTACTTTCATGGCAAAAAAATTTGACTTGGACTAGGGAAAATCAGATTAAAGTCTCCACTGAATGATTTTTCAGCCAGTTGTCCTATTCCAGTTCAATTTACTCTGAGGAGAAAATATGAGGAATCATATCAGTTGAGCAAAGGCAGAGTATAAATATCATAATAAATAAATACATTTGACTCATACAATTTTTGTTATGAATTTTCATGTACCATTTTCTTTATATAGGTATGTTAATGTCAAAGGGGAGAATGTGGAAAGACAGCATGAAGAATTTCAATGTGCAAACATTGAATGTGCAAACATTGAAAGCAAAGGGGGAAAATGGACACTGGTGAGGAGGGAAAAAGATCCCTAAAAGGAAAAGGCAGGGGCTGATAGACACACACCCACAAAGGAATCAGCCACTGAGACTTGTCTTCCCTGTATTGATGGGAAGGGCAAGAATCATGGGAACAACCAATCATGTTCTGTTCTGGGGTCCAGACAGAACACAAATCTGCCCCAAGCTCATTGCCAATCAGATGCAATTTGGTTGGAATTTAAGTCAGCTTCAGGAACAGTGAGGAGCAGCATAGGAGACCAACCTGCAGTACAGAATGGCTTAGTCTGGGTTTTGGTGTGTGTATGTATGTGTGTCTGTGTTTGTGTGTTGGGATTTATTTTCTATTTTGAAAATGAAATCTAAATACCTCTTTGGATGTGCTTATAGAATTAATAAAAATGAGTGCATTTGGCAATAATCTTAAACTATTCCCATCAGAGCAAGGGAATTAGTCCTCCTTCTGATTACCTAGCAGCTAGTTATAGTAATACATAATGTGGGTTAATCATCCTTTGCACCAGACAATGTTAAGAGTTTGATTTGATTTGATTTGCAGGATTTTCTATTAAAAGAGGTGTTACTGTGGAGTTGACTTGATTCTTTTTTTACCATCTCAAATATTTCTTTTCCAAATGATGGATGGCTGTTGTTCTTGTTGATTCACAAATAATCCCCTGGCTTTTATTAATTGTGCTTGACTTAGGTTTAATTTTATTGCCAGGATGTCTTCTCTCTCTTTCCCACCCACCCCCCACCATATTCAAATGGATAAAGACAGAAAAGAAAATGTTTTTGATGAAATTTCCCAACCTTGGTGAGAAATAGGTGGAGGGATGAAACCTGGAACGGGGCGTTGTTTCTTCCTGAACGCCCCTTCTCGTAGGGCGGAGCTAGCCTCCAAGATTGGGATGATACAATCCATCAGCCTATCAGGACTGAGTCTGACCTATAAAAGCTGTGCTGCTCAAATGCACCCCCTCTTGAGACGAAGGACAAGTCAGACCCAATGTGTCAGTTCCCCAACGAATTTTAATGACAGAAAATATGAATGAAATATAACCACAAACCCCACCAACAACCGCCATATAACTCAAAAGACGGGAGGGGCTTGGAGGCTAGCTCCGCCCTACGAGAAGGGGCGTTCAGGAAGAAACAACGCCCCGTTCTCCATAGTGGGCGGAGCTAGCCTCCAAGATTGGGATATGCCCAAGCAGTAACCCCCTTTGGGTGGGAATCAAAGCTGCTCGACCAGCCCGGAACCAGACATAACAGGCTGTAACACACGCCGGCCGAAAGCCGCGTCCCTTGCCGCATAAGCGTCCAGCTTGTAGTGCCGGACAAACGGCAAGGGCGAAGACCACGTCGCCGCCCGGCACACTTCCTCAATAGACGCGTTGGTGGACCACGCCGCTGTGGCGGCCGCACTGCGCGTGGAATGTGCCGTCAGGCCTGGCGGACGTGGAAGCGCCTGCTGGTCGTACGCGAAGGCGATTACTGCCCGGATCCAGCGACCGATGACTACAGAAGAAACCTTCCGCCCCATGGAATTGGGGTGAAAACCTACGAACAGTGCTTCGGAACGTCGAAAGGTGGAGGTGCGTGACACGTATACCTCCACTGCCCGACGGACATCGAGGAGCGACGCCTGCTGGTCCGTGGACTGTACGTTCGTCAAGGACGGGAGTACCAACTCCTGCGCCCTGTGGAAGTAGGTATTAACCTTTGGTAGAAATCCGGGGTCTAGCCTGAGGACTACCCGATCCGGATGGAATATACACAAATCCGGGCGAACCGAGAGAGCTGCGAGCTCGGAGATGCGTCGAGCCGATGTAATTGCTACAAGGAATGCGACCTTCAAGGTCAGCAGTCGCAATGATACGGTGGACAACGGCTCATACGGAGCCGCGGTAAGAGATCCAAGCACCGTCTGCAGATCCCAAGTCGGATATCGATGCACCACCGGCGGCGAAATATTAGTCGCAGCCGTGAGAAATCTCCGGACCAGAGGATGTCCGGATAACTGTTCTGACGTTGGACACGACAATACCGTGGACAAAGCCGCTAGCTGGCGGCGCAAGGTGTTGGGTGCCAGCCCTTTGTCCAGACCCGCCTGTAGAAACTGCAAGACATTGATAATAGAGAGATCGACGGGGGACACCGAGACCTGTGAACACCAGTCACAGAACGTTCGCCACGTGGAGGCGTAAATGCGTGTCGTAGAGGCCCTGCGGGAGAGCAACAACGTGCGGATTATGTTTTCCGGGACCCCCCGGAGCTGCAGGGTGTGCCGCTCAAGCGCCAGGCGGTCAATTGGTACCAGCAGGGATCTGGATGCCGCACTGACCCCTGGCAGAGCGACGACTCTGTCGGCGGGATCCGCCACGGTGGAGCTATGGACAAGGATTTCAGGTCCGCAAACCATGGCCGCCTCGGCCAATGGGGCGCCAGTAGGATCACCTCTGCGCCCTCGTCCAAAACCCTGCGGATCACCCGAGGAATCAAGGGTAGGGGAGGGAAGGCGTAAAGTAGGCCCTTGGGCCAAGGGCACCTGAGGGCATCCACGCCCTCCGCTCCCGGGGACCGGTAGCGACAGAAGTACCGTGGGAGCTGCGCGTTGTTCGGGGTTGCGAAGAGATCGACGAGTGGATGTCCGAACCTGCGTGCGACCTCCCGGAACAGTCCCCGGTGGAGGCTCCACTCTGCCGGGTCCACCTCGTGACGACTGAGCCAGTCTGCAGTGCGATTTGACACCCCCGAAATGTGCTCTGCTCGAATGGAGAGAAGATGACGTTCGGACCAGAGGCCCAATGACCTGGCCTCCGACATCAGGCGACGGGAGACCGTCCCTCCCTGGCGGTTGACATGCGCCTTCGCCGTGATGTTGTCTGTCAGGAGGAGCACATGTTGCCCCTCCAGTTCGCGCTGGAATCGTTGGAGTGCCAGGAACACCGCCTTTAACTCCAGGTGGTTCATGGTGAGCGAGGCCTCCTCCTGCGTCCAGGTTCCCTGGGCCACCTGCGATAGCGTGTGTGCCCCCCAGCCCTGGAGGCTGGCATCGGTGGTCACTGTTATCCGGGAAGGTTCCAGAAATGGGCCGCCGCAGGAGATCGCCGGGGAACGCCACCACTGCAGGGACCGGCGGACCGATGTCGGGGGAGTGACCTGGATCGACGAGTTGCTCAGATGCTTGCGCTGAAAAGGCAACATAAACCATTGTAGGTCTCTGGAGTGGAGTTGGGCCCAGGGTGTAATGTGTATGGCCGACACCATCTTGCCCAGGAGCGAGGACAGCAGGCTCAGAGGGACCCTGCGTAGTTCCAGAACCTGGCGAACAAGGTCGGAGATGGCGTCCTGACGCTCCTGGGAAAGATATACTCTGCACTCCAGAGAATCAATGACCGATCCCAAATGGGTAATTGAAGTGGTCGGGGACAAATGGCTCTTCTCAAAGTTAACCGAGAAGCCATGGGCCGCGAGGGCGTCCAGGGTAACCTGGATGTCAGCCTCAGCCTGTGACCGAGAGGACGATTGGATGAGAATGTCGTCCAAGTAGCATTGGATTCTGATTGGACGGGACCGCAGGTCGGCAGCGAGAGCCGCCAGGACCTTGGTGAAAACCCGTGGGGCGGAAGACAGCCCGAACGGCAGGGCGGTATACTGATAATGGTCAGTCCGATAACAGAAACGCAGATATTGCTGGTGAACGGGGCGGATGGGGATATGGAGGTAGGCCTCGGTGAGGTCGATAGACGCCATGAAATCCCCTTCCCGAATCCCGCCAAGAATAGACTGCAACGTGTGCATCTTAAACTTTTTGTATTTCAAATATTTATTGAGACGCTTAAGGTTAAGGACGGCTCTCCACCCTCCGGAGGATTTTTCCACCAGAAATAGTATGGAATAGAAGCCCCGACCCCGCTGGTCCTCCGGCACCCGTTTGATGGCATCGATGTCTAGAAGGTGCTGGATGGCGGTCAGCATGAGCGACCGTTTCCGGGCGTTAGAGGACTGGGGGCACCTCAGAAAAAATCCCGGGGGGGTGGAGATGAAGTCCAGGGCGAGACCAGATGTCACGGTCTCACGAACCCAAGCATCGGTGGTAGTGTCCTCCCATTGCCCCGCAAAGAAGCGTAGGCGACCCCCAATGGGAGGACCGGGCTCACTTATTTGTAGCGGCGGTAGGGGCGACCACCTGCCCCCCGAAAAGGCCGCTTGGTGTTCTCCCTGCGCCTATCCTGGTTCTGGTTCTGCCTCCCGCCGTAGCGATTTCTGCCTGGATTATAGGCGGGGGCCCGGTAGGGTCGCCGTGGTGTGGCGGGCGCCATGGCAGGAGTAGTGGCGGCGGCCTTGTTCTGCGCCTTGCGTGTGCAATTAGGTAGAATCTTCCTTTTATCTTTTTATTCCACCAGATAAGGCTCCAAGGCATCCCCAAAGAGGGACTGACCCTTCACCGGTGCGATGGCGAGGCACCATTTGTGGCGGGTGTCCGCCGGCCAGCTCCGAAGCCAATGCATGCGGCGCGCTACGACGGACGCCCCCATGGATCTGGCCGCAAAGCGCACCGCCTGGAGGGTGGCATCTGATGTGAACTGCGATGCCGCCATCAGTTTGTTTATATCTTGTCTAGCTCGGACGTCCGATGATGGAAGGTGGTCCTGGAGCGCGTTCAGCCAGCGGATGGACGTCCGGCAAAAAAATGACGCGGTGGCAGAGGCCCTAAGCGCCCAGGCAGCCGCCTGGTGCGCGCGTTGGAGTGCCTGTTCAGTGCGCCGGTCTTCCGGCCGCAGAAGTTCCTCCGAATCTCCCGGCATCTGGGCAGCGGTGTACAACGCCTTAATCGGAGGATCGACCGGTGGAATCGGCAGGTGGTCAGCCAAGGCTTGGGCGACGTTGAAATACCTCTTGTCGAGGGTAGACGGAACAGCGCCTGCCTGAGGAGTCTGCCACTGTTTGACCACCGAGTCCACGAACAGCCTGGGGGCTGGTATAATTTCAGCCTGGGAGGTGGTTTCCTCGAAAAGAGGATCCGCCTCTTCGTCAGTTGGTGCTTGGGTGGCGGCCGGAGCAATTTTGGCCGCTGCCAGCGCCTTGTGCAGTAGTGACTTGAAATGGTTAGGGTTGAAGAGGCCAGTTGTGACGGGAGTCTCAGGGGCCAAATCCTCGTCTTCCGAGAAGTCGAAGTCCTGTGCACGATCCTCAGTATCATGAAGGGAACCTGAGGAGTCCATTGATGCCTCCAACCCCCCTTCCGCCAGCTGGTGACCTGTCGCCGGGGTGGTGGTTCGTGCGTGGTCCGAACGAGGGGTCCTACCCGCGGCCGGGGTGGAGGCGGCTGCGCGCTGAAGACCCGCCTCAATCCCCTTTTCAATGGCGGTTTGGATTAGGGCCTGGACCTCTGGACAGGCAAACTGGGCCAGGGCCGCAGAAGAGGGCGTGGCCGGGGCGGTACTCCGAGACGGGCCCGGGTCTTCCCAGATGTCCCCTGCTCCAAGCCGGAGATCCGGGTTGTCCAGGGAGAAGGCCCCCGAGGACTGGCGGGACCGGGGCAGTGAACCTCCAGCTTCCCTGGGGGGGCGTGGCTCAGGCTGTGGCCGAACCCCCGAGGATGACTCCGCTGCTGACCTGTCAGGCGCCTTTGAACGCTGACGGTCTTCCAATGGCTTTGAGGAAGAGGAAGCCCCTTTGGACCGTTCCGTTGAGGTGCGCCGTTCCGCTGAGGAACGCCTGATTGGGGAGCGGTCCCTGCGGTCGGATGGGGGGGTAGAGGCCTTCTTGGCCCTCCCCTCATTGTCCTGTCCCCCTTTGGGCTTGGAACGGCCCTTGCTGCTTTTGCCCGCGTCTGCCATTGCCGCTTTTACGGGCTTCAGGAGGCAGAGAGGGTGCCGCTTTTACGGGCTAATGAATGGAGTTCAAGCGCCGGCCGTGAAACGGCTGATGTGCCTGAGGGCCTGTGCGCACGCTCGTAGCCGGCTTGTGCAGCAGCAGCGAAGCGGAGGGCAAAAGTCACAGCCGAGCGCTCCGCCGAAACAGAAGAAGCCGGAATCAACGGGCAGCCGGTTACGAGGGCGTCGCTCCGATGCGGCTCTGCGCCTGCGCCAACCGATGGACGGGCTGGCGAGCGAGGCGAGAAGCGTTGAGGGCGTTTAAGAAGATGACGTCTGCAGAGGGAGCGGCCCTGGGCCTGCGCGCATGCGCGGCTCAGTCAGACGGAGGCAGCCGACCTGAGAAGAGCTCCTCGCCGACGATGACAGTTGGAACGAAGATGGCCGACAGGCCCGATTCCTCTATGGCTAGGCCGCAGGTACTTGCTCTCAGAACGCCCAGACGCGCCGCGATGGGTATCCCTTTTAATGGCACAGCCTTTCCGCTTCAGATTAGGCCGGATTGGAGAGAAAGCCACAACCGCCCAAGCGCTCGGCTTCTGCGGTCGGCGTTGGAACCTCCCTCGGACAGCTGGGCTAGCAGACTCTCCAGGCGGACGTGGCACAGGCCACCCTGGTCGGCGGTCACAAAAGCGCGAGGCTTGTGTGACAGTTGACAGTCGGAAATGACCAGGCCGCAGGGATCGCCGATGGCCCGCCCCTCAGGGGGGCTAATTAGGCCGGTGGCGGGGCGAAGGCCCACCCGATAATCTTCCACCCCCGACAATCACACGATGGTAGGATGAGTGGGGGGGGAGACAAACTCACGTAGAATGCTGATAGTGAAGGTTCTAGACCTGCAATGTTGGGGAGACACAATCCTTTTGGCCAAGGACTGAGTCGAAAGAGGGGGTGCATTTGAGCAGCACAGCTTTTATAGGTCAGACTCAGTCCTGATAGGCTGATGGATTGTATCATCCCAATCTTGGAGGCTAGCTCCGCCCACTATGGAGAACTTGAGGATTCTGGTGCCCTCTAGTGTATTAGTGATCTTATGTTATTTTCCAAATCAGTTCTTTGGGCATATAAATGTTAGAAAAACTCCATATTTGTTCTTTATTTGGACCCTTGCTGATCATTATTTGATGTAACTGACACAAATCTACAAGTTTATTACAACTCCCTAAGCTCAGTGAATATCATTCTAGCCAGGTATTGGTATGTTGAGATCATTATTCTGCTAATGTTATTAATGGGGGAGGGATTTCCCTTGAGAACTATCACTCTGCTGTTACAAATCACATAAACCTTGATGGAGATGACAGGCTCACTTTGGTAGGGGAGGAGAGTAAAGAACAAGATCTGGGTTTAATGGAAGATCTGGCCCTTAAATGGGTGTTTCTCATCAAAATATTTGATTATTTAGTCTAGTATGCTGGATTTGTAAAATGCATTTTGGACTCCTTACTAATGCTAAACTATTCTGGGCTTGATTAACCAGACTTCAAACTTTGGTTTGAAGTCCCAAGTCCTTCTTCCAAACAGCTCCTCAGTTACAATTTTAGCATATCTGGAAACCATATTGGATTTTATCTAATCATATTCAAACCTATTTTAAAATGAATAAAAATAAATTTGCCAAGTAATTTTTTTTTGGGGGGGGGGGGTTAAACAAGTACCATGGTCACAACATTGTCAATCAAAGTGAACTAAGATATAATTTTGAGCAGTATGAATAATATGGCAATATAGAATTCTTCTGCATCAAAATTCCTCTGGTCTCCAAAAGGCACAATAACTGTTCAAATGGTTTGTTTTAATGTACAGTATATTGTCTTGTGAGATTTTGTGATCTCACATGACCACTCATAAGATTTCAGC
This sequence comes from Diadophis punctatus similis, assembly GCA_023053685.1. Lineage (NCBI taxonomy): Eukaryota > Metazoa > Chordata > Lepidosauria > Squamata > Dipsadidae > Diadophis > Diadophis punctatus. The sequence goes on along the minus strand of JALIGW010000004.1, from coordinate 39,192,464 downwards.
ACTCTTAGGATTACACTGAGATTTAACATGAATTGTCATAAGAATGTAAGATATTGGAAGATCTTGGAAGAGGGAAATTGCCAAACTTTGTGCTATTTGGTGTAAAGGTGGGACAATTTTACCTGGAGACAGGAATGAAAAGATTGCCGTCCTCAGTTTTCTAAGGGAATGCATGCAAAGCTACTGAAAGTACTTGACTTATTGGAGGAGGGAGCATTGTGCTGGTAATAAGATAGGGAAACAAATTGACATTTAGACCTATATTCTTAACAAAAACAATGAACACTTAATTTCATTTGATAATAATATTCTACTGCTGATTACAAGTGCCTTTTTCCCCTCCAAAAGGTAACTATATAGTTCAAAGAGTTTTCAGGCTGAGATGAGCTTAGCAATGAGATAACAATGAAAGAAACAATTTATTAACTCATTTGCTATCATAGTTGGCTGTACAAGGCTGCAGTTATATTCAGAACAATTTATTCAACTTATTTATACTTAAGACCTTAAAGACATTTAGAAAGGTGTAGAACATGAAAATAGCTATTTTATTAAATCCTTTCCCAGATATAATATATTCAAGGGCTTAAAAGCTGCAGAGGTATTGGGAACCGGGAAGGAGGGGATGGCTGACAAATAAAAGTCCTGAAATGAATGAGAATCTTCCAAGTTTCCAAATGCTTTTCTTTCCAACTAAGGAGGAGGAGGAGGAGGAAGAGGGGGGATGGGGGAGCGGGAGGAGGCTTTGAAGATCACAGTAGAATTACATTATCCCGCTTTCTTTTCTACCATCTCCTTTTCCAAAGGAAATGGCCAACACATAAATCAAATAAATTGTTCTGCTTGAAGCAAGAGCTAAGACATTTCTCCTAAAGTCAGATTAAACCCTTTCTCAACATAATGTATTAATGTAGAGAAAATTCTACATGAATCTTTTTCTGATATTTTGAACTAGGCTGGAGGCTGCATCAAGGGGATGCTATGAATTTGCAGGCTGCTTTGAAATTGAAGACTTAAAAATCTTTATTATTAAAGTAGCCCTGATATCATCCCATTGATGTAGCCTTCATCCCACAGTACACTTGAGTTAAGACTAAGGCTTCTATGCTCTTCCCCTACCATTACCCCTTGCCCATACTTGAAAAAGAAAACAAAAACAGTCATCCCCCCCCCCATGTAAATCACTCCATTTTCAGGATCCTTAAAAAGTCTAGATATCTGCAAATGCTTCTTGTTCCTTAGAGGACAGTTCTTCTATTAAGTAAGATAAGTTTCTTGCTTTACGGGTTTGCAAATCATTACCTTGGCATCTAATTTTTAAAGGTTGACTGCTCTGCTAATAAACAACACAATGTTAAACTGCTCTCAATTCTCCCTGGAGATGAGGGCAAATAAAGTAAAAGAAAATCTACAATGTCAACAATCATATAGAGAGCAAAACCCTAAACCTCACTTTGTAGATACTTCAAAAGGAACTGGCATGGGACTGATGTTAACATCTCCTAACTCATATCAGATTCCTTCTACCCAAAGCTTAACATCTAAATGGTGACCACCACTATGATTTTGGCCCTTAATAACTTGGGTCCAGTTTATAATTGCCAAGGTGGCTATGAACTCTTGAACCATGTCTGACTATAGGCCCAGAGAAGGTAGATTGAAGTTCCTGATAATCATCAATCTAGGGAACTCCATCACCAAAATGGCCACAGAGTCAAGGAACTGAGGCAGGGAAATCTGTGGATGTGGCTTGATTTTTAGTTTTCTTCTGACTGTGTCTATGTACTTAATGAATTTGCTTTTAACATTTGGTTTTAACCTTACCTAATTTGAGTAGCACATATGGTGAAAAAGTGTTGCAGAAATTCAATTAACTAACAAAGAAAGAAACTGTATAGGTTAGAATTGGGGCATTTGTCACTCTGGATCTTCCACCTGTGTATTCTTTTGTTATGGTATGTCTCAAAAATGAGTCTAAGGCCTAAAAGACTTAAGTTAATGGGATTATTGAGCTATTTCCTTTGTTGTATTATCTTTTTTTCATGAATATTACGCTTATGGAATTTGTCTCATTAGATATTCCCTTCCACAGGTTAATTTGCCTGTGGAAGAAGCAGAACTTTGCGGTTAGACTGCTTGAACCTAATTAATCCCTTGAATTCAAAAATATTGTTCTACATGTTTACAGAATGCACAGACACTAGAATTTGTTTGTAAATGTCTAATGGAAGATTCTTAGTCTAAAAATGACCATAAAGGAATTACATTTGCGAACAGGCTCAATTAAGGTTCCTCCGATTATCTCACATTTAAAACTCTTCACTAACACAATGTACCTTAGGAGTCAGCACAGATAATCAATCATGAAGAAAAGGCCTCCATTAAAATGTGAAAACTGAAAACAGCAAATTTAATTATCCAACACCATGAGAGAACATGGTGAGTTTAATTGACCAAAGTTAGCATTAATATGGTAGAACAAAAGCCAGAATAATAGGGTCATCTTAGTATCATAGAGAAAATGCTTTTCTTTTTCTTCTACCAGTTCTCAGTTTGATGGAAAAGGTCCTTCTTTTGACATTTTGTGCCGAGGAGGGCAGACCTGAAGTTGTTCTGAGGAGAAAATAGTGGTTTTGAGCCTATTTGAATAAGAGGAAGCCATGGAAATATGGAATTCTGTGCAATAGAAATAACAGCATCAGCAGAAGCCCCTTCCATATCTCCAGCAATAAACTAGTCTAAAAATACCATCAAGAAAAACTCAAAAGACATTCAAGTATCTGAAAATAAGGAAGGACATTTTGTTTGCTTGCTTTGTGGAGAAAGGAAATGTCTTTTTTTTTAATTGCAAGGTAAATGTTGATAGCACAATAACGTTCTTCTGTTATTTATTTATTTTTATTTATTACATTTTTAAAATTATTACTTTATTTTTATTTTATTACTTATCAGTAACTCAAAGTTATGACTATACATAATGCTCCTTCCTCTTCCCATTTTCCCCACAAAATAACCCTGTGAGATGGTGGGCTGAGCAAGAGTCACCCAGCTGGCTTTCATGGCTAAGGCAGCATTTTAACTCACAATCTCTTGGTTTTTAGGCTAGCACCTTAACCACTACACCACACTGACTTCTCTAATGTTGTTAAAGTGGAAGACCATAGGGGCAAAGAAGGGGGAAAGTACCACTCTGTTGCTAGCAGGTATGAAAACTGGTGTGGAGTCACACCAGAGTGCTCTGCCCAGAATGTTTGTGACTCCCGGTGTTTCCAACGGAATTCTGTGTGCCCTGAACAGATCCTTCCTAATGAACATTGCAAAAAGACAAAGGGACAAGTTAACATCATAAAATTAAGACTCTGAAAATTTTGTGAATTTTCAAATACAAAACAAAATATGCATCAAATTATTATTAAATTTCATTTCTTGAAAGCGGTTGCTATTATAATTATTCATACAAATTGTTTTTATGTTCAAAGTTCAATTCAAACCTTTATTGTCAGAGTACAACATGTGTACAATGAGATTGGCTGAGCCTCCCTTCATGCACACAGCCCTGAACACAATACAACTCACAGTGAAAGACAGAAAATCCCTAGCCCAGTAAATCCTACTAACAAACAAACACCCAGTCCTATTGCACCATGTGAACATATTGCAGCCCCGCAAGTCAATCGTACTACAGTATGTTGTTGTAAAGTTATTTTTCATTTAGGAGTCTGACAGCCCACAGATAAAAACTGTTCTTCAGCCTGTTTGTGTGGTTGCCTATGCTTCTATATCTCCTTCCAGATGGTAGGAGAATAAAGAAGGGCTGACCACAGTGTGAGTCCTCCCTGAGGATTTTCCTCACTCTTCTAAGGCAGCGAGCCCTAGCTATATTGTCTAGTGATATCAGGGGACAGCCCACGATGTTTTGTGCTGTGCTCACCACCCTCTGTAATATCTTTCTATCCGCGGCTGTCAAGCCAGCATACCACCCCGTAATGCAATGAGTGAGGATGCTTTCTCCATAGTAGGTGGAGCTATCATCCATGATGGGTTGACCTCGTCCGTCAGCGAATGAGGACTGAGTCTGTTTTAATGTTAATTCTGCCTCTGTCTCCGTGACCACTTTTGACTCAGTCCTCCTGGGTCGTGTTGATTTTCCAGGTGAGATGTTCACTGAGATAGACTTTTATGGCTTTTAGAACGGGTTTATAATGAGTGCATAAACTTTACAACTTCTATTCATAAAGATGCTCTTTTTTTCACCTTTTCCTATTACTAGCCATCAGTTGATAGGTGATAGTCTGATAGATCTAGAACTAAGGGTGGAATCCACAAGAGATCAAGTAGTAGAAAATGTATGGCTGAAAAACTGAAGCACGCACATTTTTTGACAAACAGAAAAAGTATTAGTTTCAGAGGTGGGTTTCAGCAGGTTCTGACCAGTTCTGGAGAACCGGTAGCGGAAATTTTGAATAATTCAGAGAACCGGTAAATACTACCTCTAACTGGCCCTGCCCCCATCTATTCTCTGCCTCCCAAGTCCCAGATGATTGGGAGGAAATGGGGATTTTGCAGTAACCTTCCCCTGAAGTGGGGAGGGAATTGAGATTTTGCAGTATCCTTCCCAGAGGTGAGTTCTTCATGGTTCACACCGGTTCTATAGAACTGGTGGCAAACCACTGGTGATGTCACAGAGCCGGTTCTGTTGGTGCCGGTCCGTGGACGCCGTCATCTTTTTTTTATTTCTTTGGGGGGGGGGATTTGGGGGGGGGAGATTTTTTGCTGATTTTTTTTCTTCTGCGCATGCACAGAAGCTGAATTTCCAGCACTGCGCATGCACCGCCATCTTGTTTTTGGCTTTTTTTGCAAATTTTTAACACTGTGCATGCACACGGCCATGAGGCGCAGCCACAAGGCATGGGAGGACATGAACTGGCAGCGAGATAAATTAGAACCCATCCCTGATCCTTCCCCTGCCATGCCACCCAAGCCACACCCACCAAGCCATGCCATGCCCACCAAGCCACACCCACAGAACTGGTAGTAAAAAAATTGAAACCCACCACTGATTAGTTTAGGTATTCTTAGGTGAAGTAGCAAGCTATTGCCACCCCATAGAGATAAGGTAGAAATGTTTCCAATTTTTGAAAACATTTTGAAACAGAGTAGAACTGTTCTATTCTGGAAAATATTATTTTTGTTTTATTTCATTAAACATTCAGGATTCCAGAAGTATATACAGAGGGTGATCTTGGCAAAGATGGATAGCAATACCACCACAAACCCCACAAAAATCAAGAAATACACACAAAATAAATACCTTTCTGCAATATTCTGTCCAGTTTGCCAAATGTTTTACAGTTGGGATAATATGAACTGAGGAAATGTGGTTTAGGTTAATTACAGGTGTTAATTCATTATAGTAGGTCTCTTTTCCTTAAGGAAAAAATATAATAGTTCAATTTTTATGGAAGTCTGACCCTGCCAAAATCATTTCAGCACTTCAGCTAATTCATTAATTAATATAAAACATATTTTGGCTGTACTCTAGCTATTTTGTGTGGGAAAAGTACTTACACGTTCATTATATGATGAACATTAGCTCTATGTGAATCAGGTCTACTTTAATTTGTGTAATTTATTCAATTCAGTTTGTTGAATATCAGATTCAAATTGCAGTTTAGTTTAGAAAATCAATCCAATTCAGTTCAAATATTCAAATCAGTTTCAGTCAAATTATCTGAACTGGGTTAATTCACTTCATTAAGATTAATTCAGCTGCAAAAAAATAGAAAAAGCATATACGTATCACTAAGGTATATGATCAATAGTAGCTAGAAATTTGGATTTTATTTATATTTTGCTGTCTGCTGCCTTACAGAATTTCCCTAATTCAGATCACGACATGTTACAACAGCCACACATTGTCTTCATTATTTCCAACAGCAAAACAAAGAAATAAGGTGTATAAGCTTGCTGGTCCATAAACTACTGAAGAACTCTTCATCATACAGAGGCTGAGGAAGGTCCTATCCAGATACAACATCAGAAATAGAAACAAAATTAAATGCAATTCAAAGCATCTCTACCTAGTTTCTGCCTGAATACCTCAAATGAAAATAAGTCTACTGCCTTTCTGGCATCATTGCTGGAATATTTTTCTAACATGCAGTTGGAATTGTTCTTGTCTTGTTCTTAAATCCATTATTGTATCCTGCATTCCAGGACAATAGAAAACAGTTATTGTCAGTCTTCTGTTTCAGATAGTTGAATGGTGTTATCATCCCTGTCCTAGATCTTTTGTTCTCAATATTTCTTTAGTCTCTTCTTATGTTACTTTTAGCTCATTTTTCTAACCTATGAAAATTATTTTGAATGTCATTGCCATCTCCTAGATTGTTATCTATCCCATATAATTTTGTGTCACTTCCAAATAAGCATTTCTTTCCCTTCTTATTCTAAGTCATTAATACAAATATTGAAATGTAGAGGATTCAAGGCCAAACATGATGGCACCTCACTTAATAGCTCTATCCAATTTTTAAGGAATCATTGGTTAACATTGTTTGAGTATGAATTTTGAAGCAGCTTTGTATTTACTTGTTATGAAATTCAGCCCACATTAAACTAGTTTCCTATCCAGAATGGCATGGAGTACTTTGTCAAATACTTTCCTGAAATCAAGATATGTTATGTCTGTGGCATTCTTAAAATCTACTACTTGATTCAAAATAAAAAGATAAGCCGCCAAGGTGTATTTCTGACACAACCATGCTGATTTCTGGGTTAAATCTACATTTGATACAATAGATCAAATAGAATTAGTTCAGCAATAATTTAAGATCCATTTATTTTAGTGGATCTAGTAATTCTGATTTTTCTCATGTAAAATAATGGGACTTATTCTTTTCCAATGTTTTCATTGATATTGATCAGAACTTGGATGAAACATGGACAAACCTCTAAATTGTACGCACAAGGATTGCTTCTATTAATCTCAGATCTCTAAAATCTGGCCAGACATATTGTACCCTTTTGCCAATCATTTGTGTTCATCGCTATTTATATATGCTGGGTAATTGTGAACTGCTTTGATACTCTATTAATGGAGAAGACAGGATTCTGAACAGGTGGCTCATAGTTCAACACAAATCTTTTCCAGATAAACAGTTGCAAAGTACCAAAATTAAATTGAAATCACACCCTCAAGAAAAATGCCTTGACACTACAATGACATTACATTCACAATTATAATAACTTTTGTTATGAAACCCTGTTATGTGGATTCTGTTAAAACTTCCATTAGTAACCTCAACAACTCACATAAATACTTGTTTATTGGAACACAAATGCATTAACAATCTACTTAGTATAGTATTTGTAACATGATAAAGAAATGTGACCTTTTTTTAAGTCAGTTTGTTCCACAAAATTGGCATCTATATTCAACATATTGGCATGATGTCAGCATCTGCACAAAACAATTGGCACATTACAGAAATATATTTCTCACATTTTATGACATTCATTGCAGCATATTCAGCTATATTGAACTAAACTAAAGTTGTATTTATAGTGTGCCGGACCAATAGTTAAAGGCATTAATATTTTTGTTGTTCAGTCTCTGTTGTGTCTGAGTCTTCAGGACCCCGTGGACCATAGAATGCCAGCCCCCGCCCCCGACCTCCACTGTCTCCTGGAGTTTGCACAAATTCAAGTTAATTGCATCAATGACACTATCTAACCATCTCATCCTCTTCCATCTCCTCCTGTTGCCTTCAATCTTTCCCAACATCATGGTTTTTTCCAATGAGTCCCCTTTTCTCATTTGATGGCAAAGTATTTGAGCTTCAGCTTCAGTATCTGTCCTTCCAAAGAACAGTCAAGGTTGATTTCTTTTAGGATTGACTGATTTGATATCCTTGCAGTCCAAGGGACTCTCAAGAATCTTGTCCAGCACCACAATTCTAAAGCATCAATTCTTTGACACTCAGTCTTCCTTAGGGTCCAACTCTCATAACCCTTCACTACTATTAGGAAAACTATAGCCTTGACTATACATACCGTTGTCAGCAAGTTGATGTCTCTGCTTTTTAATACACTGTGTAGGCTCCCAAGGAACAATAACAATACCACTTAGACTTATAATGCTTTACGGCACTCACTGAGCAGCTTACAATGTCAGCATATTGCCCACAACAATCTGGGTCCTCATTTTATTGACCTCAGAAGGATGGAAAGCTGAGTCAACCTTGAGCCACATCAGGATCGAACTCTAGGCCGTAGGCACAGTTTGCCTGCAATACTGCATTCTAACCACTTAGTCACCAGGGCTCTTTTTACAAGTCTGCTTTAATTTCTTGGCTGCAGACACTGATCTTAGAGCCCAAGAAAATAAAATCTGTCTCTGCTTTCATTTCTTCTCCTTCTATTTGCCAGGAAATGATGGGACTGGATGCCATGATCCTATTTTTTTTAATATAGACTTTGAAGCCAACTTTTGCTCTCTCCTCTTTCACCCTTATCAAGAGGTGGTTTTTTTAGTTTTTTTAGTTGCTTTTCACTTTATGCCATTAAAGTGTTATCGTCTGCACATCTGGGGTTGTTGGTATTTCTCCTGGTAATCTCATTTCTCACTTGTGATTCATCAATTAAATCATTAAAAACTACAGTAAAAATTGTACTGCTGGTTTGGGTAACATGGGGACTTTTAAAAATTGCCTGTGGATGTTTGTCTTCCTCCTTCCTTGGTCCAGATGGTACTTGTAGAAGACAATCAAAAGGGAAAATGGCAATGCCTTGAGAAGATTAAGGATTCAAAATGACATCATGAATGCCAAATGTTCCAAGTCATTCCATTGGCAAAATAAATTTGTCACATAGATTCAGGCAAGCTCAGTGTTGCCATAGGTTAGCTTTCTCAGTGGTCTAAGAAGTCAGCAAAATGAGTGAGTCATACTGGGTAGTGGTAAACATTGATGGGAAGACAGTTTTAAAGCCCTGATTGATCCATATATTAACATAAAGCCAAACCAGATTTTAATTCAGTGGAATTTAAATAAATTTCATTCCTTAGCTCTTCATTTCCAACATGACCCTGTGCTTGTATTGAGAGATAAAATCCTATTGGCATCAGTAGATGACTTAAACTGAATTGGGATATAATCCTCCTCTGCATTTCTAATTTATCTAAATTTATTTCACAAACTGTTACACAATTGCCAATTGGCTGATAATCATCGCATTTACCTGACCCCTGGGCAAAGTTGGATCAATCATTCTTCCCTCTGAGATTTGTCAGAAAATTGAAAATGGGAATCATACATACTTCTTGAGCTCTTTGGAGAAAGGAAGATAGAGTTGAATCTTATCATTTAAGTGCACAGTGACTTTTCCTCAAAACATGAATATAAAAGGTCACAAGTTAGATATGGTTTCTGTAACTGCCATGTTGGTATCTTCAGTAATAAAAAAATAGAACTGTTATCACCAAATACAGTAATCCAGATGCTGAGGCAAGGGAAAGAAGTTTATCACACTTTCTTGAAAATAGGATCTGCAGTCTAATTGAAATTCTATCTTGCAAATGACATTTCTCATATATGACTTTTAAAACTCAACTTGTCATTTTGGCCTGGGAAACAAGAAATGGGACCTGATCATAGCAGAAAGACTGCATCCTAATTATTCTACAATTAGAGCTCCCTCGAATAGTCTGCAGTGGACAAAGATTCTTCCTAACTCCATAGGCCAATAAGTGACATTTCTTGATTGCCTGGGGCTGTGTTTTTCAATCTTAGCAACTTGAAGATGCGTAGGCTTCAATTGCCACAATTTCCCAGCTAACATAGCTGACTGGGGAATTCTGGGAGTTGAAGGCCATACACCGTCAAGCTATTAAGGCTGAGAAGCACTAGTCTGAGGTTTTCTCTGAGTCACTCACAAGCTTTAGAACAAGATAACTGCTGGTTCATTTTCTTAACCTCAAAAGGAGGATCAGTAAGGGCTGCTCTGAATTATTCCAATTTTGCTTAGTCTTGTCATGTGTCAGCATTGACCTCCTTCTTTAAACAGTTATAATAATGAATATCATTAAAACAGGCTGAATTCAATTTATAATATAATCCTTGTCCAATTGGAGATGGCAGATATAATTAAAGTCAAATTACTGTGGTCCAGTAATAATTATCATGTATTATTATGTACTTCTCATGTTGACCAAGAGTGTTCTCTGAAGACCTAATACACCTAATGACAAAATTATGTCATTCTCCAGAAGATCGTGTTATTTCTTTCTATGAACTCTGGAGCTTCACTTCAAAACCCACTAGAATTAAAACTGGAGAATCAGCTGTTTTAATCCCACTTCTAGCTTCTTTTGAAGTCATCAAGGATCCTTCAAATTGTTTAACTTCCCCATCCTCCTATTATCCAATCATCAGTTTACAACAGCAATTTGTCTGATATCATAGGTTTTAAATATGCTAAAGAAATAGTACCAATTGAAAAGGATACTGCAATTGAATTTTTGCATTGAAGAATGTGCTTCAGTTTTGGTGTTCCATTTCAATGTTACATTAAAGTAAATATAGGCTATCAATGTCACACCAGACCATTTTTGTGATTCTCAGAGGCCATAATAGAAAAATGGCAATTTGAATTGATAATTTTTACCTCCCCCTCATTAATAAACTAAGGCTATGCTAAGCCTCTGGAAAAAAAATCGTCACTGGTGATAAATCTGGTGATAAACCTCTGTCAAATATCCAAGCCTCTTGGGGGCTTAAAATGCTAAATGCAGAAAATACCCTCCCTAGTCAAAAATGTTGTTCATTGAAGCTCTTTATTCAAAAGCATCCCTTGACTGCATATGACTCCAGTTCTTTGGGAGAGAATATCTATGTAAAGCTGTGACATTTTTAATGATGTGCAATAATAACGCTTAAAAGAAAATGCAGAAAACGTTTGGTATACTTTCCTGGATTCTTGTATTATTAGAAGCTGATTTTGTTCTACAGCTACCACAAAACAACATACAAGAACAGGCAAGGCCAGACAAAGGTGCTTTTACCCTTCCCAGTATTTCAGCAATTTGAAAATGAACATGCACTATCTTTTCAAATAATATTGATTTTTTTCAAAAGATGGGGTGATAGAAAGCTGGAAAATTGAAGCATATATCACACAGCTTTGTCAATCACACTTTACCAGTAGTATTGGAAGGCAATGTCGTTATTTCAATCAGTCTAGGACAGGCTGGTAGACAGAACTCATTACTGTGCAAATAAGTCTGCCAACTGATTTGTTTCTTCCCATGCTTGGAGAACTCAGATGGTTAAATGGATCCGAGAGGATAATGGTCTAGCTGGAAAAAGGAAGGAAGGAAGGAAGGAAGGAAGGAAGGAAGGAAGGAAGGAAGGAAGGGAGGGAGGGAGGGAGGGAGGGAGGGAGGGAGGGAGGGAGGGAGGGAGGGAGGGAAAGGAAGGTAATTGCATCTTTAGAATAAAGTGGTGAATAAAGAGGATCAATCCCCTTTCTTCCATTTTTTGTGTAAAACACAAGGAAAATTGTCACAGTCCTGACAAATACCACAGATTTGACAAATGAAGGAACTGCTGTTATAAGAATTTCACTGATTTCAACAAAATTTACCACAGCACTATTTTGATAGAAATTAAAAGGCATTAGTCATCTATTTTGCTTGTAAATGCATTTGGTAAGCAGTTTGCAACTATTGATCATACTGTCATAACAGAAAGGGAAACATTAGAAATAAAACAACAACAACAACAACAATAACAACAATAACAACAACAACAACAACAACAACAATAACAATAATAATAATAATAATAATAATAATAATAATAATAATAATAATAATAATAATAATAATAATAATAATAATAATAATAATAATAATAATAATAATAATAATAATAATAATACATTGGAAAAAGGAGGGAATAGCATGGTATACCGGTAGTTATTTAGTTAACCAGTATTAATTTATCATGATATTAGAAGAAAATGTGTATGTGTATCAGTCCAGTCTTACTTGCTACTATTCTGTTAAAATAGTATAATAATAGAGATGCAGAAAGAACATTAATTACTTAGAAGTGTGTATGTATATGTGCATAAATATTCCAGTTAAGTGAGCTTTCACACTTAGCCATTACCACTTCCAAAATAAACTGGTCATTGATGTTTACTTCCTTAAAGAATAAGCATATCAGAACTTAATATGGCATATGTAACTCCATCATGGGTCTCAGTGAAATAAGTAAATAAATATAAAATAATATTTTTAAACATAAACAAAACACATTTTGTGGCATATTTTAGTTTATCTGTATATTAATGTGGGAATCAGAGTAGAGCCACATGAGGGGGAATATTGAAAGTAGCACAGGCTGTAACTCATTGAATTGCCCGTGCTAGTAGTAACAAGAAGTTCTAACATTTGCAGGCTCAGAGCTAAAGGATCCCAGATAAGATAATGCAGGATAATTTAAAAAAACAATAATTGGTTGGACTAGGTAGAAATAAGACAACTATGGCAGAATTAGATAAATGATTTATTTGAGCCATTAAAAATCAGAATAATGATGAAGCAAATAATTTTGTTAGTGTGCTAGATAACTGCATTGGTCATTCTTGATGGTGGGAATCTATTGTTCTTATACTTCTTAATCGCTTCTTATCCCATCAACCATGACAACCTTCTAGCAGTTGGAGGTATTTGTCAGTCTTTTAAAGTAGATATAATCAGATACCACAAACTCTGTTAAAGAGCATAGTAACAGAAAATTGAAAACAGGGCAATCTTGAATTGTGTTCTTATTCACTCATCCCTTTTAGGACGAACCTGGTGCTTTTGTAATGTTGATTTCCTTCATCAAGTCCATCCCCTGTACAGTATTGTACTGCAATGATTCTAATTCTAGCTGAGTTGGCAATGTAACCAATAGAGATGGTGAATGAATGACTCCTTTATAAGGTGTCAAGAACTCAGTCTTCTTTCTATATCTATCTATATAAAGCTTCTGGGAGAAGCCATTTGTGATGAGATATCATCAATAGGCAGGTACTGAGTTGTATATCTCTACTTCAGAAGAAAATTTAAGAAATGTCCTGAACCAGTCTTTGGAGTTCACCTAGATAGTATAGAATTAATCAAGCTGAACTTAATCCTAGGGAAACTGAACAACAAGATACTATCTGGTCCTCTGGAAGCTTCCATCTGGCTCCCCCTGAATGAGCAGGTCTATCACTTGGGGTTTTTCCTGGAGTCAAAGTATTACTGGAGTGACAAATGTAGCAAATATGAGCCAAAAAGTTATCAGAGCCTTAAAAGAATCATTACTAGAGGGTGTGGGTCTGATAGTTAAGCCCAGATTTTTAGAATTTTATAAAACTTTGGTCAGTTTTATATAGGACTAATTTCGTTTTTAATCTTTGTAACTTTGCAGCTTGTTCATTCTTCTGACCGAATCTCATCAACTGTTTATTGGAGATCCTTAGAATTCTGCTATTTTTTGCTTTTATCTATGGTATCATGCATATGGTATATACCTTAGGGTCATTACCAGAATTCATAGACACACTTCCAAGAATTAGCAGGTAAAATAGGAAGCGTTATATAGATATAGATATATATAATTTTCCCTTAAATTACAAATTCAGCTTCATGAATGTTTGATTGTATCAGCATTTCTCAAGAGTTCTAAATGTAAGCACCTATGTAGTGCATCTCTTCAGGAAATCTATATATCATACGAGCTATTTGATATTCTGAAATGATTTTACAGTTGGCTGTTCCCTTAGGATGCTCATTAAGTTTTCAACTACACTATAAGTAAAATTATCTTAACATTTGTCAGCCCTGTTGGGTAAAGCAGACAGGAAACACAGATAGCTGAACTAATTCTACTTTATTGTAAGGCTACATTAACAGAATCTTACTTTTAACTGCTTAATGCATTAGGCAGTTCTAAGTTTCTTTCTCTGACTGTTAAGCCACTAGGGGCTCCTGCCGTCTTGACTAATTGTTTCCTAGGCAACGTTCCCAGGATCATCCAAATGTTCCATTACAAATCTGTAAATCAGTGGACTTTTCAATTAGCATATTGATGAATTCTCAACAGGTCACGATTCATTAATTATAGTACAAAGTTCTAGAATTGTCACTGAGTGAAAAGGTGTTTTAATTTTTAATTCTATGAGAATTATAGCTAAACATTTTATCTCATTTAACTATCTGAGAGTGACAGCTACAGAACTTTGCTACTGTTCCTCCTCCTGACTTATGCGTCAGTGTATCAAACTAAGTTCAACCATTTGAAACTGAAGCTAACAATTCTGGTTTCAAATGATTATACAGAGATTTGCTTTTGTCATGAACCTTACTATTAACATAGTAATCATTATTTTCTTCGTACTTCTCAAAGTTTTTTTTTCTGATTAATTAGGTGAGAAAATAGAAAATTGATAAGCATATATTTAGATATTACAAAAACTCAAAATACTTGTTTAAATATCACTCCCTTGCCTATTTCAAAAATAAGGCTACCTGGGAACAATTTTGAGAAACCTCTTATTAATTCTAAATTTGATGCCAAACTTGGTATCTGTATTCCCATATTAGACTTCCAAATTTAGTAAATTATATAATCTATGCCTTATTATATAGACACATATGCATTAAAAAAATAGAATATGGATGCAAGCTTCAAAGTGATCTGTAAAACCTTTTAAACCAATAATTCAATCTTTAAAATGTTTATATAGCTCAGCTTTTATTATTCAGAATGGCATCAAAGTCTAACCTTAATTTTAATTTGAGACAGTTTTTCCTCTTTCTCTTGCAAAGTTAACATTAAATACTTTATTTCCATACATACTTTGATCCCCTTTTAAGTTGAAAAAATTGAAACTTTCTGTTTTCCGTGCAGAAAAAAATGCTCAGAATAACAAAATAAGAAAATTGGAGGGGACTTTGGAGGTCTTCATTTTCTCTTAGGTTCTGTCCAAATGTAAAAGAAAAACTGTGCAAATATTAAACAATCACACTATTTTTGATAATGGTTCTAGTAAGAATTTTGAGAAAGAGAGTAGGTAATTTTGACTAGTTCAGCTGGAGCCACAGATGATGTACCTAATCCTTGAATACATATCCTAAAGCCCCCTAAATTTATCAATCTTTTATTTTTGTGTATATTTATTAAATACATGGGGGTAATTATATTTTATTCTTTTAAGTTAAACCAAATGAAGTGTTTTCCCCCTTATATATAGCAATATATATAGCAAAATCTAGCAATTTTTCTTCCTGAGCATACCCACTTTTTTGGACTATGAATACTGAGACATCACTCAAAGGCTCAGAAAAGATCATGAATCCTTTGTTCAAAGAATTGGTTGTTTC
This sequence comes from Diadophis punctatus similis, assembly GCA_023053685.1. NCBI lineage: Eukaryota > Metazoa > Chordata > Lepidosauria > Squamata > Dipsadidae > Diadophis > Diadophis punctatus. The sequence continues at coordinate 39,177,043 of JALIGW010000004.1, read as the reverse complement.
TTCAGCTTCACATTTGGTGGCCTCTTTATGGAGGATACATTTTTGCATTTTCTTTACCCAAAAGAAGGCCAGATAGTCTATGAATGTCAAAAGCAGCACAGTTGTGCCAGGCAATGCATGTTTGAAATACACATCCCTGCAAAAAAAAAAAAAACCTGTCACAATAGGAAGGATAACAATTTTGTCTTTCAAAGCCAGATAAGGCTTTCCAAATTATTGTTGTCACTGGATGAGTTACCTATCTCCAAAAAATTTTTTGAAAATACCCCCGACTGCAGCCAGATTCAGGAGCAAAAATCACTAAATCTTGGGATGCTTTTGGATGAGATTGAATTAAATTCTGGAATTATGCTGGCTTATTCCTTTGCTATTCATCTGTGCAAGCATATGTCATAATTGTTGTAGTCTATTTGCCTTTTCACCCATACATGCTTATTGTTCTGAATTTAATAACACCTCAAACAAATTATGATATTCAGAAAATACTTTTTAAAAAATCTGTTACTCAACAAAGTCAATTCTTAATAACTAACATGTCATTGTGTACATATTATCAGTTCTTTACAAGCTGAAATTCTTACTATCTTTACTGTATAATCAATAACATGGTGCTAGATCAAGCTAATGGTTTACATTGCGTATTAATAGCATATCATTAGAAAATAACAAGGAAGATATAGAATTACCACAAAAAGCATCCTTCTAAGAGATTATTTTACACCCATATTTCTAGTATCAGAGGAATCCAAGAATGAATTGGTCAAAGGTTAAATTGCTCAGTCACAGAGCCATATAGCAATATAAAATATTTCCATGTTAGGTTCCAGTGCTTGGCTAAGTGTTACAATTCTGTAAATTCCAACCCAAAGCATAGTTATAATATAATTTGTGATAACTGGAAAAATTAGATGGTAGAGTTACCCCATTAAAAATTTTATTAGCCCACTGACATGGTATTTTGATAGGTGCACTATTTCATACTTTTATAACTATTGCTATTATAATGATTGTAAATATGATATGCTGTATATTTTTTTACAGTATTGTGCAAGTTTTACTCTTATTTTACTTCATTGATGATGTTAATTATGATGGGATCACTTCCCAATAGAAATTCTTCCTAGCATTTTTTCACGTCTACTTTTTTTTAAAGATAAATCAACTGAGTGTTGATTTATTGCTTGTAACAAGAATTGCAACTATAGACTCTCTTCTCAATGAGATCAAATATTTCGTTTTTAAACATGTTTTATTTTCAACCAAAAAGAAACTATTGCTTTCTGACATTGTCTGAATTCCATTTTCTTTCTATCTGTGAGTTGCTGGAATTATTTACTCTTGAATCTGAAATGGAACCAATTTTTCATAATAACAGTTTTCTATATAACTATATAGAAATACAACTATATTTTGTTATATGTAGCTTGTTATGGTTGATTATATTTTTATTATAGGTAGTCCTTGACTTGCAACAGTTCATTAAGTGACCGTTCGAAGTTACAATGGCACTGAAAAAAAGGACTTAAGAACGTTGCAGCATCCCCATGGTCACATGATCAAAATTCAGATGCTTGGCAACTGGTTCATACTTACGATGGTTGCAGTGTGCCAGGGTCATGTGATCCCTTTTTGTGTCCTTCTGACAGGCAAAGTCAATGGGGAAGCCAGACTCACACTGTGTTACTAACTTAACAACTGCAGCGATTCACTCAACAACTGTGGCAAGAAAGGTCGTAAAATGGGGCAAACCTCAACAAATGTATCACTTAGCAACATAAATTTTGGGCTCAATTGTGGTCATAACTCGAGGACTAGCTATAATGTCTATTGGTATATTATTCCCACTCCAACATGATTGCATCAAGATTACTAAGACAATGGGATCCTGATTTCTGATCTAGAAAAAAAATCATGCTTAATTGTATATTCTGGAATCGATCACATATTTCCCAGAAATCCCATTCTGAACATTAAAATACATTATCTGAGATCAACACATTTTAATACAGGTTCTATGAGATGCAATACACACATACAACTAATATCTTTGATTTGTATTTCTTTTGACTGTTGGGTTTTATATTTAAAAGAGATAATTTTGCTTATGCCAGAAGGCTAAGTATAGGGTAATATATTTCTAAGTAAGTATACTGTGTACAATTTAACCACCATAGTGAATGTTCAAAAATATAAAAATCAAGCAGCTCCTTTTACCCCATGGATGTTCCTGCCCACAATTTGCACATCTTTCTAATATATTTTAATACATTCTTTATTTTTCCATGGGTTCTATAATTATAGATTGATTTTTGTTGTAATTACACAGACTGTGATCTTGTATTGTTATTATATCATATAATTATTGTTGCCTCATTGGAGTTGATTCTTCTATAAGTTTTAGTAAAGCAAAGAACAGAAAATTATTTCCTGTTTGAGGTGTCTTTTTGTTTAAGAATAGAAAATGCATAATAGTAAAATTTGCCTTAGAAAAATATATTTTATGAGTTTTGTTTAACTATTAAAATATATAAAACATCTGGTGAAGAAAATGTATAAATTGACTGACCACTCACATAAAATGAAAAGTTAGAAAAATTATAGACAGATTGCTTTTCATTTTCAACATTAAACAAGACTGTATTGGCAATATTTACATTTATGCAATCTTAGCACTATTCATATTAGTGTGTAAAACATAGTAATGCATGCGAGTGTGCTCGCATACACATATACCAACATGCAGAAAAACACAGATTCTTGGCAAAATAAAATATATTACAAACTGCAAAATCCAAAATTCCACATAACAAAAATATGTTTAAAAACACCAATATTTTTTTCAAGAAAGATGTGCAACTGAGAACTGTTCTTTTAGTCTGGCCATGTACTTAAATGATTCTTTCCTCCCATTACTCCACTATACATCATCTCATTCAATTATAAAACCATACTTGCAAGGACATAGATGGTTCCCTGTGCTGTGTTGTGCTGGCTAAACTGGAAAACAATATTTGAAAAAGGCAACCCCATTAGAAGTGACAAAGAGCTTAGCTGTAGCACAGGAAAGCTCAAAGCAACACATCATCAACTAGCCAAAATATATTCCAAGAGTGAAACAAAAGAGCATGTCTTGATTCAAACTCAAAACACTTAAAAAGCCCTTTGAGGTTGGGATGGCTTAAGATCAAAGCCTTTTGCATTGTTTTATGAAATATCTCCTTCTGCATCACTATTGCCAGAATCTGCTCATTTAAATTTTTTTATTGGATATCATTAGATGACTATGCTAATAAGAGAGTATTAACTGTTAAATTACATGGATTATGTTCAAAACAAAGAAAAATCAGACTGTTAATAAGCAGTAGAACAGTGCAAAAGAGTCATACGATCAAGGATGGCCAATATATTTCAGGAATTCTAGATAACTCTTCACTTGGTGACCTTCACACAAAATGACCAGCCGGTCAGGATGTAATAAAAAAAATCCCACTAGTCTGGACAACTTGACTATTTTTTCCTAATTAAAGAAGTAAAGAGGGTCAAGAAAGACAAAAATCTGTGGGACTTGGTTCCCCCCCCCCCAAAAAAAACTTTCAACTTGTGTGGAACAAGTTGCAATATATTTAAGACTAAACTTTTGTGATTACAGAAAACAATAAAAATATAAGACAGGAATGGCCATTTAATTTCTAATAGTCCAAATTAGGCTATTGTATCCATTATTAGCATCTTTGATAAACTTTCACTAGCCATCTGTAAGCAGTGTGCTCTACTTATTTTTGTTGGTCACATTCTTTGCTACATTAAATCTATTTTGCTTCATTCTAAATATTGGTTAGCTTCCATTCAGAGATGCATGGGCTTAAGATGGCCTGAAGATCAGAAAAAATGGGAGAGTTGGGTTTTTCTATATTCCAGTTTTTCCTTTTCTCACTAAGCAGTGGGTCACTCTACAAGGAATTAAAAAAAAACTTCTGTAAAAACAATCCTCATTCAGTAAACCTCACACATCTAAAGTTGCTAAAGTTTCCTAAAGATATGCAATTTATAAAAGGCTTTATGCTCCTCAATTGACAGTATAATGTGCAGGGTTATTGCACATACTATATATCCTCCTGTCCTACAGCTTTATAGCAGATAAGAAAAACATGGGTTTTCCAAGAAACACAGTCAATGAAAACTAGCATGCCAACTCTTTATTTCTTTATTTCTTTATTATTTGGTTCTTCTATGCCGCCCTACTCCCGAGGGACTCAGGGCGGCGCACAACATTGTGCAAGAACACTGAACAATAAACAACAATTAAAACAGAGTTAAAAAATTAAAAAGTTAAAAATATTCACCACCAAACACACCGGGGGAGAGCTCAGATGGAACTAGTCACAACCCCCTGCCTGCAGGAAGAGCCATGTCTTGACGGCTTTTCGGAAGACCAGCAGGGTGGGGATAGTTCAGATCTCTGGGGGAAGTTGGTTCCAGAGCACGGGCCCCCCCACAGAGAAGGCCCTCCCCCTCGGGCCCGCCAGCCGGCATTGCTTGGCTGACGGGACCTGGAGGAGGCCCACTCAACCAGAACACAGTTTTTTCACTAGAGAAACGATTTGGAAGCATCTTTTTTAATGAACAAACAAGGCCTCCCACAGAGTAATTCCGTTGGGCTAAATACAATAGGAGGCCCCCAAAATTAAACTATAATTGATAATCAATAATAATTTATGGAATATATTTCAGTCTATTAGAATGCAAAGTAACCAAATAACCATTTCATGTTCAATAATTTCAGTGAACACTTTGCAGGCTAATGCTGAGATCTTAAGCCATTAACAGTCTATGGTGAATCTAATGCATTCAATTCAATGAGAGAAATGGCTCGAAATGGCTAATTTAGAGAAAGGCAGAGTAAGCAGAGAATTTATTTTAATGGAACATGCAGAGTTCAAGGAAAGACAAAGGAAAATAAAATTAGAAAGGTGTAGTTTTAAGGCTTCCTGTTTTAGCAACAAATAGTTTTAAGGCATACATAGAGTTCAGTCATAGACTAAGAAGTAGAAAAATGAAAATAGAAAAGCATGGATTAAAACATTTTTCACAGCAAAGAGAGAAACAAAAACCTCTTAAGTTTTCTTTTACAGACAAGAAATTGATAAGGATACAGCTATAAAGGCCTCTTACCACAGCAAGTTATAGCACTACAGGCAGTCCTTGACTTATGATGGCAACTGCGACTGAGGTTTCTGTGCTAAGCAATGTATTAATGAGGCAAAATGTCACAAAACTTCACAGCTTACTGACTACACTTTCTATTTTCTAGATAATAGAAATATTGTATGTGCAGATGTTCTGAAATTGTAAAGCTTTCCAAACTGTCCTCTTCTCTTGAAGTACTAAGAAAACTGTAATAGCTACAACTGAAATGGGGGGGAAGGAGTTGAGGGTGGAAAAGAGGTACCCCCGCTGTGAAAGAGAAAGTAACAGGAAGAGAAAAAGAAGACAAGTCTTTTAAGAATTTCCACAAAAGAAAAAAAGTGCCATACAAAATATGATCCACACTTTTATAGAAAAGCTATGACCAATAGTGTATTCCAGGCGTTGACCACTCTGTTGCTAAAGTTGTATTTTCTGCAATCGAGTTTGGAGCACTTCACCTTAAGTTTGTATCTATTGTGTGCTCGTGTATTGTTGTGGTTGAAGCTGAAGTAGTCATTGACAGGTAGGACATTGTAGCAGATAATTTTATGAACTATGCTTAGGTCATACTGAAGGTGGAGTAGTTCTAAGTTGTCTACGCCCAGAATTTCAAGTCTGGTGGCATAAAGTATTCTGTTGCAAGCAGAGAAGTGGAGGACTCTTCTCGTGAAATATCTCTGGACACGTTCAATTGTATTAATGTCCGATATGCAATGCGGGTTCCAGACAGATGAGCTGTATTTGAGAATTGGTCTAGCGAATGTTTTGTATGCTCTAGTTAGCAGTGTAATATTGCCAGAGAAGAAGCTACGCAAGATTAGATTTACTACTCTTAGTGCTTTTTTGGCAATGGTTTTACAGTGGGTTTTGGCACTTAGATCATTATATATGATCTGGATACATACATTATATATCCAGTATATATGGATATATTCTCCAAGGTCCTTGACAGAGTGAGGGTCGTCTACAAGGTCATGTCCACTCAGCTTGTATTTTGTGTTTTGATTCTTTTTGCCAATGTGTAGGACAGAGCATTTGTTGGTTGAGATTTGGAGTTGCCAATTGTTTGACCATTCGGACATAAAGTCAAGGTCTTTTTGAAGGGTAGCAGCATTGCCGGTAGTGTTAAATAGTTTTACATCATCAGCAAAGAGAACGCAGTTGCTTATAATATAATTGCAAAGGTCATTTATGAAAAGTATAAAGAGTGTTGGTCCTAGGATGCTGCCTTGGGGGACACCACTGTTGACAGGTGCAGGATTTGATAGGGCGCTCCCTATTTTGACCACTTGTTGTCTGTTTGACAGGAACACAGCTATCCAATTATGTAGGGGTCCAGAGATGCCATAGGATTTTAGTTTTAGAAGTAGTTTGTCGTGTACCACTGAATCAAAGGCTTTACAGAAGTCTATGTGTGTGTGTATGTATATATATATATATATATATATATATATATATATATATATATATATATATATATATATATATATATATATATATATATATATATATATATATATATATATATATATATATATATATATATATATATATATATATATATATATATAAATTGCTTAGAATTGCAAATATATGTAAATATATATATAAGCTGCTTAGAATTGCCTCTGCAAGATGGGCAGCATAGAAGTTTATTAATAAATAAGTAATATGCAATTACACAATTGATTCAAGGATATTATAGAAAAAATTACATATTATTTATAGTACTTCCTATTTCTACTTTGGCATGTGTAAAATTTTGGAACTCCTCCGGATAGGCCTGATTCACTTGACATTGAACATTTAATAAAATTAGACAAGAGGATAACACCATGAAAATTGGCAATTTTTGTATGAGCTGTTGCTAAACAAAGATTTTATCAAAAGTTCCTAATATTTTCTATTATTTTATCAGCTATAATGACACTGTATTCTTACAAATTTGTGCACATTTTAATGGAATTTATTAATGTCTTGCCACTTTTGTATAGGTTTTATCCTGTTTGTTATGACCAGTGGTCAAAACAATAAATTGATTGATTGATTGAAGAAGACAGAGCAGTAGACATTTTGTTAGGTGGTTGTGTGTTTTATGGTTTTCTCTTGGAATGAATAAAAGGTTGCAAAAGCAACACACCAACCACCAACCATCCAACTAGTGGTTACAAAATGACTTGCCCCAAAAGAGACATTCCATGCGAATGTACTCCAACTCAGTCTTTCATTGTTTTATCAATATTCAACAATGTACGCATTGCTAGGGAGAAGTTCCCTGAGAATAGGCTCCAGCATGAGTCCAAAAGCTTGGAAGAATAAACCTTTGGTCCCAGTGACTGACACAGATTGGATCCTGGACACATATATTGGATCCTGGACACGTATATCCTGGACATGTATATATACACGTATAAGACCAGCTCCCTACCCAACCTATGGTCACTAGCCAAGGTCTTCAAAAAGGGAGACCCCAGCCTAGTTGAAAATTACAGACCAATCTCTTTATGTTGCGTCACCTGCAAAGTCATGGAATCAATCATTAGCCAATCCATTACCCTCCACTTAGAGACAGACAACCTACTCTCTCACAAACAATTTGGTTTCAGAAAAAATTTATCCTGCAATCTACAACTTCTATACTGTAAAAACATATGGACTACACAACTCGATCAGGGCAAAGCAATAGACACAATTTACATAGACTTCTGAAAAGCCTTTGACTCAGTGGTACACGACAAACTGCTTCTAAAAATAAAATCCTATGGCATTTCTGGAGCCCTGCACAAATGGATTACTACTTTCCTGTCAAACAGGCAACAAGTTGTCAAAATAGGAAATGCTTTATCAAACCCTGTACCTGTTAAAAATGGTGTTCCCCAAGGCAGTATTTTAGGACCAACTCTCTTTATTCTTTACATAAATGACCTTTGTGATAATATAAAAAGCAACTGTGTCCTCTTCGTAGATGATGTAAAACTATTCAACACCACCGACAATATTACTACCCTTCAAAAAGACCTTGACTATGTATCAGAATGGTCAAACAAGTGGCAACTTCAAATCTCAATCAACAAATGCTCAGTCATACACATTGGCAAAAATAATCAGATCACAAAATACAAACTAGATGATCACAACCTTGCTGATGATTCTCACTCAGTAAAGGACCTTGGAGTACTCATTTCTAATGATCTAAGTGCTAGAGCCCATTGCAACAGCATTGCTAAGAAGAAATTAAGAGTGGTTAACCTAATCTTGCGTAGCTTCTTCTCTGGTAATATTGTACTTCTAACTAGAGCATATAAAACATTTTCTAGACCAATTCTCAAATACAACTCATCCGTCTGGAACCCACACATCGGACATTAAGATAATTGAGAATGTCCAGAGATATTTCACGAGACGAGTACTACACTCCTCCGTTCACAACAGAATACCTTATGCCACCAGACTTGAAATTTTGGGCCTAGAAAATTTAGAACTACGCCGCCTTTGATTTGACCTAAGTGTAGCACACAAAATTATATGCTACAATGTCCTACCTGTCAATGACTACTTCAGCTTCAACCGCAACAATACACGAACTCGCAATAGATACAAACTTAATGTAAACCGCTCCAAACTTGATTGCAAAAAATTCGACTTCAGCAACAGAGTGGTCAATGCCTGGAATACATTACCTGACTCTGTAGTTTCTTCCCCAAACCCCCGAAACTTTAACCTTAAACTGTCTACTGTTGACCTCACCCCATTCCTAAGAGGTCTGTAAGGGACGTGCATAAGTGCACTAGCGTGCCTACCATCCCTATCCTAAAGTCCCCATGTATTTCGTAAAATATCATGTACTCAAAACCATGCTTGTACTTTTTATATATTCATATTAATGTTTATACTTTGTTTGCATTCATATACACGCTTGACAAAATAAATACATAAAAATAAATAAAATAAATATTTGCCTTCATTCATAATGTATTTATATCTTTGGAGGCATAGAGCTGTTTGAGAAAACCACCAAGGGTTTGCCTTGATATTTTATTCTATAAAGTTTAGCAAAGGATCATAGAGAGGGCCTTGAAAGCACCTGACTCTACCAGGCTAGGATTCCTTCCAAGACGGCATAAACATAGGGCTTCTCTTGGATAGTAAAAATGCCAAATTTATTATAACAGTGAGCTGTTTGGTGCAAGCCATGGTTTGGACTCATTTCTTATACAGAGCATTGAAACTGTGCAAATGTTGAGCCAAATTGGGAATGCAATTTAGGGAGACTGATAGCAAATCAAAGAACACTGAAGTATCCCATGGTAATCCTGCATTAAAACTTTGGAAATCAAAGCTACAATATTTCACTGAAGGTTCATTTAATAAATGTAGTACATCACATTTCTTTTTCTCCTTACTGAAGAAAGTGCCTATAATTGTAAAAAGAAAAGAGAATGAAGTTTCTGCTTTTTAAAAATACTTACATGATCAAAATGGCATCGATTCTTCCACTGTCCTTGACTTAACTGTACAATGGTTAATAAAACCATTGTCATATCATATATGTATATGTATATCTGGCTAAAATATGATCAGTGAGACCTATTAAGTTCAGTGTATCATATCTTCTTTTTGGTATCTTGTATGACATTGCAGTTCTTTGCCTTAGCAAAGTATTTGCAGTTTTAACTCCAGACTAGGGTTATTTGACTGAAATTCTAAATATCACCCAGAGAGATTATGTCAAATGGTGGGACTGCCAAGAAAAATAAAATCAATATTCTATGCATTTTAAAAATGCATTGAATACTGCTACTTCCAATTCCTGATCCAATAACTCTCCTGACTATTTCTGAATCTGCTTTATTTTCAGCAAGCATATGTAATCCCCCAGCATTTGGCATTCTTACATTCTTACAATAATTTAAGCCATTTGCCTCCAGACATCTGCTCTGTCATATTTCAAGAGTGCATGGCTATATCACCTACATAAAACTGTATTTTTTTTAAAAGAAAAAACTATGATCCAATGAGAAACACACATGAGCCAAGTAATCTAAGGTCTGTAATTTGGAATGTACAGCGTGCCTACCGTCCCTGTCCTAATGTTCCCTCTTATCAGTACCCATCTTATGTATATAAACAATGTTATATCTATGTATATTACCAATACTACTTGACAAAATAAATAAATAAAATAAAAATGATAGCGTACAAAGAAGTAGCTGATACTCTGAAAAGCAAAGAAGTATTGTACAGAAACCTGCAATTTCTAGTCAGGAAAATTAAAGAAAAGTGAGACATCAACAAAAATGTTAGCTTTATACTTTGCTTGCTGTATCTTGAAAGACTATATGTTGCTTATTGAACTAGAAAGCTGCAAAGCCTATGAATATGGCACACTTCTCTTTTTAATTGCCAAATGTGTAAATTATATTTTAAATGTATTAATAACATGCTATTTATTTGTTTGTTTGTTATGTAGAAAGAGATAGGACCTTTTAATTTTAGACTCCATTAGAATTATTTTGCATGCTTATGTACCATTTGACATTGGATGTATCTCACTGTTCCCATTGTTCAACTCAGAATATCAACTTGCAGTATTTAGCAGAGCCTTTTTGTTATACGTTTATTACATGTTTTACACTTTCCTTGATCACAGAATGAAAAAAACGCTTTCCTCCCATTTAGCATTAATACAATGAGAGAGAGAGAGAGAGAGAGAGAGAGAGAGAGAGAGAGAGAGAGAGAGAGAGAGAGAGAGAGAGAGAGAGAGAGAGAGAGAGAGAGAGAGTTTTATAGAACATACAGAGCCCCACTATATCCATTAATGATTATTTCCAGGTAAGTGAAGATAAGACTCAAGCATTAAGTTCAAGGGGGGAGGAGAATTCTTGCTATTTTAGTTTTTGCAAATATTTTGAGTTCGCCCTGAAAAAGAAGATGGAACATATTATAATTCCATTTTTGTTTGTTTGTTTATTTTGTGCAGATGTGAAGCTAAGTGGTCCCCAACAATTGAAATCACAAATTATCCTTTTGCACTACTGGGTAGAAGGGCAAGCTAATTCTGCATGCTTACTGAAGAAGCATCTCCTGCTGAGCAATATTTTTTCCTGTTATTCATATCAAGCTTTGAAACAGACTTCTATCAAAGAGCAAAAAAAACAGCACTCACTTTTTAATGTAGATCTGGCATCTGGAACGAAGTAATTAAATCAGGAAATTGGCATCTCAATTTGAAAGCTACAGACATTGCAGAAATATAGGAAATAGCTTTTAAGAAAGACTGCATGGATGCTTTTTTCCTCATTTTAAGCAATGAACTCAAGAGGTGATCTTAGTAACTGGGAGAAAAAAATTCTGCGGTAAATGTTAATAATACAGTAATGTCTTTTTTCTCAGAAGGCGAATGAAGAATCAGTCAACATGCATTAAGAGCATTATTAGATCAATATAGTCTAACAATGATTTATACTTCTCAGTTCTTTGAAATTGATGCATTTGTCTGAATGGGTTTCAACTATATAGTTGCAGAATGTTTTCTATCAACCTCAATAGACGTAGGAGGGAATTGATGAAAAATCAAAGGAATATAAAGATGAAGTCAAAGATGAATGATGAGTCTTTTAACAATAAAGCAGACAGCATAGACTTTTCTTCATATGACAATTTGCAAGTTTTGTGGGTAAGTGTAAATTATACAGTTTTCCACTTTCCTACAACTTTATAGAACAGTTTTTCAAAGCAAGAAAAGGGAAGCTTTTACTGAGAATGATATGGACACTTTGGATAAAGCAATACAGTGAAAATATACAATATAATAAATTAGTTCAATCACTTTCTAAAAGCAGATGCTACCGTAAATACGTCAACATTTATTTGAAGCAGAGCCAATTCAACAGAACCAGCTTGGTCTAGTAGTTCAGGCAGAGGCTAGAAAGCTGAAGACTGTGAGTTCAATCCCATCTTAGCCATACAAGCCAGTTGAGTGACTTTGGGCCAGTCACTCTCTCTCAGCCCAATTCCATCTCACAATTCCCCTCACATATGTTGTGGGGGGAAACAGGAGGAGAAAGTGTGTTTGATATGTTTGGTGCCCTCAGTTATTTGTAAAAATAATAAAGGTGAGATACAAATAAATAAATAAATAAATTTTATACTCCAAACAATGTAATTTAGATTAGATGTAAACTATCCCATGAGGAGAAGTGCCTAGTTAGAAAATAAGTGTAGCCAAGTCAAATTAAACCCGCAGAAGATAGCAAACCAGAATTCATTCAGGATGTCTATGCAATTGAAGCTGTTGAGATTTCAGGATGACAATGTGGTCAGATCCTGAGACTACTCATAGTTTTGTGGTATTAATGAAGTGGAACAAGATTCTCAAAATTAAATCTGGCTTTATTGAACTCAAATGGACATGAAATCTATTTTTTATCATAGATACTGTAAATATCAAGTGTATGACTATCATACAGTCATACACTTATGACTGTATGACTGTAACTTGTTGCTTGTATCCTTACAATTTATATTAATATTGATTGTTTCCTGATTGCTTATTTGTACCCTATGACAATCATTAAGTGTCATGATTCTTGACAAATGTATCTTTTCTTTTATATACACTGAGAGTATATGCACCAAAGACAAATTCCTTGTGTGTCCAATCACACTTGGCCAATAAAGAATTATATTCTATTCTATTTTAGGGATACCGCATATTTAATCAAACTACTGTGAGTCAGTACAAATATGGTTCTCTCAACTAGTTTTGAGTTTGAATGAAAACAGTGGGCACTTGAAGAGTTCTGAATAACGTACATACTGTGCTTGTAGGCTTTTATATATATATGGATTATGTGCTCTGTGATTCAGAGCTATTCTCAATTCCAATGAATTTTAAAGTCTGACATTAGAAAAGTAGGGCAAGAAAGGCTTTTGAAAACTGTATTTTAGTAACTGCAGTTCAAAGTGTAACTTCATTCTTCAATGCTGTTATGCATCTCAGTTGGAAAAAGTTAAGGAGCAAAATAGAATATCAGGAATAGAGACTTACAAAAGAAATATCCATGTTTGTTTTCTTTCCTTTTGCACATGAAACTTCTTTATAAATTAAAATTCAAAACTCTTCTGGGATTATACATTGATTTCAATCAAAAATGTATAGCTTGATGCCCCAGGACTGCATACAGTATCTGCATACGAAATGTTCAAATATCTCCAATAATTGTTGCTGAGTTATGTCTGCAGTATAGTTGTTAAATTCAATTTACCTAAAAAATAGGTGAGAATGTTCTAATAACTTATCTTTTCCCACAAATATCTATATCTGTATATGTGTCTAATCACCTATATTTATCTAACTAGTAGCTGGATACCCGTGCTTCATTACGAAACTGAACTCCTTAGCATGGAGTAGAATAACTAAACTCCCAGCCTGCAGGCCAGATGAGTCACGCGCTGGCCATGCCCACTGGCAGTTGGAACAAAGTTCTTTTCAGATGGGGAGTGGGAGTAGAACATTTAACTCCTTAGCATCAGAGCATGTTAATAATAATATAAGAAATAACTAATGATCTGATGGTCATTTCGAAAAATCCTTTCTTAGCGAGCACCTAGAAGCCAAGAGGAACATATGTGCCAAGTTTCAAGTTTGTAGGCTTTACGGTTCTGGAGATTTAATGATGATGCGTGAGTGATATTTGGCTTTTATATGTATAGATTAAATGTATATGCTTTAACAGTTATTGAATCATTTTAAATGATTGCTTTCTATTTTCACTAATAGTAATTCCAGAAAACTCAAGCAGAGATTGATTTATGCAAGACCACCTGATTTATGCAAGACCACGTAATAAATACATGAGGAATCCTTGGTGCTTTCTGAGCTTGCTTGTTTTCTTGCAGACATTTATTACCCTAACTAGGTAACATCATCAGTGCTTCCACCCTGAGCTACAACTATTCTCCCTTATTGATAATGAATATATAGTTTGATAAGTATAGCATATATTTGTGTATTAGGTTTCATTAATATAAATATTTGTGGTTATGTGGAAATTTGTTAATGTTTCTTTCTTTCTTTCTTTCTTCCTTCCTTCCTTTCTTTCTTTCTTTCTTTCTTTCTTTCTTTCTTTCTTTCTTTCTTTGTTTATTAAATTTGTTTTCTACCCATCTCACCAAAATTTCTCTACTGCCCAATCTCATGATTCTGGGCACTAAACAAGAATCTCAAAAGAAATCTTACAATATAAAATGGAATCATTAAAACAATCATAAGAGGATCAATTAAAAAGGACCATCTTTCTTCCTATATTAATAAAAATGAAGATGTTAGGATATATGCAAGCAACCTCAAAATTTAATCTTTCTTTTGATGTTACAAATATGTATTATCAGGTTAATTAAAGTAAACTTTCAATAAATAAACCCAGAAGTATTTTTCAAAATAGGAAATAAAGTATTTTCTACTCCTTTCTAAATAGTATAATCCATTCCACTTTATATAAGTGTGTAGTATATAAGTGTATAATTGAAGTAAGTACATTTCCCCTTTTAAACAACCATTAGGATTTACTCTGCAGCTCCAAGAAATAAGATCTAAATTCTTCAAAATTAGAATTTTCCAACTACAAGAGGGGGCAGATAGACCTGAACTGAACACTATTTTCTTGTTTAATATTATTACACTTTTATATTGCAAGTCAAAAATCAAATCAATTTCTTCAAATTTGCATTAAGGGCTGTTCATTTGCAACCTCATGCAAACAATGTATCTATATTTTTCTATTAGTTCCTTATGAATGGTTTGAAAAGTATGGCAATTTCCTAGGATAAATAACACCTGTACATTCCTAGTACAGGAAACTTAATATGAAATTATTTGGTAGTATTTTATTAGGAATAAAATGTGCACAGGGAAAGGAAAGGCTCCTATAGCAATTTGCTTTAGAGCTGAAAAGTCCATACAGTGGAGTTATAATAAAATAATATATCTGTAATATTGCATTTAAACAGGGTTAAGTTTATGATTGCACCCCATTTGCAAACCTCCAAATCCTTGAATGAAACCTAGCATGGCTTCTTACCAGAGGTGGGTTCCTGCCTCTGATTGCCGGTGCGGCTAATAGCCGTTCTTCGGCGCAGAGCCGAAGACTCGCGGATCCAGAGCCATCCCCGGGCGCTTTCCCCGCCTGCATGGATGCCGGCAATTGCATTCTTTTGCCCTCTGCGCATGTGCAAAGTGTTCCGCATGTGCAGAGGGCAAAAGAATGCAATTGGCAGCATCCATGCGGGCGGGGAAAGCGCCTGGGGATGGCTCTGGATCTGCGAGTCTTCGGCTCTGCGCCGAAGAACGGCTATTAGCCGCACCGGCAATCAGAGGCAGGAACCCACCTCTGCTTCTTACCAATCTGCTCTTGGCTTACTGATGCAGTGGTAGCAGCTGCTTACTTGAAAGGGCCTGTAACTGCAAACTAGCCTAAAAATCCTCTTGTGCAGATCATAAGATTTCCAACAGATTTTCAGATGAGCAAATTCTATGACCATTTGCAAGGACTAGGATTGCAGGGGTAGTTCCTACAGGAGCCTCTTACAGTGGATAACTTAACCCACCCTTTCCTCTACTATTGAATATAGATGTAATTTCATCTGAATATTGGAAAGAAAGAAATATGTTCAAATGGAGTGTAATTAGTAGGGCCATCTGATCTAGACTTCAAAAAAAATCTGAATAATCTGTTGGAAACAAGAAAAAAAAATAAGGATTTTTCCCCTATGTGTTTATGCTGCCATCTAGTGGAATCTGTATTTTTTACAGCCCAGATCTGCTGGTACAGATAATTTCTTGTGTATTTTTAAAATTATTATTTGCATTGAAAATCCTAAAATCTACAAAAGTAAATTTTAAGAAATTACAAAATGTGCGAATGCAATTTAAATAATTTAAGCCCTAAATAGCACAAGCTTTTAATATATAAAGATGGGAAAATTGAGGGGGGGGGGGGAGACAGTGAAATTTGATAAAGTGGTCTACTTTTCTGCAGTACAAAAATACTACTCATGTATTTATACAGATTACTACAAAACAAATTGCAAATAGCCAATTAAATTTAGAATTAACAGAATTATTTTCTTTAACCTGTTCTTTCCATTGATAACCAGTCAAAAAATAAGAGTTTACAGATTTCATTAAGATAGTCTGTGAAGTATGGTTCATACATGTCCTTCCAGAAATGAGTAATCAGTCCAGGCACAATATTTCCAAAGCTCTTTTTAAATAGAAAGGTTCCAAATTTCTAGGATACAATTTAACATTATGGTGACACCTTTACACTACAATTTCTTCTGAAGAGCTACTTTAATCATAGTATTTATGTCTACCCCCACCCCGCCGCCACCATTTGGGTTCTTTTACCCTCTGCGCATGCACAAAGCATTCTGCGCATGAGCAGAGGGTAAAAGAACCCGAATGGCGGCGTCTGGGCGAAGTCTCCAGATCCGAGTGAGGTCTCCGCTCGCTTCGCGTGTTGCCTCTGGGAGCTTTTTGAGCCCCGTCGCAAAAGGCGTGCGAGACTTCGGTGGGGCCAGGACAGGTGGCTGCCTGGAGAGAGCCACCCCCTTCACACCGAACGCTACAGGTAGACGGGAGAGACTCTGCAAAGGGGATGGCTCTCTCCAGGCAGCCGCCTGTCCCGGCTCTGCCGAAGTCGCACACGCCTTT
Organism: Diadophis punctatus similis; assembly: GCA_023053685.1. NCBI lineage: Eukaryota > Metazoa > Chordata > Lepidosauria > Squamata > Dipsadidae > Diadophis > Diadophis punctatus. The sequence goes on along the minus strand of JALIGW010000004.1, from coordinate 39,160,140 downwards.
CGCGACGGAGCTCGAAAAGCTCCCAGAGGCAACACGCAAAGTGAATGGAGACCTCGCCCGGATCTGGAGACTTCACCCAGACGCCGCCATTTGGGTTCTTTTACCCTCTGCTCATGCACAGAACGCTTTGTGCATGTGCAGAGGGTAAAAGAACCCAAATGGTGGTGGGGTGGGTCATGGTGGGGGCGCGGGGGCGGGGGGCGCAGCATTAGGAAGGTTGGGAACCACTGCCTTAGAACTTAGAATAACTTCATTGTCGCTTTGAATGTACACTAATTAGCATACATTAAAATGAAATTTTATTTCCATACAGCTCCCCGCCAATATACACTACATAAACTTGACAAAATAAATAAATACAAAATTATGCATATTACCCACATATATTATATGACACAGAGAAACAACACAGTCTAGTTCGGATGTACATACATCCAATGTGTATACATGTACATGGCGAGAAAAATGAGTTTTTTGCGAGTTTACCAGACAGATGGCATAGGGAACAAAGCTATTACAGAATCTGGTAGTCCTACTAGAAATACTTTGAAACCTCCTCCTAGAGGAGAGCAACAGAAACAGACCATAAAGTGGGTGTGTGGATTCTTTAATAATGCTTTGAGCTCTAAGCACATAGTGCTTATAAGCAATATAAGCGAGCTTCCTGTAATCTTCTTGGCTGTCCTTACCACTCTCTGTATGGACTTTCTATCTGAGGCACTGCTGCCACCAAATCAAACAGTGATACAATTTGTTAAAATGCTCTCAGTTGTGTCTCTGTAAAAAGTGGCCAGGACAGAAGGAGAAAGATGTGCTCTCCTCATCCGACGCAGGAAATGCAGATGCTGATTTGCACGCTTCACTAAGGATGATGTGTGGAGAGACCAGTTCAGATTGTTAGTTATCTGCACCCCCAGATACTTAATGCCGTTGACCACCTCTGTTTGGATCTAATAGCTTTATTCTAACTTCAGATTTTCTTGTAGGATCAGCCTTCTGCACATGAGCAGAAGGCTGCTTTCATCGTTTATATCACATATTCAATTCAATTCAATTCAGTTCAGTTTATTACAGTCATAGACCAGAGACTAGAGCGAATAAAAACACTCAGTAAATATACAATTAAAAGTTATAAAATAAAATAATAAATAACAGATAAAATCCATGATAAAATCCAGTCTGTCAATTACATATGGTCTACACTACTAAAATTACAATCCATAAGCTGTGAGGCCTATAGTCGGTTTAAAACTAAAAGGGAAAGGAATAAGCAGGGTTTGCCACATTTGTTATGTAAATTAGCTATGGTGGATTAGACACTTAAAAGTTAGCCACAGTTGATATATATATCGCTATGGTGAGGAAGACACATATTTGCGATGAATCCCCACTACTGCTGCACAGAATCTGGCCACCTGTGCTGTAGTTATGGCCCGTTCATCCTTAAGCAGTCACTGAAAATAGGTAGTGTCGGAACGGCCAGGATACCTTGCAATTATTGGCAGGATATATTTTTTCCTAATCTCCATATAAAAGGAGCATCTAAGGAACATGTGTCCCACAGTCTCCGCCTCTCCTGAGCCGCAGGGGCAGTCTTTCCGTGAGTGGTATTCTTTTATACTTGCCATACAAAACGGCCGATGGACGCGCATGGCACCGTGCAAGTGCAAATGCTTTTCAGTGGTTTGCCCACTCCAACCGACCAAGATAGCTGGCAGGGGCAACAACACATCTAGTGGCATCTGGAGCCAGAAACAGAGGAGCTCTCCCCAACTCCGCCTGCCTCTCAATATCCTCCACCCTTTGTCGCAAGGTTTGTCTTACTAGATCATAGTCCATCTCTGTCACGTAGTGAATATTGTCAGTTGTATGTCTATGCAGGGTGATGCATCCCTATCCTAATATTATGGTACATTCCAATACAAGTAGGACACATGATGTGATCTTCTGTGCATGTGTGCATTCCTGATTCTCCATTATTTCTCTTTGACTTGGCTCTTGACCGGAACGGTCACATTTCCATTAGCAAGAATGTAACTATTCAGAATTTATTGTTTTTTGTACCGAAATAAATATTTTCTATTAGACTTTTAATCTAGGCTTTATTTCTAAATGTCTGAATTCCAAGAAAAGATCCACATCGCCTCTATGAGATTTATTCTCACCTTAACAATCTCGAGTAATGAAGCTGGGGAGAAGTCTAATTTGGCAAGATTGGACTCGACAGCCTTGATCCATGATGAAGAGAATTTGTCTTGGAGGATTAACGGAGCAAGCCTAGTAAGAACAAACCTCAAACAAGAATAAACAATCATATATATTCCACAGCGAATGAGAGAAAATCATTTTCTGCAAGCCCATTCCTCTGATCTTAACAATTGTGTTATCCTTTGATTTAGTATTGAGTTCTAACAAAATGGGATTAGTTGACACATAATTACTATATTCCATGGCAAGATATTCTGCAAAGATGACTCTTAGCATCTGCATAAGCAAACTCTGCAAAAACAATGTTTTTCTAGTTATCACCAGCAGTGAAGAACAGCTGCAGCATTATTAAATCAGAAGAGGACAAACATGGGGAATAGGCAAAGGGTTCCTTAATTTAAGAATTCAGCTCTGAGTATTCCATAGATGTACTTAGATTTACTTAGATGAATGCAAATGACTATTGCTATATAGTACATAATTCTTCATCCACATCAAAGTGAGCTCCTCCAATTGTTCTTCTTACACAGAAAAAATTCTCAGTTTTTGAGCAAGCAATGCAGCTCATCAATGAGCTCTCCATAGAACGGTGGAAAATAGTAGATACCATCGCTCACAAAACAGTGCCTTGCAACTCTGCTTTCTGACTGTTTAGAAATGCTGGCCAGCTATAAAAACCTGGTATTGAACATCACTTTTTCTAGAAAACTGATATTTTCTATGCTTTATACTACTAATAGGGAGGGAGAGGGTGGCTAATGAATATGAGCAAGCAAGTAAGCAAGCAAATATGAATGAATGAATGACTGAATGACTGACTGACTGACTGACTGACTGACTGAATGAATGAATGAATGAATGAATGAATGAATGAATGAATGAATGAATGAATGAATATATGGAGGAGTAAAATATCTAATTTACCTCTTGAAAAGGTTACTGTTTTGTTTTCCCAACAAAAAACGCAACTAAAAAAATATATATTCAGGAAAATGTATATACTGATAGACCTAACAGAGATGGTAAAATTAACTTGTCCAATTAGAGAAAGTTGAACAACTACATTCATCACTGACTGGAAACTGCTTATGAACTTGCTGAAAAAAAGAGAAAAACGAACTTGTAATTTATGGGATTGAAGATTAGAAATCATAGCTTTTGGAATTAAATAAATTATGATGTAACCTTAGAAGGAGAGAGTAAAACATAAATGTACTTGTAACCACTCTCAAAAAGATATCTTTTTCTTCTTTTCTATTTCTTTTTCTTTCCACTTTCTTTCTTCCTTATTCGCTATTCTGTCTTATTTCATTTGTTTCTTTTATATTGTTTGTATTATTTTTCTCTTCAATTATAATGTCTTCAGTTAAATTTTATTATATATACATATATGTGTGTGTGTATGTGTTTAAATTCACAGAATGTTCAAAATATGGAGGGAACTGTACACCTTATCCAGCCACTATTCTTCCAGCGGGGAGCTTGATTAAGCATAAGCACCACAATATCCTAGTTCACAAGGAGAGCTAGACTACAATTTAAATCAATGTATCTGCCACTCAGATTTCCTGACTGAATGTAGGAGAGGCAGAATGGAATTCTAGCTCTTCCTGCATTCAAACAAATATCTGAAAGGCTTAAGGTGAGTTGATGTTAATTGCAGTTACCCATTGAATAGGCAGCAGTACTGACATATTCAATAGGCATTGAAAGCTGTGTATTGCTGTTATCTCAGCTGTCAGACACACAGTCATAAAAAAAACAATGAAAAAACAGAATCCTTCTTCTCTTAGCTTTTTCTGCTTTTTTTTTTTCAAATGACCTTTGGCGGGAAGGGAAAGGAAGACCTGGCAAAATTATTTACTACTTGGAAGCTGGAATGATCACTTGAAAATACAATATCTTTTGCTTCTTTCCCTTCCTACTAATAAGCAATTTTCTATCATATAAAGAAGAAGGAAGTGTATCTAATACATCTCTGTGAGAAATACATTGGAAGATTTGAGGGTAATATAATGGAATTACCCCTCCGAATCAAAACTTTGAAGGGAATTGTGGAATTGATTTGAAGCATCAAATTGAATCTGGAACTTTCAAATAAATAACATTTTTGCAGTTCATTTACCTTGATTCAGACTGAAAACCCTGATAGGATTGTGTTCTACTTCAAAATTTAAAGAAACAAAATCCTTGGTATGATGAGAAGAATGCATGAAGTACCTGTTGGCAGCTTCTGAAACCAAACATGACATTTTCCAGCAACATGCATAGAGCATCTATAAAATAAGCTCTGAAGTGCATTTGTAAATTATTTGTAAAGGAAACCTCTATTATAATTCAAATCAGAATTCAAAGGAATGAATAATAGAACATTTGATCTTTCACACATTTCAAAGTTTAGTTCTCATTTAAATTGAAATTAATTTTGCTGTAGCAAACTTTGTATTCTTTTGACAATTCTGCAAATTAGAGAGAAAGTGAAGGTAACACTGATGATGTTACCTAGTTGGGTAATAAAATGTCTGCAAGCAAACAATCAGGCTCAAAGAGCACCAAGGACTCCACATGTAAGCAGGTACCTTATGAATGTGTTATCTTTCCCCAACATTGTTATCCCATTGACTAGTTATAGAATTGCACACTTGTAGAATGTTTCATTGATCTTATTTGTCATATCTGAAGTAACTTTAGCTAGTGTGGAAAGTTCTGTAGTTTATCATCTTATGAAGTATTTGTCAGATGTTTGATTCTTAGCCTGACCTGACAGTTTGTTTAAAGGAAGTGTTGCCCTCTCTGTTTTACCTGTCTAATCAAATACCTTGCAACTGTCATCTTCTGTAATCAACTGGGCTAAGATGCCATTCTTTCTAGTCAAAAGCAGCTGTGCACTTACTGTGATTAAGCAAGTGCCTTTCTTTAAAATGGGAGAATCTGACATTTTCAGGCTGAAAAGGCACAGATTGTAATCTCAGATGAAAAATAATAAATCATCAGTAACAAATGCAATCAAAGAAGATTCACTACATTAAAAAAAATCTCCACTATTCTTTTCCTGAACCTGCTGTTGGAACTTGAACAGATACATCCTTGTCAAAATGGGCGCATTTGTGAAAGTGACAAACAATTTCTCAAACTCTTGGCTTTTGGTCATATTTTAATGTTTATGTGCAAGCCACATTTAGATAGACCATTTGTTTTCTCCAAAACAACTGCTGCTGATATGCTGTTGCTTACTCCATCATTAGCCTACAAATAAAGGAATCAAGTGAATCACCTAGTAGAAATAAAATCTTAACCATTGAAATTTGTGCAGAAAAAATAATTTGCTTCTAAGGTAATATAAATTGGGCTGGCTTTGCAAATTTACAATTTGGTCTACCTCTCATTCCAAATTTTCCAACTCCATTACCTCTGAATAGAAACTCAGAAAATAAAGCAGATTTATACAAAAGGAAGCAATTTTTTTTCCTTTAAAAACCAATATTAATCTAATAAATAAAAATTCTTTTGGTAAAACAATATTCATCTAGCTCTTCAATTTCCAATGATTTTAAAATGAGCTCTTCCTTTTAATCACTATTAGACAATTCATGATTGCTTTGGTCATCCTTTCAGACGTATTTTCTTACCAGATTCCTCAATACCTTCAACAGTGGTAGAACTTCAAATATCCTGCTTTCATCGGAAAAGTTGGGATATATTCAGTGGTGTATCTGCCTTGAAAATAGGCAAAGTTGAATCGTATAGCACAAACATAAGTAGAGGAAATGTTTTATGACATTTTGTATTATGCCATAAACCAGGGGTCCCCAAACTTGCCAACTTTAAGACTTGTGGACTTCAACTCCCAAAATTCTCCAGCCAGCTGTGTGTGTGTGTGTGTGTGTGTGTGTGTGTGTGTGTGTGTGTGTGTGTGTGTGTGTGTGTGTTTTCTGAGGTTTTCGCGGGTGTTTGTAGGTAGGTCTTTGGTTATTCAGGTTTTCTCCCGTGTGAAATTGGAAGTGTCTTGGCGATGTTTCGATGAAGTCTCATTCATCATCTTCAGGCTGGTGTCTTCTGCTTCCTGCTTCTAGGAGCAATGTGAGATTGCAGCTGTTTCTTCCTTTTAACTGCCAGTGGGGGTTTGAACTGATAGGGTGGGAGCTTGGCTGTGTTCTGATTGGTTGGAGGTGTGTTCTGATTGGTTGGGGGCTTGGCTGTGCTCTGATTGGATGGGGGGTTGGCTGTGCTCTGATCCCCCTGCAAGTCAGACTAACCTGAGCACACCCCCAGCCAATCAGAGCACAGCCAACCCCTATCCAATCAGAGCACAGCCAAGCCCCCAACCAATCAGAACACACCTCCAACCAATCAGTTATTGAGTTTTATTTTTAATTGTGTATTTTATTGTAATCTGCCCAGAATCAGTTGTGTTGGCCAACTCTATCAACTTGATTGAATAATCTACAGAAGTTTGAATGGTAGACTGAAAAAAATAAGATGGAAAATAAGAGAGAATTGTAGAGTTCTGTAACTGAATAGGCAAGATGTAAAGAAAAGTATGGGATGGGACAGACATGGTTTGATACTACATATGAAAGGCGTCTAGCTATCTTGTTAATCCTAAATTAACCATGAACCAGCAGTGCAATGCAGTTGCTAAAAAGACAGTTCTATTTTTGCATACATTAACAGGAACATAGAATCTAGTCATTCTTCAATGGTGTTCTGTTCTGTCAGATCATATTTGGAGTAAGGTCCTGTTCTGGGGAATATACATAAAAAAACACCCCACAACCAATTGGAATAAGTTCAAAAGGGCTACCAAGATAATGAACTGTCTGGAAATCAAATATCATAATTAATATGAAAATAATTTCAATATGTTTAACCTACATAAAAAATTGAGCAATCTTCAGATATGAAAGGTTGTCACACAAAAGAGGGAATTGAATTATTATCATTTGTTCCAGAGGGTAGGATAAGAACGAATGAGTTAATAATATAAAGAAACACGTCCAAGCTACGGTAGATATCAGGAAGAATTCCCTGACTACCAGTATATGAGCGGTCAGTGAGTCTATTTGTTGCTAAGAATCAACCCCAAATTAATGACTAATCATCTTCATTATTTATAAAACAAGAATGCATATTTGTTTTTATTATCCTTGAAATCAGTGGAATCCGAATCTCAATTATAGTTGAACTGTGTTTTTATATTCTGAGAAATTATAAATACTTTACTGATTTACCATCAGAGGCCAAATGGGAATCATAAGACTCATAAATGATCCCTCTTTTTAAAAAGGCATTAAAACAGCAAGAATATTAATGCTATGGTGCCTAAAAGCATGCTGATTAATTAATATTTCCTATGATTACGAGAATATAGACATGACTAAAATTCCAATAAACTGTGAAAATGGCCATTGCTCACAATACCACTCTAGCATTCTGTGCTAGAATTATCATTAAAGGTTTATAAATAGTTTGCATTTGTTCTTTGCTCTTTTGGAAATGTGTAGTTTTTTGAACAAATAAGATAATATTTACTGTAATTTAAAAGCTGCAATTTTCCTAACTAAAGTGCCTTCATTTATACATGTGAGTCATATTCTTTTGGGAGATTTCTAATCTGATACTCATCTTTTTACAACACATGTTCAAGGAGTATGAAAAATAATAGAATTTGAAAAGTTATTGCTGCCTATTTTTATAGATAAAAAAGAAAATGGCTCTTGTAGTATCCTAAGAAATATACTGACCATTTACAGGGGTGTCAAACTCAAGGCCCGCAGGCTGGATCCAGCCCGTGGGGTGCTTAAATCTGGCCCGTGGGGCTGGCCTGGAAATATCAAAGGACCAGCCCATGGTGCCTCTGCCAGCCAAAATGAGGGGCGCATGCGGCCCCCCGCAGCCCATTTTCAGCCTCCACAGCCTCCTCCAGCATTCTGCCAGCCAAAAATGGGCTATGTGGAGGCCCCACGTGGCCCATTTTCGGCCTCCTCAGCCTCCAGCAGCACTCTGCCGGCTAAAAACAGGCTGCACAGGGGCCTCACAAGAGCCTCACAAGGCCTCCATGTGGCCTCTTTTTGGCTGGCAGAGTGCTGCAGGAGGACATGGAAGCTGAAAATGAGGTGTGGGGGCCATGTGTGCCCCCCTGTGGTGCCCGCATACAGGTACTGAATGTAAAATAGTAAGTTGTTGTATAAAGTTATAATGGTGTTAAAAGGAACTGTTTAAACAAGTAAGTATAGAGCCAGACAGCTTTTAAAATGTATGGTAAGTAGAAAGGGGGAGGTGTTTATCCCAGTGCTCCAGAAGGGAGGGGGGATAGATGACATCATAAGAGACAGCCAATCAGATCATAGATAGCAGGGCCAGGAACTATAAAAGGCCTGGCTGAGAGAGATGTGGAGCTCTCTGTTATATTATGTGGTAACTGCCAAACGAGGGAAGTTTCAGTGAGAAGAGCTGTGAAGAAAGCTCTGTTTTGTGTGAACTTCCAAAGAAGGAAGGTTTAGTAAGAAGAGCTAGGAGAAAGCTCTCTGTTTTGTGTGAATTTCCATGAGGGAAGGATTTAGTGAGAAGTGCTATGAAGAGCTGAGGGAAGCTCTGTTATGTGGTAAATCCCAGGAGGGAAGGCTTAGTGTGGAGAGCTGAGGAGCTCTGTGTGTGACTTCCAAAGAGGGAAGATTTATAGAGAATCTCTGCCTGAGTTTGACTGTCCAAGAGGGAAGTTGACAGGAGAGAAAAGATAAGCCCTAGGCAGTTCTGTGGGAAGCAGGAGCCAGGGTCAGGGAACAAGACTGATATATATTGAGTATTTTGTAGATAGAGATAAACGGTGAAACGTGCTCTTATTTATAGGCCTAGAAACAAAGAGGAATTGGATTTGCTTAAATTTAGTCAGGAAAGCAAAGAGAGTCTCGGGAAGAAAAGAAAAGGAAAGAATTAAATAGCTGCTTGTGGCTTTAACAAATTCACTTGACAATTACTGAGAAGTTGTATTTAAATAAACTGTTTACTAGTTTGTTAAAGAAACGTGTCAACGTCTGTCTATTCCTCACACAAAGCAAATCTTAAACAATCCTGCAGAGCTTAGAGATATTGTAAAAGTAAAAGCAAGCCTCTAAAGAGAGAGAGAAGTGAAACAGAGGGTGCAACCCATGGTCAGGGAGATATAAAAGGAAAATTAAACACAAATCGCTACCAAGACATATAAAACAATAAACCTGACTGGAAGGGGACGGGTAGCATCCCTCGCACCCCCGCACCCCATTTTGGCTGGCAAAGTACTGCAGGAGGCATCCATCCTGTCTCCCCCCTTCTCCCCCTTTCCCCCCACTGGCCCACGGAGGAGAAGTACAATGCTGATCCAGCCCTCAAAGAAATCCAGTTTGACACCCCTGTCTTAGTGAATTTTAGGAGTTTCAACCATTTCAATTATCTGAATTTTGCTGCTCCTAGGACTGTGGATATTTCAGACATGATTATGGATAAATGCTTTGATCCTTAAGCAAGTTCAATACCTCTCTCATTAAAACAGTCTATAATTATTCAGGCTTCAGTGTGAGTCTGGGAAATAAATGTGATCACTTTAAGAAATGAATTAACTTTAAATTGTTGAGCCTCTTTTCTAGACACTGAAGAACATGTATCATGAGATACCTCCAAAGATAAGGGCAAATTATATCATGGGCTTGTTCCAATTATCTCACAACAAAAATACTTTTGAGCAGATGAGGAAGCTGAATTCATTTGAGGCTTAAGTCCATATTATTTCTACCTTTAAATAAATGATGTAAGAAGTACATTAAAACATGGACAAATCATCGTTAAAGCCTGAGTGAGACTGAAAATCCCACTAGACAAATTTGAATTAATTGTTAAAAATGTCAGCTTTGATCAATGATAGCACTGGTCCATCTTTTCTTCAAATCCATAGAGATTATGTAAGCAAGTGATTTATTTTTCCAGGAATGTTCACAGCATAAATATTTAACAAAATTCTGAATTAACTATAACTCAGATTATTCTGATCACTGGAATCGTAGTCTCTCTTGTGTGGCTCATGAACAGCTATAATTGAAAGACTTCAGCACAGCATTTTAATAGGCTGAATGTTGGGGGGTCTCGAGTGGGCTAAAAAGAACAAAGCAAAACTATCTTTTAATATGAAACTCTCTCATTAAATCTTCAGCATGTTGATTAATCTTGCTGGGTACTTAAGATATTGGTAGCTATTAAACAGAGGTTATTGAGGCAGAATAAGACTCAGCTTTAGGGACGGATAAATCTATGCCAGTCTACTTTTCTTTTTCTTTTTCTTTTTTACAATGTTAAATATTAAAGGAATTCACATTAGCATGCTGTAAGAGCCCAAAGGTACTACATTGTGAAAATTACTGAGACAGCTACAGTATGCAAAAATACTGTATATACATTTCTTCAACAAAATTGTTTATTGTAAATTATTGTCAATTAGGGACAGCCCTTGAAAACAAAGGTGAAGGTTGAGCATGGAAAATAAACAATTGAAAACCAATTTGTAAATTTGGATGAACAAATCAACGTACAATAATGTATGTGCATATAATGTGACTGGATTTTATATTAGTTACCTGAATTATGTTCAAAACCTTTTTGAGTCAGTAGAGACAACAATAGAAGACAACAAAAGCAGTTCTGTAAAACAGTGAGTAAAGTATTTAAAATAATGGATTGACGTAGCAAAAATAAATTTCTTTTGAAAATTTATTGAGGATATACTATTTTCTCTTATCAGAAAACATATTCTTTTCCTATATATTATACCAATATAGAAGAAATATTATTTTTATACTTTTTTCTAAATATTCTTCCTCGTGACTGCTTTCTCCCACTGTCTAATACTCTGCTATAAACTAAAAAAAACCCTACCACCTTCCTGTACCAGGATTTAACATAAATCTATGACATAAAAATAATCATGTTCAATCATAATTTATTCAAGTTTACCATAATTTGTTCTGTCTTGTAATATTTATTTAAGAAAAGAAAAAATATAAATAGAATGTATGTATGTATGTACGTAAGTATGTACGTATGTACGTATGTATGTATTGATTGATTGATTTACAGAAGAAACAGAATCATGATCACAAATTCTTCTGGGCATTATCCAGCTATTACACATATATTTCTCTGTTTAGTATAGGGAGATCCATGCTTTACCCATGAAAATAACTCGACCTTTGATCATATCAAAATGGCATATGCTGTAATGGGCATAGTTAAGCAATATAGACAGAAATACGTTTGTCTTTATATTTCTGCATATAAAGGCAGAAAGGGCTGGATTGGAAAATATTTTTCCAAAGTAAAGAAGAATTGTACACGTAGTGTATCTGCATGGTGTATTTGGCCAATAAATTCAACATAGGTCATCCATACATCCAGCAAGGTTTTTTTTTTTTTTTTTTTGCTAATTCTTTTGTAAAAAAAATAAAATCCTCCCATAATTTGATTTTTTTCCAAATGAAACATGATTAATTTTAATACATTGTTGTTTTGAAAACAATTTTATCTATTTAGAAAAAGAAAATAGCATTTTTACAAATGGGTTGAACAGATGTTTCTCAAACTTGGCAACTTTAAGATGAGTGAACTGCAACTCCCAGCGAGATTGAATGGGGAATTCTGGACATTGAAGTCCACCCACCTTAAAGCTGCAATGTTGAAAAACACTGGGTTAAACTGAAACAATTACAGTACAGTTTATCTTACCCCCAATGCACTGCATTCATACACAATTGTAACCAGTTCTCTCTGCTGAGAGTGGTTTAAATGGCTCATATACAGTACAAACAATTAAACAAATTGCTTATTTATCTTCAACAATGCAATCCCTCTTAAAAATAGGAATATATTAAACCTTCAATGAATACTATCAGGTTTTGCCAGATCATAGGAATGAAGACACATTTGCAGCGTGATTTTCTACCACAAAGCCTTGCTCTGTGTTCATAATTTCTTATTAAATACTGGGAATATAATTGTGTGTGTAAATTATTTCTGAATTACAATGTATGTTTTGTGGAACTTTTTTAAGAAGTTTAATCTGTAACTAACCATTTTAAATAAATGAATTTGAGGGGTCAGTATTTGATATTGCATAAAATATCAACATCTCTTATGTCTGCTTTTTTAATATGACTGTGTTTGACATTTTTATTGTTTTATACTTTTTTGCTGTACACTGCCCAGTCACTTTTTTTATCTTTTATCCATTTATTTATTTATTTATTTATTTATCAAATTTAGAATAGAATAGAATAGAATAGAATAGAATAGAATAGAATAGAATAGAATAGAATAGAATAGAATAGAATAGAATAGAATTCTTTATTGGCCAAGTGTGATTGGACACACAAGGAATTTGTCTTTGGTACATATGCTCTCAGTGTACATAAAAGAAAAGATACATTTGTCAAGAATCATGAAGTACAACACTTAATGATTGTCAAGGGTACAAATAAGCAATCAGGAAACAATCAATATTAATATAAATCGTAAGGATACAAGCAACAACTTACAGTCATACAGTCATAAGTGGGAGGAGATGGGTGATAGGAACGATGAGAAGACTAATAGTAATAGTAATGCAGCCTTAGTGAATAGTTTGACAGTGGTGAGGGAATTATTTGTTTAGCAGAGTGATGGAGTTCGGGAAAAAACTGTTCTTGTGTCTAGTTGTCTTGGTGTGCAGTGCTCTATAGCATCGTTTTGAGGATATACTGTGTGTGCGTGTGTGTGTTTTCATTTATTAGCAAAAAATGCTACACACACACACACACACACACACACACACACACCACCTAGAATCATTTTTCATGAGATAGGCAGAATGTATATATATGTATATATGTATATATGTATATATATATATATATATATATATATATATATATATATATATATATATATATATATATATATATGTGTGTGTGTGTGTGTGTGTGTGTGTGTGTGTGTGTGTGTGTGTGTGTGTGTGTGTGTGTGTATATATATGTAGCAAGATGCTACATCACCTAGAATCATTTTTCATGAGATAGGCAGAATGTGTGTGTGTGTGTATATATATATATATATATATATATATATATATATATATGTATGTATGTATGTATGTATGTATGTATGTATGTATGTATGTATGTATGTGTATATATATATATATATATATATATATATATATATATATATATATATATATATATATATATATATATATATATATATATATATATATATATATATATATATATATATATATATATATATATATATATATATATATATATATATACATACATACATACAGAGGTGGGATCCTACCTCTGATTGCCGGTGCGGTTGATTGCTGACTTCGCGGCAGAGCCGAAGACTCTGCTCGAGCCTGCTCCCGTTCGCGGAGCGGGAGCCTTTCCAGGGCGCTTTCCGCGCCTGCATGGATGCCGCCAATTGCGTTCTTTTGCCCTCTGCGCATGGGGCCATGCGGCCAGCAAAAAAATCCTACACATATAGATTAGTGTGTCGGCTATATTAAAATCAGCCTGGATGGTCCCTGTGACGGGGCTGAAAGGCAAAAAGGAAGCTGTGATGCTTTCTCTCCCATATTTGGGTACACCAGGATAACACGACAGAAAAACATATATATATATATATATATATATATACACACACACACACACACACACACACACACACACACACACACACACACACACACACATTCTGCCTATCTCATGAAAAATGATTCTAGGTGATGTAGCATCTTGCGAGATGGACAGCCATATACATTTGATCAGTAAATAAATATTCTACAGGTAGTCCTCAACTTGAAATAGTTCATTTAGTGACCGTTCAAAGTTACAACAGCACTGAAAAAAGTGACATGACCATTTTTTATACTTACAATTATTGCAGCATCCCCAGGGTCACGTGATAAAAATGTTTGGCAACTGACTCATATTTATGGGGTTGCAGTGTCCCAGGGTCATGTGATCACATTTGTGACCTAATGACAAACAAAGTCAGTGGGAAAGGCAGATTCATGTAACAACCATGTTACTAACTTAACTGCAGTGATTCACTTAACAACTGTGGCAAGAAAGGTCATAAAATGGGGCAAAATTCACTTAACAAATGTTTCACTTAGCAAGAGAAATTTTGGGCTCAGTTGTGGTTGTATACTGTAAAACATAAACAAAATGAAATAGTTTCTACCATATAAACTACTTTTTTAGATTATAATAAAATGCATGAATGATACATATAAGAAAACATCCTGCCTAGGTTTTATTTCTTTAAATTTGTTTTCATTTATGCATTTATACTAAAATGATTTTGTTTTAATTTATAACATATAAACATAAGTTCTTCTAAACTGAAGAATAGAGGACGATTTTAAAAATCCTTTTTTTTAAAGTAAACCTGCCTTTACTTCATTCAGTGGACCCGATGTATAACTTATCTATCAAAAAAGAAACCTTTGACATTGCATCATAGACTTTCAAGTGCTGGGAAAAAGTTCTGAAACTTTGAAATATTTTGGAAACAGAAATTATCTAAATTATGTTTTCTGTTTGGCAGGTAGAGAAAAAGAAAGGGTTTGGAACAAAACAGAATTCAAATACCTTGCTCCTATGTTCTAAACATTTTACATGTATTTTTGCTTGGGGAAAATACATGAGAATGCTCTCATTTTATTTCTCATTCTACTGAAACTACATTACCTACCGTAACAAGATCCTTCCCTTTTCAAATACTTGATCCAAATTTAACTTGGGATAGTTTTAAAGTTGTTTCAATCCCTTGATTGAATCCAGGATGTAATTATGCAAATTTTGCTTCATTCATTACCCCCAAGTGGTGTAAAAAGAAAATCCATCATTGGTAGAAAAATTCCATGTGTACAACAAAACTCCATATCTTATGAATTATTGGAAATGTATGACTTATCTGAACTCAGTGACTGAGTTTGTAGGCAAATCTTGAGCATACACTTTTGGTACTATTTTAACAGAGCACCTAAATTGGGTTTGATAAACTGGAAATCTTTCAGCAAGGTCCCCTGTCCTCTTATCTCTCCACAAATGCAGAATGAATCTAAAGTTTTAATTAAGGCCAGCTAATGACCTGTTGGGTTGTTAGGTTAGCATAGAGGGAGAGTTTTATAGTCCCATCATTGGGACCATCCATAACCCATCCACCCATCATACTTCTACCAGCAAGGAAAATAATTCAGCATGCCTATACCTACTAGAATTCAAAGATAACCTTGGAATCATTGAAGCTCAGGCAGAAAGGAATTGTTCTTGACTACTTGGAAGACCTTTAAAAAATTGCTGACCTGGTGATGTAAAATTGAATCATTTGGAATCATTTGAAAGGTTCATGTCTGAAAGAAGAAGAAGAAACCTTCTTTAAATAAGAATTCAACCATCAAGTCTGAACTATTGCTGGCCTTTTATATAATAATACATTTTGTTTATTTAAATCTAAAGGGGATTTAGCACGAGAGAAACAAGATATCCACATGTACTTTTGGTTTTGGCTCTGCTATCTATGTGCATCAGTCCTATTCATCATGCAACTCAAAACAATATTGCTCTAAAACAATAAGGGTCTAAATGGTGACATTTAGAGTTAGAAGGCATACCTGTAGGTAGGTCTTACCTAATTCCTGTCTATAATTCCTATCTTGTTCAAAATTGTTGTTAGTGGGACCACTGGCATTATAAAGAGTAAAGATAAGAATGAGTCACCTTGAAAAATTCCATATTTCAGCTTCTCCTAATTTTTCCCCATTAACCATCAGCTTTGTTCATCAAAACTTTGTTTTTAATTATTACTATTTGAGGTAGAAAGATATAATTGACTATCAGCAGAATATAGATGAAGCCAAATCCCAAATTGGCAGATGACCTCACCTAGCAGTTTCATGGATATCTTAAACAGGAGAGGAGAGTATTGAACCCTGCAGCACTCCACAATTAATAATCCTAGGTAGGGTTATCTCCCTTCCTCTGAATATTGTGGGAACAAAGGGAACAAAGGGGGGCCTTTGCACAGGTCCGCCTGGTGCACCAGTTGCGGCCATACTTGGAGAAGGAGGCTCTACTCACAGTCACTCATGCCCTTGTCACCTCCCGTTTGGACTATAGCAATGCGCTCTACATGGGGCTACCCTTGAAGAGTACCCTTGAAGAGTATGCATGGCAGTTGGTGCAAAATGCGGCTGCGCGTGCTGTGGTGGGTGTGCCAAGGTACACCCATTTGACACCTATACTGCATTGGTTGCCCATCGGTCTCCGGGTAAAATTCAAGGTGTTGATCATCATCTTTAAAGCCCTTCATGGCTTAGGACCAGGCTATCTCCGGGACCGCATTCTGCCTCATACTTCCCTTCGACCGGTTAGGGCTCACAGAGTTGGCCTCCTCCAGGTCCCGTCAGCCAAGCAATGCCAGCTGGCGGGCCCTAGGGGGAGGGCCTTCTCTGTGGGGGGTCCCGCACTCTGGAACCAACTTCCCCCAGAGACCCGAACCATCCCCACCCTGCTGGCCTTCCGAAAAGCCATCAAGACATGGCTTTTCCTGCAGGCAGGGGGTAGAGACCAATCCATCTGAGCTCTCCCCCGGGTATGTCTGGCTGATGGATGTTTTTTAATATTGAATTTTTAATTTTGGTAGTTGGTTTTAATTAATGTTTATTTGTTGGTGCTCTTGTATTTTTGCTGTACGCCGCCCTGAGTCCCTCGGGAGTTGGGCGGCATATAAGAAAACCAAAATAAATAAATAAAATAAATAAACTGGGTGCAACAGGAGGAGAAATATGATTAAACAGTACCCCCAATTCCCAATTCCTGCAACTGCTCTGGAAAGATAATTTGATCAACAGTATTGAAAGTTGCTGAGAGACCAAGGAGAAAAGATAAATGCATTACACTTATCCTGCCAAAGCACAACCAATTCTGCCTCCATACTGAAATGTGTCTAGCTCAGATTTCTCCAAAGTAGTCATTATCGACCTCCAGGGGTTAGTGAGACCATCCATTGTTGTTATTCTTGTTGTTCTTTGTAGTACTATTAAAACAGTACTGATGACATTATTTGCATATAATTAATGTGTGGGGGTCTATTACCAAACTGAAATGCCATGAAGGGTTCAATGAGCTGCAGAGTTTGGGGACTCTTCATCTGAATAATCCACTTCCTCCAGGGATCTGTGAATCTGCAGTCTGTCCACCTTCTCGTCTACCTTCCCTAAAAAAAATAGAGTGCGCTACTATGAAAACTCCAGATTTTTTTAAAAAGTCTTCCTTGTGTTTTAGTCCAATTAGAAGAGAGTATCAGACAACCATGGATATCTACTTTAACGCCTGCCTACCTTATTTGCTATTTGGGACTTTTTAAGGATAAACAAAGTCTGTTTTGAACTAAGCTTCTCCTAGTTACTTTTCATCCATTATATTTTCTCAGCCACAAAATATAAGTGGCTAATGTTTATATCCAGTCTAACCTACATATTTGGGGATCCTTGTGGTTTCTCAACCAAACGCTAATCAGGTTTAACATAGCTTAGCCTTTCTGAGATAATACAAGGTTGTATACAAGTGCTGGAATCTGTGGTGACTTGTATGCATGGCAGTTTCACCTAGCAAAGAAGGCTGGTTATTGAAGTCATGGCAACAACCACACATTTCTATTATCGTAACATGATATTTCCTCAGAAAAAGCAATCAGAGAAACAAATGCTACTGTCACTAAGCTGTAGAGATAATAATATTTTCTGTGGAAAATATTCACTTGGTACAGGGTAGACATACAGAAGGAACATGATCATTGCAAATTCCATTTTTAAAAAATCTGTGCCTCTTAGGTAATGACCATTTCAGAATTTAGCTATTGACAAGATCTGGTGCTTCTCTAAAAAGTCTGTTCCAGTTCTGTCAACAGGGTAAAGATATCTATTATGTACTTTGAAGAAACTGAAGTAAATTAAAATCCATATTAAAATAGTTACCTTAAGAAGATTTAAAATACCAAGAAGTTTGCATTTCAGTATAATCATTAGGGAATTTGGGAGGGAGGCAGGGGAAAAACATTTCATTAATTCTAAGACTATATTGGATTACAGTAACACAATAACAATCAACTAGTGTTTATGTGCTAACAACAACAAAAAAAGATCGCTGAAAACTAGGAAAGGATATGTTATCAATATTTCCAGCTTTCTCTGCTTCTTCCAAGTTCTGATGGTGTGTTGGGAATTTCATTGTGTGGGATTCATTAAAAACTATTCTGTCTCCAGTCTGATTTAGATGCTAGCATGAAAGTATGAATTCCTTTGTCTGTCAATATTGTTATTTTTTATGATGGATGAATGACCTCCAAGCACTTAGCTCAGTTTTACTTACACATGAGATCTATTTGAAGCTCAAACCTGTAGCAATGACTAAGTTCAAAACATTTCCATTTCCTTTCCCTCGGAGGTTGTTGTTTTCGCTGTTGCTGTTCTTTTCTTCATATTTCTGTTATATTAAATACCCCCAATTTTTTAAAAACAGTTTCACCTTAACAAAAGACATGGTGCAAATGGGAATTATACCAGCAATGTTAGTACAATATATGATATAGTGTCTTGTTGAATCTTAATTCTCCATAGTTTCTGAAGTGGCGTTAATAGGACAGACAGACAGACAGACAGACAGACAGACAGACAGACAGACAGACAGACAGACAGACAGACACACACACACACACACACACACACACACACACACACACACACAGTGTCAATGGATTGGAAAGCTAAGAATTAAAGAAGGAAGCTATAATGGTGCATTACAAATTTTGGGGGTGGCTAAGTGAAATCAGTTATTCATCTCTTTGACATATTTCTTATAAGTGCAGGTGATGTATTTATTATTTAATAAATTTATATGTTGCCCATCTCACTATCCAGCAAGTCTGTGTGGCTTACAATCCCATAAATAACAGCATAAAACAACTAAAATGCTAAAAGCAGTAAAATATTGGGCATTAAAGCTGTTAAAAAGAACCCATATGTAGACAAGGTGGAAGTGGGATCTTCTCCTAATCTACTAGCCACCTCTGAAATTGGAAGTTTCCATTGTGAGGGCCCAGACAATTGGCAGAGCCAGGTTTACAGGCTCTTTTCGAAGGCCAAGAGATCTCACATCAAGGGACATAATGTTTCAAAGAGCAGGAACCATGGCAGAAAAGGCTCTTCTCATGAAGCCCACCAGAAGCAATTCCTTGGCCAATGGGTTAATGGAGCCTGTCCCTTCTGCTGTATGATATGTATTTGTATAATAGCAGCTAATGTTTTAATGAGGTATAACACCTTTCCTTATATTAAAAGAGGGACCTCATTGATGGGACAAAATGAGGCGTGTAAGAAACATAATCTTTATTTGATCTGATTATTAGATTTACCCCTACATAGTACTTTTTATTCAGTTCACTTTGTTATCTTATGCCATTGTTTGGAACAGCTAAGTATTCTTTAAAGCTTGGTTAAATCAAATACCTTGCAACTATATCTGCACATTGAAACCTTGGTTTAGAATACTGTATTAATAAGCCTATTTGGCTAACTTATGGTTCAATCTATTATATGAAGCCACACATAACAGGTTAATTCAGTAATCAACCTTACTTTGCCGGACAACCCTGAAATAGATTTTGACACCCCTGAACTAAGGCATAAAAATTCATAGGCAAAAGCACTATGCGGAACACGAAAAAGTCAATGAATGCAGGAAGCTGGTTTATACCGAGCCAGCCTATATCTTCATATAATTCAGTAATGTTTCATTACCTGCAATGTTTTCCTAGATTTTAGATTAGGTTTCTTTCCCCATACTATCTGCAGATGCTTAGACTTCATCCTAGGGTCTTCTGCATGCAGAGTGAGCCACAAACTTTCCTTTTTACAAGTATACAGATAGAGTGAAAGCTGGAAGTTATTTTTCTCCTCAAAATTCAGTATTTTCTTCTTTTGTGGTGGCTCATACATGTTTTCAAACTTGATTTTTCATGCATGCATTTTTAACTGATTCATTGGAAGCCTTTTCAGAAGAGAACAAACCTAGTTCAGAATGCATTCTCCTATGCCCTGAGAACTTTTGGGAGCCAAGAAGTGTGCTTCTTTGCTCATTGTGCCTGCTCTTTGGAATGAGGTTGTCCCTGAGATACAAAAAAGTGCTGAGCAGTTTGTGTGGTTTGTTAAGCTAAGCAGTAGCCTTTGCTGTTCCAAAGTTTGGGTGAAAAGCCTGTAAACAAAAAAGTCAATAGTAAAAATAGAATTGTTATATTTATAGGAAGTGGTTTTCACCTTGCCTTAATTTAAATTCTGATTAGTAAACAGACCAGAATCTGGCACCACATTTTGTACTGGTTTTTTCACTACTGGTATTTCATACTACACTTCAAGGTTATTTACAAATTTAGAAGCTATGATTGAATTTTCTCTTAAATTGCAGGTCCATTGTCTCAATTTGTTCACAATATAATCTTGAAGAACTGCATGACCCTGAATTTGTCAGTAATCATAGAAGAATATCATTCTAGGGAGGATGATTAAAACATGATTGATCAAAGGGATGTGACTCCAAAGGAAACAACTAACAAGAACACATTCATTTCATGCCTGTTTTACTGTTTGTGTACTGCTCGTCGATACCAAATAAAGCATACAGATTTCTGAGGCACCTTGCCTACTTACAGTGTAACAAGCATTTTTCCTTGCAGAAAAATAGCAGTTGCCTTCAATTACACCTTATTCTCTTTATTTATTACATAGTGATCTTAACCATGAGTGTCCAACGTTTTGGCTTGCCACATTGAGTAAAGAAGAACTGTCTTGTGCACATTTATAAAATATATAATATAGTTAATGTATATACATAATAATTTTCCTTTATTTTTATATTTTTATCATAACATTGAAATAAAAGAGGGGTTCCATTAATAACTGTCCAGGACCGCATACAGCCTCTGGGCCATGGGTTGGACACTCCTGCTCTAGACAGAATGGTTTATTCTTAATCACTTTCCTGCTTTATTTTTCATGTTTGCTCCTCTGTTCACCTGCATTTGCAGTTATTTGGAAGGAGGAGGGTAAGATACGCAGTTTGATCTGAGACCCTGAAACTCAGATGCATTGAGGTGCTGAGGGAGGAAAATCTTCCATTATAGAAGGAAACAGACAAAAGCTTTAACCTTCCACTGTCAGGAGGTAGAATAAAAATGTCACAATACAAATAGAGGGGAAATGTGCTGCTGGAAATGTAACTGTGCATGTGGAGGGAGCACTTATAGAGATGTGCAAGCAAATCTGCCTATTGTATATAAAAGGAGGTGGGAAGAGCGTATTCATTTTCAGCACAAGACTGAGCTAGTGTCAACAAGTAATTTAAGACCCTACACTGGCAAGTTTAGTTCTGATTATGAAAAATGATTGTTTTCCACAGATACCTAAACAGTGCTATCAAACAGCCATTAACTCCATCCTGATAGTGGAGTTTCACAACCATGCATGAATAGGGAGAAAGATTGACTAAGTGCAATGTGACAAGACAGAAAACTGCTCTCTCTCTCTCTCTCTCTCTCTCTCTCTCTCTCTCTCTCTCTCTCTCTCTCTCTCTCTCTCTCTCTCTCTCTCTCTCTCTCTCTCTCTCTCTCTCTCTCCCTCCCTCCCTCCCTCCCTCCCTCCCTCCTCTCTCTCTCTCTCTCTCTCTCTCTCTCTCTCTCTCTCTCTCTCTCTCTCTCTCTCTCTCTCTCTCTCTCATATTATATAATATCTACAGAGAGAGAGACACACACAGAGACACACAGAGTTGCCAAGTACAATCTGCTGAACGAGCTTCAAATTGCTTCTAGTTAAGAGCTGGCACTATCTGCAGCATAGCTTCAACAAGCCAGTCTATGCGTAAAATAAAACAAAAAACAGCAATAGATTTGGACTAGAGGACACTAATGAATGTTGTAGAGTTATACACCTCTTATCAACTCCCAAATTGTCACTTCTGATATCCTAGCCAGTAATTTTACAATGACAGAGATTCTATTTGTCCAGACAGCATCAGAACAGTTAAGCAGATGATAGCATGAGGACTCTTTATGTGAAACAGACAAGAGAAAGAAGTGAATTAGCCCAATGGATGGGGGTGAATACCCAGATGGACCTAGAGAGGAGGAGGAGGAAAATGACTACAAAAAGGACTAATGAAGCAAAGGACGTCTCATATTATTTTAGTGAATTCTAATAAACTGTGCACCCTAATTTAAAATTGTTCTGTCAACATTCAATTCATGGCTTGCTACTGCCACCAGCTGTGGAATAAAATATTGTTCACTATGTTGCAGAACAGAGTGAAAGTGAGTTAATAGCTACATTGCAATTCAAGACAATATTTTCTCTTATATAAAAAGATTGACTTGATTTAAAAGTCAACAACAAACAACTCTGTAGGAAAAGTAAACCACTTCCTTTGGAACAGTTTGCCAATTCATCAACTATCACAATTATAAACAAGAATTGGGAGAGTCTACAGAGTGTTCTCTATGGTATTTTTATTTCCTCTGACTTCTGGCTTCATAGCACAAAACTGTTTTATCATTCCCATTACTTTCAAAACACATTGTTTGCCATCACAAAGTAACATGATTGTCCTTCTGGAAAATCTATTGCTTGTAGTAGTCCTTTTACAACAATTGATATTTCCCATCAAAACAAAACAATTTTCAACAAATCTATATACTTAGGATCTCCACTGCAAAAATACAATGAGTTGAACTTTTAAATGCTGAAAATAATAGAAAGTGCATTCAGTTTTGAAAGAGATTCTCCTCACAATTTTCACTGTAACAGATGTCTGATGCATTTTGAAGTCAAAGCATCTATACAATTATGAAGCTACCTAGACAGTGGTTAAACAGCATGTTTCTGTACACTTATTTTGAATTCAGACTCCTTGAATTTAAATGCCTAGACACCATTCGGGTGCTCAGATAATCCTCCAGCTCTCTCTTATCAACCCACAATTGTGATGTAATAGCTATCTGCAACTATCACATATTCAATAAAATGGTCTACAGGAGAAATCCTATACCAACAGGTGTACCTGTACAGGGTCCTGGCTAATGTGGAAAGCTATGCAAATGTAGCATGTATGGTCTTTCCTTGCAGCCAACTATGCTGAATATGCAATGTTTGCAGGGAGCCAATATCATGAGAACGACATTGTGTACAGCAAGACATGGGACTTAACTGAAGCTTTCACTTGTTAAGAATGCTGAATGTAACAATTGAATTTCTAGGCCCTCCACATGGCTATATTTATAATTTTCAAACTAGGATGGTCATTGGCATCAGATTGAAGAAATGAGTTTAAATTAAAGAAAAATGAAACAAGAGAAGAGATGCCTAGAGCATTGCTAGTGCTTGACAAGGGAAGCAGTTGACCACATACAAGTTAGACCCATGATTAAAGCCTACCTTGTGGCAGAAAGGGCAGCAAAGAGCAATATTCTCTACCCTTATTGCATCTGCAGATAGTCATCCTGTAGGCTTGTTTGAGGTGACATGGGTAGAGATGGCTTGAAGATTCCCCCTACAGAGCCATGCAGAAGAATTTGCACATCATCTGTCAGACAAAATCAGCCAAATTTGTTTTCAATTGAATGCTGGCTTTTTTGGGAGATGCCCAGAGCAGTCTTGGTCTGTTATCTGAGAAAACTGCATTGGTTGCCAGTAGATTCTGAGGACAATTCAAGGTCCTGGTTTTGACTTTAAAGCCTTTCATAACATGGGGCCGGGTTATTTGAGAGATTGCTTCCACCTGATTACATTTGCTCAACCTATCACAAGAAGTATGCTGGAGTCCCCATCTATGAAAGAGTTTCACTTGTGGGCTTTTTCTGCCATGCAACCTGCCTTGTAGAGCAGGGGTGTCAAACTCGCGACGACACGTTGTCGTCATGTGACGTATCACAACTTTTTTCCCCTTCGCTAAAATGGGGGTGGGCATGGCCAGCATGTGACACATCCAGCCCACAGGCTGTAGAGCAACATCCACCCAGGTAAGATCGACTCCATCTTTTACATCCTTCCAGAGGTCCCTTAAAACATGGCTATGTCAGCAGATTTTCTTCCAGATTTATGCAGCCCAAATATGAAGTCCTTTTGAGTAAACTCTTTTGCAAAATTCTCCCAATCTTTTTCACTATAGATAGATTATAAGGGAATCTATGGCAGTATTCAATTCTATCATCATTCTTCCTTTAGTAAAAATGTACTTAATCCCTGTTGTGGTCATGCACATCTGTTTATTGCCATTTTCACGAATGTATTCAATAGCCTGGAGGCAAAGTGTATCTTGCCTTTCTTGTTGATTGATAGTTTGATTCAGTTTATGTCCCGTTTTTCTGCATAAAACACCTAGGGAGGGAGAGTGGTCTTAACAGGAATAATAAAAATAAAATGCAGCAAAGCAATTCGTGCATCTACAACAAAATGATATAGAGACCAGATTAAAACAAAAGAAATAAAACATTCAACCATAAAATGAAAGCTATTAAAACATCTTATGGTAAACCATGAAAGAATAAAATCAGTGTATTGAAGGTAGAACTGCATTTCACTAAAAGTTTGACCAACCTTGTACATTTTAAAAAGTATATTACAGGTCTAAATAAATCTCTAGAGAATATTAAAATTTTCTGATCTTTTAGGATTTCAACTAATTTCCCTAAGAATGTTTGGACAGGGTTTTATATTTAAAAAGCAATGCACAAATTTTTAATCAATATATTCTCCTAGTTTGAACATATAGAGCGAGCTATCCAATGTCTGTTGAAATATTTCCACAGATGAAAAATCCAACACATCTCAAGGTATTCTGTTCTATGTTGAACAGTTCTTGCCACTAGGAAAATTTTTCCTAATGTCTGAAATCTGGTTCTTTGTAATTCAATCTATTTCTTGTCTTTCTGATATTTTGGAACAACAATGAAAAATTATTCTAATTAATAGCCTTTCAAGTACTTGGAGTGTGTTATTATGTCTATCTGTAATATTCTCTTCTCCAAGCCAAACATACCCAACAACTTCAACTGATTAAATTTCTCCTTCTAGGTCCTTTATCATTTGAGCTGTTTCTTCTGAACATGGTCCAGTTTCTCACAGTAATTCTTAAAATATATTGCTCACAACTAGATGAAATACGTTAAGTGTAGTGTGACCAGTACATAGCCAAGACAAATAATGACTTCCTTTGATCTTAATGCTTTGCTTCTGTTGACACAGCCAAGGACTTTGTTCATTCTTTATAGCAGCATCATTTCTTTTGCTCAAGATCACAAAAATACCCAGATCTTGCTGTCCAATATGGTTGTTCCGATCCCACATTTTTGCTTTTAGTCAGTAATAAATACACTGAATCTTGGAATGAATTCATGAAATATACTTGACATCTCTTTCCACTTAATAGGGAACTATAGATGTAGATTCATGGATAAAAATGTTCAAATTATTTTTATCCTTTAGTGTCGTCCAGTCTTTGCTATCTTCTCTATTAGAATCTCATAGAAGACTCTATCAAATCTTCTGCAGAAATAGAAATGTAATATACCCACTGCATTCCCATGTCCCACTAAACTGTACACTCTATCAAAAAAGGAGATCAGGTTATTTGCAATGAGTTTTTTCTTGATAAACTCATGCTGGCTTCTATCAAGTCATGCATTTTTTTCTAAAAACCAATTGTTTCATTATTGTGTTCCACAGTTTTGTTCAGGAATGACATTAGGCTGATTAATCTGTAGTTACTTGGGTTCAATCCTCTGGCTGTACAATCCATGATTCCCCAATGATCATAGAAAGAGGCTTATGACAACATATTTAGGACTACTGTGTGTAGATTGCAAAAATTAGATGAGTAGTTGATGGCAGCAAAGTGCTAGAATATTGCATTTATGTTTTCTGCCACCGAATAGTTATTTTGACTTCTGCAGCCCAGATAAAACAGCCTCAATACAATGAAAATAAGACGTTCACCCAGTCTACTCAGCCATCTTCTTATTTCTAAGTAAACATATAAGATACCATTCAATCCTAAAGCAATTAACCAAAATTCTTTTCTGCTCAGAATGAATTTCAAATTTCAAAAGCAACTATAATCAAATGAATAAGAACGGGTAGGAAATGATAGAAGTTAAATTTCTTAAACATTAAGAAATTCTGCAAATTTTCCTTTAAAGATAAAATAATAATATCATGACTGCCAGAACTCAATGAGACACTAAAATTGCCAAAATAAAGAATTAATTAAAATACTTAGTTTCATACTTAACAATAACATCTGATAAATAATATTTTTCTCAAATCAATCTTGCATTTTCCTGGAAGTTTTCTTCCCCTGTGAAAAAAAGACTATGGGATATTTTTCCTCCTCTTTTTTGAAGATATTTCATAAATTCCTTAGAACTTGCATTTTTAAAATTATTTAAAAATTGTGAGGTATTGATGGATAAGGAAAAGCTCAGTTCCTTACATTCATTATATGTTGGAGTCTATTACTTTCACTGAAATAATTATAAGTAAAAGTAGCTTAAGGTATGTGTTGATTGATTTCTCGAAGCCAAATGTCCCAGAATCAGCTGCCTGTCTTCAATAAAAGTTTAATAAAACACATGAATTTCATTTCACCTGCAGATTTATTTAAAGTTAGCTTGTAACTTCTTTGAAGTAGATTCTTGGTGTTATTCATATCTTTATTCTCTTGGGTCTGTTCCAACTACTGTTCTCTTGTGCTCCTTCTACTCCTTCCCTCTCCCCTCCTCCAATTTTAGCAGCAAGAAAGTGGTTATTTTTACCTCAGGAAATTTCACTACTACCCAGGCTTTAAAGCCAAGCAACATTTCAATTTCAGTCTTTGTCCAAATCAGGATATACATAGCTTGTTCTCCGGCATCTCAATCACATCCATTTGTACATTCAGCATGAACTACTGCAAGGCTAAGATGGTGAGTGTTAAAAGAATATTTGTACATGAAGACACCTTCATATAGTCTGCGAGTTTCAGATGTTGTGCAAATTTCCAAGTGTATGTTAAAGTACCTCCTCCATGAAGTATGATACAAATAGAATGCCCCTCTGTGACATTTTGCCATTCTCAGGATCAACAAATTCACTAATACATGGTTGGCATAAATACAGTTTTGGTATATAGATTCTACATGAAGGGATAACCTATGCTCAATAGTTTGGTTGTGGCACTACACAGCCCCTGACTTGAATGTCAGTATCTGTTAAGCTCTTGGCTGGTCTGAGAAATGACTACATTGGAATCTATCTTGATCAATCATTCTAACTTATTTTAGTACTTTGTCTCTCATAGCAATCATTTAATTATCATACACATTCTGTCTTGCACATACATTTTGTTAGCATTTGTCTCTCAAATAAGTAAAGAAAGAGGATAGAAGGAAGGTTTCTACTTAGTTTCAGAACTTGCAGCTGCATTCAACTGATTGGCTCCTAAGATCACCAATTATAAGATTTTCTACGGCTATTCTGTTTTCCTCCATAGCAGATTTTTATTCATATAAGAAAATAGATGAAAATTATAAATGGAGGTTATTATCTAGACTCCTCCAAAACATGACAAATAAGACCTATCCTACCAGGAGAAGCCCCGTCTGGGCTGTTAGCAGCCACTAAATCAAGCTAAATAATACAAATTCAGTAAAAACAAATGGAAAAACTCT
This sequence comes from Diadophis punctatus similis, assembly GCA_023053685.1. Taxonomy (NCBI): domain Eukaryota; kingdom Metazoa; phylum Chordata; class Lepidosauria; order Squamata; family Dipsadidae; genus Diadophis; species Diadophis punctatus. Next base: position 39,132,111 of record JALIGW010000004.1, on the reverse strand, counting down.
TCACAAAGAGAATGATCATAATTATAAAAGGAATTCCAACAAACTGTGGTGGAACTCTGCATATAGACCTTGCAAAGAGCAGCCAACACCTAGTAAAATGTGTGCACACATTTAGGCAGGCAAAGAAGCACATATAACCTCAAAATATGTGCTTCCAGCTGTATTCAGAAGTAGACAAGACTATACATACATAGATCCAAATAAACTAGCTCGTAATGTATCCAAATTTACAACCTAAATGTTGGAGATGTGAATGTGAAGATGCTACGTATTTTCATATATGGTGGACTTGTAAAAAAAATTAAGGCTTTTTGGATAAAAATTTGGTGGATTATTCAAAATATTTTAAAGAAAAAGATTAAGTTTACACCAGTTTTTTTTTGTTGGGAATAATTATGGACTGTACTGTAATAGAGACTAAATTGGTTTTGAACTTGATAACAGCTGCCAGGTTGCTGGTAGCACAGTACTGGAAGAAAGAAGATATACCTACCATCGAGGAATGGACATTAAAAGTTGTACATCTGGCCGAAATGGCAAAAATCTCATCATATCTTAAAAACCATTCAAATGAGAGATATATATTGGAATGGAGTAGATGGACTGATTATATTCAAAAAAAGTATCAGATTAACAAGATATAGTTTAATAATGATATATGTTAAATTTTTAGAATGTGCTTAAAAGGTTTTAAATAACAAGGAGTTAAAGAACTAGAGAAATTTTGAATTTATAATTTGTTAGTATATTTTAATTTTATGTTTATTGAATTCTATACCCTGTGATTTTTCTGGGAAGTCGGCGGGGGGGGGGAGGATGGGGGGAAAGGGAGGGGGCTGGGGGGAAGGGGTGGAGAAAAAGAGAAAAATGTTTGTACTTTGTACAAATCACAGGGTATAAAACTTTTTGAATTAAAAAAAAGACTATACATACAGTATATAGGTGTATGGGAATGTATTGTCAATAGCCTATCTTTGAATGCTAATGCTGACCATCTTTTGTCCTTGTGATCTGTTTTGATTTAGATTACAAATACATGGCAATGACAAATAAAAGTTCTTGCATTTCTTTGCTGCCATTTAATGGTTATATTTAATGGTTATGAGAGTTCTTCCATTTCTGCAGCCCAATATGAAAGTCTGAGGCATTCAGTTGATCTCCATGGTCAATTGGATTTTGGATTATTAGGAAGGCCTTGGCGTGGAATTGTTGTGGCTAACAGTAGCTCTCCTGGATTACTTCATAACATAGCTGTTAGAATGGGCTGTCCCCTGAGACTTCTGCAGAGCTTTAGGGTGATGATTCTAAAAGGAATGAATTAATATTACATCCTTACTTACACAGAAACATTCACATTATGAATGTATGGCATGTGTATAAACCGTGCAACAGGAGAAATAAAGGTTTCAAGACATCCTTCACCCATCCTATCAGCTGCTTCCGAACCTCTGTGATCTCAAGCACAGAAGTTACAATGGGCTATTGTAAAAACATATTTTATGTCATCCTATATTAAGCCATCCTGTTCTTTTCTCTCTGAGAAAAATAGTACTTAAATGACAATGACAATGAATGAATGAATGAATGAACAAACGAACAAACGAATAAACAAACAAACAAACAAACAAACAAACAAACAAACAAACAAATAAATAAATAAATAAATAAATAAATAAATAAATTCAAGTGTTCTATGCATGTTTACATGTTCTTAAGAGGTATGCCCAGAACCTTTCTTAGGAGAGCAGCAGAAACAATGAGCTGGTAATATTAAATCAGTAAGAAGAATGTCATTCCTATTACTCTACAGAAACTGGTTATATCAACTTTACCCAACCTGGCAACTTCAAGATCTGATAGATTACAATTACACATTATATCCAGTTAGTGATGCTAGCTGAAGAATATAGGAGGGATTGTCTTTCTTATGGGGACAATGTGAGAATCCATGGCTTTGAAACACAGGGCCAAGTTTCTTCAAGGTATTTAACTACTTCTATGATATTTTTTTGAGATACACACATGTAGCCACATTACAGAAAATACAAAGCAATCATTTTCCACTCTTTTATTCTTAGTTTAAATGTAATGGCATACAGTTCTTGATGATTATTGACTGGGTTGAGGAGATTTCCTCTTTGCATGAAAACAGAAGCAAAACATATTTTTCAAAAAGCCATCTTGCTTCAAGGTTTGAAGCAGTTACATACATTATTACTATACATATGTACATTACAAGTATATTGTATATAAATATAATGTATGTAATCTTGTAACCACAATAAATATTAGGAAAAGGGGTTTTTTTGTTTGTTTGTTTTAGGCACACAGCTTAGAAAAATGCAGAATCTGCACAGTTTTGTAAGAGTCTCAGAGCGACTCATGCTTATATCATTTTCACACTGAAAAACCAAATACAGTATGTAAAATACAGCCACATCATATGCAGTTCCCCAGAGGCTGAGGAATTCTGTGTTTCCAGCATAATCATACTTGGTAGTCTAATGCTACTACTCTATACAGCTATTACGTGTAAGAAAATAATCTGCAGGGTAAATGTTGTTTCCTTTTCTTAAAACTCCGCAAGTAGCCTAAGCAACTGTGATAGCTTAAAAAAAAGTATAGGGTATCTACAAAACATATGTACAAATAAGTGCAGTAAATACAGGCTTGGTGAATTCTTTGGAACTAATTTTTCCAATACACAGAAAGGGACTTAAATTGCGGGAACAAAGGAGGACTTTCCAATTACAGCAGTAGAGAAATATGAATTCACTTAAAAAATTGCTACAAACTGAGGTAACACCTGTACTTTAAAGATAGAAAAATTTCAAATTAAATGCAAAAATAATTTTGTTTTAAAAATTGGCATTTTTTTTGACAAAGCTAGGCCATCACTAATTTATAGTTATGTGCATTCCCTTCAGTACAAATGGAAACCAGAAAATCAAGCCAAAGGGAATTTTTTCAAGCTTTCTGTACCACATGTCATGATATTTTGAAGGATGCAGTCATGGGGCACCTGAGATTGCACTCTAGTAAGGGAAGCAGATCACTCCTCTTAAGAGAACAAATGTTCAGTAGCTTAATAGAAGCAGAGACATCAATACTGCTTAGCAGCTACAAGTCAGACTCGGGCATATCTGACATGTTTGCCATTATGTAGCCAATACCATAACGACCGTTGGGGGCGGTGTCCACTGCTGGAGAGCCAGACTGTTTTCGGTAAATGTTTTTGCCAAAGGTTGGAAAAGGCCCCTCACTTGGACTCTTTCCATGGATCAGGCTGGTATCATCTCCCTCGAGATTCACTGGTTCCTTGATAATGTGCCCTCTTTTATAGGAAACAGCTGCCAAACTACCTGAAGTGTCATCAATAAGGTTGCAGCGGCGAATCAAGTAGACAACAGGGACGGGGAGCATTGCCAGAGCAATTAGAGAGATGCAAACGACCAGGGCCCATGTTGGGTAGTTCTGCAACTCCTTGCTTGCCTGCATGGTCCAAGAGAAGTATCATTAGCACATGTTTCCATGATAAGCCAACACTTAACACTGCCCTCTTTTTTCAACTACCATTTAATAAATGGCTTAATCCCAATCCTAGGAAGCAACATGACACCCATTGACTTTTTAGGATGGAAAAGGTGAGGTGGTGAAGCCCAAATTATTATGTTATTTTGGAAGGGCATATGGGCCAAGGCTTTGAAACTGGGGAGGATTTTAACTAGATGCATTTACAGGTAAGTAAAAATGCCTCATAGGTTAACCTGATGCTACTGGCTAGTTTTCTCATCATGGCTTAAACATGGGGTCAGCCAGAATTGCATAGCTTATTACATAGAATAAGAAGTCAAGGGTGGGTTCTAACTTATCTCACTGCCGGTTCGCTTCCTCCTGCGCCACGTGGCTGCGCCTCATGAGCGTGTGCGCATGCACATGCACAGTGTCGAAAAATAAAAAAAATGCAAAAAAAACAGCCGGAAACAAGATGGCGATGCATGTGCAGTGCCCGGAACTCAGCTTCTGCGCATGCTCAGAAGAAAAAAATTTCAAAAATTTCAAAAAAAAGATGGCGGCGCCCATGGATTGGCACCAACCGAACCGGTTCTGTGGCATCATCGTGACATCACCAGGAGGTCGCTACCGGTTCGGGTGAACCGGTCCAAACCGGGAGGAACCCACCTCTGTAAGAAGTGGAATCCAATCATACTGTGACTCCCTTTCAACAAAGCTAATAGTAGTGCTAAATTCCAGTTTAAATACCATTTTTGTTTTTGTTCAAGGCTACCTTATGGTCCATTTTCTAAGAATTTTAAACAGAGTTCAGAGAACTCCTGAAATATATGCATGCAGTAACTAAGTATCCTAAGACTAAACAAGAGGCAACGTGTGATGACTGGCTATTGTTTTAGTCATATATGGTGTGTTCAATCATAAATTAATCCAAAAAAGGAAGCAATTTTATCATTTACCCTAAAAATGGTTCCTACTTTTGGGGCATTTTGAACATTATAAAGTTAAAAAGCTTTGTCTTGCGAACTTCTGGAAAACAAAATGGTGATTCCTGTCCTAATGTACACATATATTCTTACCTCTTTTACTCTTGCTTGTACTATTACATATATATATGCTTGACAAATAAACAAATACAAATACAAATTAGGAACTGCCACACATGCCTTTAAGTATGATGGAGTGGATGTTCTGTCTATTGAGACTATAGCAGCAGTCTCCAACTCTTTTGGCACCAGGGACTGGTTTTGTGGAAGACAATTTTTCCAAAAGACTAGGGGAATAGGAGAAGAGTGCTACCTAGACCCCTCACGTGTGCAATTTACAGTAGGCTTCACTGTGGTTCCTAACAGGCCATGGACCCCTGCGCTACAGCATCTCTGTGCCCCATCCAATTTATTTTACTAAGAGATTTACTAAGAGAGTTATCATCATTGTCATCATCACCTTCATCATCATCTACAACTCCCCTCCTGCTCAGAGGACAATCCTAAGGACTTTTAGGTCACAGTGCTAATTCTCAGTGAGGAAACATGCTCTCATAGTCTGTTGGGTATTATAAGTTGTTCAATATGGTCTTTTGAGACATACATTGTAACTTTAAATTGCTTCTTATCTATATGCTTATTATAACATATACTCATATATATATAGTATATTATATAAACTATTCATGCTCCATGTTCTCTCTCTCTCTCTCTCTCTCTCTCTCCCTCCCTCCCTCCCTCCCTCCCTCCCTCCCTCCCTCTCTCTCTTTCTTTCTTTTAGGTATCACTCACCTTGTCTTCAATCCATGCACTGTAACTAGGTGGGCTTAATACCATCTGAACAATACTTGCTACCAGCAAAGATAATAAAATGATAGGGGAAATATATTTCCATGTATAATAATAGAACGGATTTGGTGAAAAGCCAAGCATATCTTTTAAATCTTCCATAAATCTGGAAAACAGGAGAAATGTTATTAATTCAAAGGCTATTGTAGTCTTTCCCAACATTCTAGTTTCCAATGAATAGCCACATGGAAATTCTGAGAGTTGTCACCCCCAACATATATGAAGGACTAAATGTATGAATTGAAGCAAAACATTCTAGTTAATTAAAAAAAATAAAAAATATTAACAATGACCTACACATTTCCCATGAAATATACAATATATGTATGATTTATAAATATTATGGATAATAATTTCAAAAATACAGTGCTACCTTTGCAAATATACTTCTTATCTAAGTGTTCTTTATGATGCCTAGCATGAGACTTAGGAAAGTATGCAACTGTATCTCATAATTATATCTATCAACTTCAGCACAAATGTTTGTCAGCTATTATGGCACTTCCCTGAAGGAAGCTTTAAATATCCAGAAACCAAGCACTAACCATATTTGAATGGAATGTAACCTCTATGCAAACTTGTTCAATAAATAACCCTTTCTGACAATTGTGATGGATAACAAGGTCAACAAATGCAGTATATATCTAGTACAGTCTCTAACATCTTAAAGAATAATGTACCAAAGACCAGGAGAAATAAAAGTGAACTTCCATTATCAAGAACTACCCACTACAAGCTCAACCTTTCTCCAAATTGTATTCTGAATTATAACATAATTCCATGAAAGATTAATGAAAGCCAGTTGGTCAGAGTCTAATACTTTTAGATTTCAATATAAGAAACATAAAATAGCTCTGTGTGAAGTGGGCAAGGGTGTGGGTATGGTAAGACTGTCTCCATTCTATAGGTTGACGTTTTGTTTTCTGCTTTTTGCATGCTATTTCTCCCATTATCTTTTCTACATTACAAAATTTTTCTGGACTGAACAGCTACAAGACAACTTTTGGTACAAGACAACTAATTTAATTGGCCTCTCTTTATTATACTCGAGAAACTCATGTCAATTAATGATGTGTATCTCCAATATAACTAGAACTAAGTAATATATTAGAGGGACAACTGTATACAATCTTTGTTTCAATAAATCTATGTAATTTTGGTACTTCAAACAGTTGACTCCTGTGGTATTTGTGCGTACCAAGGACAATGATCCTTGGAGGGAAGAAAATGTGTTCTTTATTCTCTCATTTTCCCTGCCACCTTCCACTCACTCCTATAGAGCAGGACAACTCTGCCCTTTAGAACAATAAAATTGCAACCTTGAGAATTATTAGTAGAGTTGCATATTAAAGAATACAGTATGTGCACTTACTTGTCTATTCCATAAACGTAACTCATTGCAATATTCTCCAAACTGACCAAAATAAGTAGAGGCAGTGTAGCAGAGTAGTCATCAAACATTGTTACAAAGTAATTACCAGACCGCTGCACAAATATGAGACCAATGCAGAATGCTAGAAGACAGCAAGCGACTAAAAGAAAACAGAAAAAAGAGTAGAGGTTGTTTATCCATTAATCCCTTTGGTATTATTGCCATTGTTTCTTTCTGAGGTGAAACTACACCTTGGCTATTTTTCTTTTTCCTTTCTTTTTCCGTTTATCCTCTACTCTTCATCTAGAAATATGTGGTAAAAGTAGGAATGACTCTTTTCCTACCTAGTTAGTTACAAACTCCCAGTGTTAGAAATTAAAAAGGACTGGGAAGATTCTATTATTATATAGAACAGTGATGGCGAACCTATGGCACGCGTGCCACAGGTGGCACGCGGAGCCATATCTGCCGGCACGCGAGCCGTTGCCCTAGCTCAGCTCCAGCATGCATGTGCGCATCGGCCAGCTGATTTTTGTCTCACACAGAGGCTCTGGGAGGACATTTTAGGCTTGTGGAGGGCCTCCGGGGGAGCATTTTCACCCTCCCCAGGCTCCAGGGAAACCTCTGGAGCCTGGTGAGGGCAAAAAATGGGCCTACTGGGCCCACCGGAAGTCAGGAAATGGGCTGTTTCCAGCCTCCAGAGGACCTCTGTGGGGGTGGGGAGGCCATTTTTGCCCTCCCCAGGCACTGAATTATGGGTGTGGGCACTTGCATGTGCATGATAGCGCACGCGCACACGCTTTCGGCACCCAAGGGGAAAAAGGTTCGCCATCACTGATATAGAATATTTGGAGAGTGGTTTCATACTTTCCAGATGGAAGTCTTACAAGATTTAATCCTTGGCATGGGCAGGTAGGGCCAGAAAAAAGTTCTATTAAAACCCTGGACCATTGCTGCAAGTCAGAATCAGCAATACAGGGCTAGGCAGACCAGTGATTTGATTTAGTATAAGATAGTTTCTTACGTTCCTTGAATATGATATATTGGAACAGGGATAAATATGTTTGGTTTAAACCAAATTTCAACCGATATAATTATATCGGTTTAAATTGAAATATGAATCAATAGACTTTTCTTTAATCATACTTCTTCAAATGTTGTGATGTAATTCTCCAATGCCTACATTAGTGGAAATTGTTTTCATTACCGTATTGTTTTAGGGAAGCAGCTTGTGGTAGAACATGTGTTAGGCAAATACATCCAAATAATGTACAGAAGTATATACCAAATATGAAACGATTTTGCAAATATGCAAAGGGATACAGAAAGATGAAAAAATTAAATCTGGCAAACATGAGAAGCTGAATGGCACAGATAGACTGTCGCTCTTTGTGATATCTTTCCTGACCCTAATGTACGAAAAGCTCTGCAGTTTTCCAAAATTCAGGGGAGGGTCTTTTGAAAATGTTCCCAAGTTATGTAAAATAACCCATTAGAAATTGTGATTGGCCTCCACTTTGATATTTAGAAAGACTGTAAAGATGCACCTCTTTTTCCAGATTTTAACTATCAAGTGATTTTTGGAATCATTTTATTGTTAATTGGTTAATCTATGTTGAGCTTTTAATATAGGCAGTTCTCAACTTACAATGATTCATTTAGTGACCGTTCGAAGTTACAACGGCACTGAAAAAAAATATTTATGACCATTTGGCCCATACAACTATTGCAGCATCCCCATGGTCACGTGATCAAAATTCAGACGCTTGGCAACTGACTCATATTTATGACGGTTGTACTATCCCAGGGTCATATCACCTTTTGCAAACTTCTGACAAGCAAAGTCAATGGAGAAGCCAGATTCACTTAACAACCGTGTTATCACTTAACAACTGCAATGATTCATTTAACAGCTGTGGCAAGAAAGGTGGTAAAAGGGGGGCAAAGATCACTTAATAACTGTCTTGGTTAGCAGCAGGGAGCTCAATTGTGGTCATAAGTTGAGGACTAACTGTATTTATTTTTAAACTTTGTTATCTGTTCTGAGTGTTGTCTCAGTACAAACACAGAGGAAACCAATAAAACAACAGTAATATAATTTGGACACTATTATGCCTAAAAATACCTTCAGCCTAATCAGACAGTATCTAGAATTATCTTTATTGAAAATAATACTTATGATCTCCATAAGTATTCTTAGAATATATAACTATGAGTCATCATAGTTACTTACTTACATGTTTACTTGCTCAGAAAAAAATGAATTTTTTCTGTTGCTATCTGTGATGATAATTATATTTTAATTAAGAAATTTCCTAGAGCACCATTTTTTAAGAGCACTTATAACAAGCACTCAACATCACAAATGTACCTATCCACTAAAAAGGATACCTACATTTGTCCTAAATACTTGGAAAACTGGTTCTAATATTTAAAATTTCAATGGAAGAGTACTAATGTTAAAAAAGAGAGAGAAATTTGCATAAGATGTGTGAAGCAAAAAAAAAAAGACAAAATTCTGTTTTAAAAGAAAGATCATAGGATTGTGTGATAAGCTATCTTCAAAAAGTGGGTTCATGGTATCCTATAGGAAACTCCTTTATCTCGAAAAGAGTCTGTGACACTTTAAAAGTTTCAGTTCATCTCACAAAGTCAGTTGGGTGACTTGAGTCACTCTCTCTCTCAGCCCTAAGAAGAAGACAACGGCAAACAACTTCTGAAAAACCTTGTAGAGGAAATTTTAGGGACTTCTTTAGGCAGTCACCAGGAGTGAGCCCTTACTCAAAGGCGTGCTCATATGCACACACAAAGAAATTGATTTTACACTAATTCCAAAGCACCTATTCATGGCCAGCCCTGGTAACAATCAAGCAGGTCTAAATATTCAGAACAAGAATTAATAGAACCTAAAAAGTATGTTAAATAATTTGGCTCTCTAAAATTCCCCTTTTGTCTTCAAACAGCTGTTCCATATTTGAGATGAACTATTCCATCCTCATAGGAAGTGTTCTATTAACTGTTCTGACCTTGCTGGTAAGGTCAGAAAAGGGTACGAGCACTTCCCTTGAGGCCAGAACAGCCTATTGAAAATGTTGAACTTGAAATGCTTTGCACACCTCTAATAAAACCCATGTGGTCTTCTGTTGACAGGATCATGTCTATCATCAAAGGGAGGCAATTCTATCTCTGCCCTGCAGTAACTGGCACATACTCCTAATCTGCTCTGAACAGGTCCTGTGATAGGAGGGGTTTCAAAGAAGAGTAAAAGCACTTTTCCCCCCCTACTGGTAAAAAGCATTCCATTAGTATAAAAACAGATTAGGAGGCTACTTTGTAGAGGCCATTTTCTTGTAGATAACATCAAATGTAAAGAAAGAAATGTATGCCAACTCACCAGTCACAATTTCTTTTCTCACTTTGAAGGTATCAACTATAGGTGTCGTGATCCCTTCAATTGTTCCGAACATGCTGCCAAGCCCTAGATTTATTAGCATCAGGAAAAACATCACAGACCAGAAAGGAGAAGCAGGGAAGTGTGTCATGGCTTCTGTGAAGGCGATGAAAGCTAAACCAGTTCCCTGAACAGCCTGTCAAGGAGAAATCTCAGTGATTAAAATTGGTCAAGAAGAGAAAGTTTGAAAAGAAAGTAGAGACACTGAAGCTGCCAAACAGAGAATACAAAACATTTGCTAGACCAATTCTTGAATACAGCTCACCTGTCTGGAACCCGCACTGCATATCGGACATCAATACAATCGAGAGTCCAAAAATATTTCACAAGAAGACTCCTCCACTCCTCTACTCGCAACAGAATACCTTATTCCACCAGACTTGAAATTTTGGGCTTAGATAGCTTAGAACTTCGTCACCTTCGATCTGACCTAAATGTAGTTCATAAAATCATCTACCACAATATCCTACCTGTCAATGAATACTTCAGCTTCAACCGCAACAATACATGAGCACACAATAGATTCAAACTCAATGTAAACAGCTCGAAACTCGACTGCAGAAAAAACGACTTCAGCAACAGAGTGATCAATGCCTGGAATGCACTACCTGACTCTGTGGTTTCTTCCCCAAACCCCCAAAACTTTAACCTTAGACTGTCTACACTCGACCTCACCCCATTCCTAAGAGGTCTGTAAGGGGCGTGCATAAGAGCACCATTGTGCCTACCATCCCTGTCCTACTATCCTACTGCCTAATTTACCTGTACCTACTTTGCTAATGTTTATGTTTATACCAATACCTACTATCTTGTACATGTTTGACAAACAAATAAATAATAAAAATTTAAAAAAAACACTTGGTGAAGAGAACCAGGGATGGATGCTACTGCTTAGAGCAGTTATGACAGCTAAGCTGGGTCAGATGATTGTCTGATCATTGTTTTATTCCAAGAGATTTTTTTGTTTATTATTACCATAAGCCTGATATAATGGTTCATCCCACTCACACCGGGAGAGGAAGCATGCTGCAGGTCCTGTCAACACTATTATTCTGACTGGTGGGGTCCAGGAGGAGGGTCTTCTCTGATGTTGCTCTTGCCTTCTGGAACCAATGTGAGGTTGGTACCAACCCTCCTTTCATAAGGACCTAAAGACATGACTCTGCCAATTGGCTTGGGGCCCCAATGGGGAACAGCACAATGGAGATGGTTGATCGAGTAACCACAGATGACATCCACCCCCACTCCACCCCCACCCTCCCCACATTCCTTCGAGTTTGTTTGATTTCATTTATGTTTTAATGTATATGTATAAATTTTAGTTAAAAAAATAAACAAATAAATAAATATAAGCCACTAGTGGCTTACTGCATTGAAAAATTAATATACCAGCTATGGATTTTGTGTATTCCTTAACATCAGCAGTAAACTGTTCCAATTATGAAGCGGATAGGGATGGGAATGGATAAAACATAGACAAGGAAACTTGAGGCAACGTTCTGATTTAGTACATTCCTTGGAAGTGAAAATTCTCAAAGGGCTAGAGGTTTATTAAAACAACTGTTCATTTGTAAACTTTGTATCATGGACTGAATTATCATTCTAACCTTATTAAGTTCATCTTCAATTTGACATGGTTTCAAACCCAGAGGAAATTCATCTTCTTTAACCTTCTGAATGATATCATAAACCAGATTATAATCCTCTGCTGTAATAGTTGATAAATTAATATGATGAGGTATGATAGCCTTGCTGAGATTTCCACTATTCAGAAGGCTGATAATTTGCTGAGAATTTCTACAAAACAAACACAAAAATGCAAAGGCACACAATCACCCAAAAGAATAAGGATAGAAATTCCCAAGTGAAATATTCTATAAAAATTGATGATAAATAAATATTCATACTGGGCAATGCATTTCTCATTTATGATGTTTGCTTTGAAGCCCAGAACAGCAAACACCACTAAAGTTGCCAGCACAGAAGTGAAAAAATTGATGAAGGACACCAGAACAGCATCGAAATGGCAGTTGTTGTCTCTCTTGTTGTAGCTTGAAAAGGCAATGACTCCACCAAATCCAAGTCCTAAGGCAAAGAACACCTGAGTAGCAGCTTCTCTCCACACCTTAGGCTCCAGCATTATTTCAAGCTGTTTGAAATCAGATACAATATAAGTCAATTACAAAATGCAGCATTTCTATTAAGCAGAGAGGCAACAAATAATCAGGAAACATTCTAAATATCACTTTCCAGGGGTAACACACAGTTCAGCCCAATTTGATAATGGTCACTAGATCAGTATTGGTCAACCTCAGCAGTTTTAAAACAGGTGAACTTCAACTCCCAGAATTCCTCAGCCAGCCAGAGGAATTCTGGGAGTTAAAGTCCACACATGTTAAAGTTGCTAAGTTTGACAAACAAACACTGCACAGGACAATCAAGAGTATATTCTGTCCTCTATTTGTTTAGAAAAATAGCTAAAACATATTCCAAATGTTACATACAACTAACATTAAATTTTTGGCTAATGTTTCTATTTACATACATAAAAATTCCAATAATACTGTCAATATGGTTCTTAAGGATAACTGGAATTTGCCCAGAGAAATTTTGGCATGTCAGAAATAATAAAGACCAACCATCCAGCAGAATTAAATTGATAAGACTGATTTGAATTCTGTATTGTTAATTGCTGCTTAATCTCCAAATCAACATCACAGTACGATTATGATTCCTATATAAAGAAGAAAATCTTTTTCAGGATTTTGAGAAAAATGTGCTTTTAATATTTTAAAGATTTATTCAACAATATGTGTAACATTTCTTGAAAAAAATCAAGGTTTGGTTAAAATTATTTTTCACTTTTATATCAATTACAGAAAGTACAGAGTTTGAACAGATCTTGAACGGAAATGTAAATTTTACTTTGTGAAAGCAGAACAACTCATTAGCTAAAGCTAAAGCAGGACTTATGGCCATACATCTGTGCCTGTCTGATCTGATGAACATGTTATTAGTCCAATGGTGTTTATTCCACTGAAAGAAGATCTAAGATCACAGCTTATTACTGCCAAATGTCAGTAGTGTTATCTAACAAACGGAAATTTTAAAGTATCCCATTATTTCAATATTATTTTTTAACATAATGCACTCTTATAATAAAAGCAAATCCAAATATTTGTCTAAGCTGATAGTGATTGTTTTCTAAAAATGTACATTTCAATAATAGGAAATGCTTTCTATCTATTGAGATTTGTCACATATGAACAAATCTTCCCAAGTTGACATACCATAGTTAGATCACTAGGTGGCACTATATACACAATTTTTATTCTCACTTTCCAATTGTTTTGTTTTGATGTTGTTTTCAGTCAGTAATCTTACCCTAGGAAAGTTCTTTGTGGTTTTATTTTCCCCCTCAACATGTCAGTAATCTCATTTCTCTGAGTTTTTTGGTTCAAATATTGCTACATCTACTCACTATTTGATGAAAAATGAATTTATCGACTTAAGGATGCAACTATATGTTCACTTCCTTAGAAGTTAAAAACATTGCAAATTATGATAATTACTTCTAATAGCATGGATTAACAGATGTATCAGTGAAAAAGCATACATTTTGCCACAGAATTGTAGATAGAATTATGCTGGTCTTTGACCAGAATAAAAATTTAATTTGACTTGAGTAAGTAGAATTGGCAAAGATTTGAAATCCAAGGGACTGGCTGCTTGTCAATATAGACAATATTGAGCTAAGAATGGCTCAGAATTTACTTTTATAGAAGCATTTTATATACTGAAAATACTGGGATGGTGGTTCAGTTCATTGCAACCATTATAAATTATCGGACATGACAATGAACTGCAAGTTTATAACAGAACAGTTTTCTTAGACTTGATATAGCTCTTTTAAATTAAGCATCTGATTTAAACTGAACTTATAAATACATGGAGATAGCCATAATGATTCAAATATTCAATCTATTGTAATTGAAACAAAAAACTGTCAGACTGGCCCCTCCTATTTTATAGATCTTACCTATTCCAGCACTCCAAAAAAACGAACAGTGAAGGTTTTATTGTTCACCTCTGATTTCGTGAAACAAATGGTCTTCTGTCCTAAAAGTGCTTTTTCAAGAGGCAACTGGACTTTCTGGTTTTTCTTTGAAGACGTTTCGCTTCTCATCCAAGAAGCTTCTTCAGAGCTGAAGAAGCTTCTTGGACGAGAAGCGAAATGTCTTCAAAGAAAAACCAGAAAGTCCAGTTGCCTCTTGAAAAAGCACCTTTGGGACAACCATGACCTGGCTGACGGAGAATCTCTCTAGACAAATGCTGTTCTGCACTGCAAGAAACCTGCCTTTAAAATAATAGGTAGTTGAGAAAAATGCAGCCAGAGGTCCAGATCTCTTATTATTGCTTCCAAGCCTGAAGAGGTACTCAATTCCTACCTCTCTGTGTATCTGGCAATGCAAAGAGTTAAGGTGAAGTGCTGGGCATAAAGGAGGGGAATAAATGTTGACGGCAGAAGATGAAGAACATTGTTGCAAAAATATTTAATACAAGGGATATTTGTATCTGATTGTTCTCAAAGGGATTATTACATGCCCAAACAAGTTGTTCATCTAAAATGGACAGCATGTAGAATTAATTCCCAGCTGCAGAGAGTGTATAATCATTGAGGGTCATATATAAAGGGATTACATAAATCTTAGTTCTTTCCAACTGCTGTTTCAGACTTCCCAGGTGACTTTTCCAAAATCTTTTCATCATTCTCTGGTTTACTTTATCGTCATTAAATTTTGAATAATGCTTCCAGGATTCTGTTCAAGATAGATTTGGAATTGTCTTGTACAAATCTGATGTATACTTTGCAACATGTTAATCACTTTTGAACTGTATACGAAGATAATTTAGATTACATAATAGCTGCAGCTGTGAAGGTCTTCAAAGGGGCATTTTGCTTTCATCAAAATTTGATTGAAGTGCCCATTTGAAGTGGCACAACAAAATGAAAAAGCATTTTTTTAAAATGTTGGGTTATTGTGGCTATGCTGTTTGGAGCTTTATAATAAAAGATGATTCCTGGTTTGGGCAGAGTTAGTTAATTGTTCAAGTTGAGGCATCGCTTTGAATCAGATTGCTGTAGCCTTGAAGCAATTCCCCAACTTGGAGTTGAGCCACTCCTAAAGCCTTCAGCTTTATTGAATATCTCTCTTTAAGCTTTCACTCCTTAATCCCATGAAGGAGAGCAGGGGCATACTGATGAGGGCTATCCCCTTCCCCACATTTGGATCAATCCATGCATTAGAACAGGGGTCTCCAACCTTGGCAACTTTACGACTTGTGGACTTCAACTCCCAGGATTCCTCAGCCAGCACATGCGCTGGCTGAGGAATTCTGAGAGTTGAAGTTCACAAGTCGTAAAGTTGCCAAGGTTGGAGACCCCTGCATTAGAACACAACTGAAAAGGGAATCAAGAGGAGGGTGTATGTATGTCAAGGATTTCTTTATCTAATTTTGAAACTTACATTATAAGAGTAATATTATCCTCCTGTTGCAGACGAAGTTAAACCTTTTTTTCTTTTATCAAGCACACCAATACCATGTTTTTGGGTCTCTTTTCTTACTGCTGTAAACTCAAACCACTGAAAGTGAGTATGAATCAAGAATCCAGGACAATACCAGTTAGATGGAAAATTCCTAATCCTATAAGAGCGATGATGTAGTTTAAAAATACAAAAAAAAAAATGAACTTTTATATTTGAGCTAGAACTATCTTCCACAGCACATGTATCTCAAATCAGTAGACTTCTAACTTATTAGGAGTTTATTGAAGCTATTGAAAGGCGAATAGTAAATGGGATCAAAAGCGATCAAGCATTACCTTTGGAGTAAACATATGACGAATCCCATCCAGTGAACCATTTAAAAACAGCCCTCTGATTAGAAAGCACAGAAGTACGACATAAGGGAAAAGAGAGCTAAAGTACATTACCTGAAAGATATTAAAAGCAAATCATTTTAAAAACAAAACAAAATTTCTCAATCATCCTGCCCTGACTGACAATAGCAATGGAACTAGTCAGAAATGTAGGCTTTTAGTGAACATTCTCAACAGTCAGTTCTGTGTTGTCTTAAGATAATGAATTCTCCAAACAGGCACAATCCAAATATGTTGGACTTCAACTGCCCTAATCTCCAACCAGTAGAGCCTTTATCGGGAATGGCTTGTAGTAAAAATGAAACTCTATTAGAAGGCACCAGGTTGGAAAAGGCCTGCTTAAGAGGTCTGTAAAAGCCAACAAAGGTTATTGCTCCTTTACTGAAATAAATGTATAATTGAAAGGAAAAATTATTTTATTCTGAAATAAATAAACAATGAGAACGGAGCAGTGAAACATGCATCATCACCAAGCGAGACCATAATGATCTGATCATGTCTCTATAGAGAAGATTAGTGAATATATCAGAAATCAGTGTTGTGTTTGGTACTTTCTGAAGCCCAAGCCTTCTTGCCCCGCTGACTCACTGAGTGAAAAAGAAAAGTTCCCCACTCCATATTCATTTAGAACATCAGTGTACCTGTAAACCATAATTTAAAATTATCAAATCATTATCAGGAGTATTTTTTTCTTGCCTATCTCTCTACTGCAGGGGTGTCAAACTTGTGGCATCATGGCAGCGTCACGTGACGTATCGGGACTTTTCCCCCATTCGCTAAACCGGGTGTGGGCGTGGCCAGCACATGATGCATCCAGCCCGTGTGCCGGGAGTTTGACAGCCCTGCTTACTGTATCAGCACCAACATGGGCTAACACGATCTTGCTCAATGACACAGATTGCAAAGATGGGCCAAAACTAATTTTGATTTTATTTTTATGTTTAAAAGTAATTAAAATTAAAATAAAATACAGTTGCCATTTAATCAATATTTAGTCCAATTCATGCACAGGTGAATCTCTTGCCATGCTAAAATCACATAAAAGCTATTGTAGTAACACCTTCTGGAGGTTTCTGGGGCTACCTTTGCCTCTTTACCTTTCTTGTGGGCTTCTGGATATGGGGATAATTGGAATATGATATCAGAGATAAAGCAAGACAGGTAAAGAGATTTGTTTCTGAGAATGAAAGAAATTCTACATTTATAGACTGACAAACAGAAGCCTCTGGTTTAAATCCAATGATTTGCTCAGAAATGATGTTTTCCATTAGAAAAAAGGCAGCGCACTGGAGAAAAGGAAAACTGAAAGCATATTTGTCTCAGAATGCTCTCTGGAAGTTTTTTTGGATTTTGCCAGAATACTTTCTTCCAAGAAAACCATCTTTCTCTTTCTTTCTTTCTTTCTTTCTTTCTTTCTTTCTTTCTTGCTTGCTTGCTTGCTTGCTTGCTTGCTTGCTTGCTTGCTTGCTTGCTTGCTTGCTTGCTTGCTTGCTTGCTTGCTTGCTTGCTTGCTTTCTTTCCTTCCTTCCTTCCTTCCTTCCTTACTTCCATCCTTCTTTCTTTCTTTCTCTCCCCCCCTCTCTCTTTTTCTGGTTTAACAATTGTTATGATTTTAATGGTACCACTCCAGTTCAAGTGATGAACAATATAGTTTTAATTTGATGGCCAAGTTATTATATTTCGGGAAAATATTATATGAATTTTTAAACATAGCTCTGAGAACGGCAACCATGTCCTGAACAGCAGGTAATAAATTATTAATATAAAAGATAAAGCTCAGTTCTTGGTGACTTTATGACCACGCCCATGTAATTTTCCTGGAATAATATGGAGGTGGTTGGCCACTGCCTTTTTTTGAAATGTTTTCTTAACCTCCCAGTCTAGTCTACAATCCAATGGTCTCCACTTCAAGTCCAAATCCATTTAAGTTTTTGATGTCAGCCAAAGGTTTTTGACAGCTACTACTGTAATAGCTGAGAAAAAAATAAGTGAAAGCCATTATGAATAAGCTAATTTAGGAGTGATTGAACTGAATGACAACCCGCCTTTGAAACAAAGCATCTAAAGCAGAGGTGGTTGAACTATGACTTGTGGACTTCAACTCCCAGAATTCCTGAGTCAGCCATGCTGGCTCAGGAATTCTGGGAGTTGAAGTCCATGGGTCATAAAAGGGCAATAGTTCCCCATCCCTGATCTAAAGTATAATTTTCTTAATAAGTAGTATTGCCAGACCACATTTCAGTACAATTAAGTTTTTTTGCCCACAGGAAAGTCATTCATGAGAAGAATGTCCATATGCATATAATTGCAGAAAAATAAAACAAGATACGAAATATATATGAAAATGTTTGTGCAGTCAAAAGGATGTCAAATAAAAGGCTTAATTAACTACTTTCATATACTACAAATAATGTTTTCTTCCTCACTGCAGTAGAAATAAAAAATATGCAATCTGAATTTTAGACATATTATTGAACGGTCCAAATCAGTTGTGAATGGCTCTAAAGAAAAGAGTACAGCCCTGCTGGATTAGAGGCTGGACTAGTCTAGCATTATGGGCCAAAAGTAGACACTTAATGGATCTGAGAGGTTTACAAAGAAGGATGCAAGGGTGATTAAGTGCTTAGTGTCAGGAGGATCACTTAGTATGAAACTTATCTTCAGATGAAATTTATCATTTTTAGCTTGATTATTCATAAATTATGGCTGCATAAAATCGGGTGAAACTCTGAAGTCAACCAATTATACTTTCTGGATGTGCTACTGCCATGTTCATCCAGGAGGTGATCTATATGATCAACACCAACTTGATGGCACCATCATTTTTGCTTATCTTGATTATTTGCTTCCCCAACATGGTTAATTAGGTGATTAATTTTAATATTTAGCTCTCTTTTCCACTCTATCTTCTTCAAATAAAGCCAGGTTACCTTCTGTACTAGTTGGGGCTCCTATTCTGAGCCCCAACTACTCTGCGGTCTTGTTTTACATCAGCTCCAATCTTATTTCAGAGATGCAGAACTGTTCAGCTCTGTCTCACCACTCACAATTTCCTTAAAAGATTGCACATCTGTTTGAGTGATCTTTTTCTTGCTGTTGGAGTCTTCCATATGATTATATCACAACTGTTTGATACTTGAACTGACTGTTTCCCTGTTTCTCAGACTTAGTCCAAATCAAATTAATAAAGGGAACTGTGCTCAAAAATAGAGCTAGTAACCCCATTCCTTTGGGTTTTCTTTTCTTTTCTTTAATTAAGTGCTGAGATGTAATTATAAGAATTATTCATAGCAAATGAAAACAGATCAGGGTTCTCATGCCACAATAATCCTTTCTTTTATTCAAAGATGGTTTTTGTTTTTAGCAGACTATAATTTAAAAATTATTATACCAACATTTTTCTACTTGAAAGCATAAAGAAACATACACAAGCACACTCAATGAATCATATCTTCCAGCAAACTTTGGCAAAATAGGCAAAGGGGTGTGGTGAATAAGAATGTAGGTGGAAATACTCACTTTTCCTGAAGATTGGATGCCTTTAATCATTGCCAGGCACACCATAACCCATGCAGCCAACAAACAGATGGTCATTTTCCAATTCAGACCTCCACCCTCAGATATAGAATTAGAAATATTGAGTGCTTCTCTGTACCAGTAATATGTTGTAGCTGAGCTTTTTTCACATTCGGGCTCCACAACTGAGGAGAGGAGGGGAGGGGAGGGGAGGGGAGGGGAGAGGAGAGGAGAGGATCAGAATGCAATTAGAAAATAATACAACATTCTTTGCAGTAGTCCAAAAGCCTTAAGGCAATTGCTGCAATCTGCTGTTCTACCTTTTGGACCATATTTGGATATTTACATTTGAGAACTCAGAAAAATGAGCCAAACTGTAAATATTTTGTTGGCATGTTGTTCTAAATCTCTACAATGCCAATAATTAAAGTTAGTCCCATATTGTCTTGAAAAGCAGTTCAAGACTTTTTAAATGAACACGTCAAACTCTTTCTTCCAATTTACCAGATGGTTTCATCTCCTATGCAAAAGGTGTTTATTTTCCTCCACAAGTGTCATATTTTTTTTATTTTGTTTCTAATTTCTGTTAGTGATATTTTTAACTTTTAACTCTCTGGCTGTCTCTGCTTCCTCATCTGGGAAGAAGAAAGGCCCTTCTTGGTGTCTTCTCTGGGATTTATTGAGAGGGTTGGAAGCCAAGGAAACCATTAGAGGGATGGGTGTACAATGCAAGGAGCAGTAGCCATGCCCGCTTCTTGGTCATCTTTTAACTAAGGTAACTAACAAGAACCCCACATCTCGTAACTACAAGAGCCGTGCAGCTCATTCAGAACAATTGTTTTTCCCTTGACTTAAATGAGAACAATGAAAGGGGTTTTGAAGTACAGTGCTATTTTAAATAGCAGCTGTGGAATAATCCAGATTCAAAGAGCAAAATAAGATTCAAAGAGTATTAAGTGCAAATGTAATACCTGTTGGAAATATCTTAAACCAAACACTGCGGTGGTGGTGGGATGTTTCCTAAATTGCATGGCACAGCTACAAAGCCCAGTGCTTAAAAATATTGTTTTAAAGTGTTCTAATACCTTAAAAGCTATCCATCGTATTGCAAACCATGCAGTACTTTGGCTTTTGAAGGTGAATCTATACACAGTCCTATTTTTAAATGAGTTCAAGACAGGTTTTGTGTACTATAATTTCATGTCTGTGTGTGGAAACTCAAGCAGTTGAGGGGACTTAACTTTTTGTCCCCTGACTAGAATAGGAACAAAGACATCAGGATAGTTAGAACAGGATAATAAGGTGATCTCATTATATTTGGCCAGATACATAACAAACTAGAAGGATGGAATAAGCTGCATTAAACTAAATTGTCTCTTTTGTTTTTCCTTCAGAAATATCCAGCTTCAAAAGAATGAGAATGGATATACAAGAGGGAAAGTATACTATTTTAAAATAAGTCAACTTATGCCACACTTTTCATGAATTCTTTACTGTAAATTCTTAGTGGTAAATAAAAGTCTCTAAATTCTGTGGGATCTACCTATCTTTTTCTGCATTTTCTTTTTCTCCCTTTTTAAAAAAAGAATTCTGGCAGGAAATTCCCTTCAATTAAACTTTTAGAAAAAGACTGAATATAAGCCAAATAGTTGAATCTTTTTCCCCCTGAACCATATATTTTATCTCAAATATGGAGTTTAAGAAAAGTCATTCATTCTAGAATAATATTTATAAGTATTTGTGTGATTCAAATACCAAGAAGCAATTTTAAAAAGTTATTTCAGAAGGTAGACTGCTGTAACATTTCAAAATTATGTATATGTTTCTATAAGGCAATTAAGATTTCTTTCTATTACTTGATCAACGTGATAAATAAAATTAAAAAATAGACTGCATTTTACTGGATATGCCAAAAAGGTTACGGCCATCAATGATTACTTAAATCTTGCTGATTTATCAAGGACAGAGTATAGTATAGTCTGATTGTTTACAGGCATTTCCTTTATTCGCTTGAGCTTTTTACTGTTTAAACTTTATGGAAATAGAATGAATGTAAAGAGAGGGTCCCTAGTGTGAAATTCAATCTGAAAGTTATTTACAAACTGTGTTTATATTTATAAGCAATAGAAAATATGCAACAAAAATGGTTTCAGAACATGCATTTTCCACTGTCAAGGGAAATGACATTAACATATGAACATGTTTGTTAAAGCCAATTAATTCTAACTCTCTTCCATTAAATGAGCTGGAGAACACTTTACATTTACATTTTACATTTTACATTTAAAAGTTACTTACTTCATTTGTTTCCAGTCAGAATATTTGGGGTTTGCAATGATTTCGATCTCAACTTTAAAACTGATCACACATTTTGGTGGAGCTGTTTAGAAGATTCCCTTCTCTTTTTTTTGCACTATGTGCATAATAAAAAAAAATTGGAATGTATGATAATTTTTGAGGTAATAGATTAATCTTCACCAACTAGATTTCCTCCAGTGTATTGCATTCACTGATAGGGATTGTAGGACAATATACCTCAAGGGCAACAGGTTGGGAAATACTATTGTAAAAAGAATGGGAAGAAAATCTTGTTTTCAGAGTAATTCATTCTAAATGTCAAATCCATAATATCACTCCTTTAATTAATATTCAAAATAGAACCTGATGATTTCCCCATTAACATTGTCCATTTTGGTGAATAGTGGCCACTCAGTATGCCATGATTTACTAGTATGCTAACCAGGAAAGGGCATCACAGTGGTTCATCTTGTTAAGGTGCTGAGCTTGTAGGCTGGAGACCTGAGTGCAAAATGACAGGATGAGCTCCCGTCCTCACCCCAGCTGCTGCCAACCTAGCAGTTCGAAAACATGCAAATGTGAGTAGATAAATAGGTATCACTTCGATGGAAAGGTAACAGCATTCTGTGATGTCATGCTGGTCACATGACCGTGGAAATGTCTTCAGATAGGCTCCTGGTTCAATGGCCTGGAAATGGAGATGGACACTGCCCCTTATAGTCGGTCACAAACTAGCAGAGTAAAATCTGCAGGGACTTCTTTAACCAGGAAAGAGTGGTCCAAAGTCACCAAATGGGAGTTGACTTCAAATTGGGTCTCTCTCTGATCCTACTTCAGCACATTAATTCAACCTACTGTATTTCAATATGTGATGGATGGTGAAGCTATTGAAGTTCTACAACATGCTGCGGTGGCGCAGTGGTTAGAGTACAGAACTGCAGGCTACTTCTACTGATCACCAGCTGCCAGCAGTTTGGCAGATCGAATCTCACCAGGCTGAAGGTTGACTCAGCCTTCCATCCTTCCGAGGTCGGTAAAATGAGGACCCAGATTGTTGGGGGCAATATGCTGACTCTGTAAACCGCTTAGAGAGGGCTGTAAAGCACTATGAAGTCTAAGTGCTATTGCTATTGCTATGCTGCAGTGCCTTCTCTAATCTGCCAGCTCATTACAAAGAGACATGGTTCATCTAACTGGCCTCTCCAGCTCTTAGTCATTCTTCCGATACTTAATGATGGGATACAAGGGTTGATAAGAATAGTTTTATTATAAAACTAATAATGGTGATGGGAGAAATCAAATTTATTTAACAATGCTACCCGAACAAAATATTATGAACCAAATTACTAGGCCTATTTATTTTTCATTTTGTCCTCTATTTTTTTAAAAAAACATAACACATACAAGACTTCAGTAAAAAGTGCATTATTTAAAAGAGAGAGAAAAGACAACACATTACTGCATTTAACACTTACAGGTATGTGAAGAATTTTTCACCAAGGGACACTGGTCCCATGGTAATGGATGCTGAAAGGACTGAGAAAAGTAAAACAAACTCCATCCAATGATGACATTGTAATACAGGGCCACAAAAAAGCATACCTGTGAAAGAAGCAAAAATTTAAAACACAGTTTTCATAAATGCATATTAGTTCTGTGCATGTTTCAAAAATCTTTCAGAAGAACTGCTCTGGTGCAGAGCACTTTTCTTAATAGAATAGAATTCCTTATTGGCCAAGTGAGTCCTTAGGGAGTAGGGCGGCATAGAAGAATTCCCAAATAAATAAATAAATAAATAAATAAGTGTGATTAGACACACAAGGAATTTGTTTCGGGTGGGTAAGCTCTCAATGTACATACAACAATAGTGATAAACAACAAAGTTATAGTCATAAGATAAGGGAGATAGGTAATAGGGAAGATGAGAATAATGATTGTAACACTGCCTTTTTAGATAGTTTGACAGTGTTATGGGAATCAGTTGTTTAGCACATCCTGTTCTGACAGAGCTGCAAATACTGAAATCTCATTGTATTGTTCCCAGATCGATTCATCTCTTCAGCTATGTTCTGTGACTCAGAACATAAAATTTCACCCTGCTTTGTGGCCCATTTAGTCTGGTTCAATTATCTCCCTAATTGATGAAGCAACAGGTCCAGTACAGATCAAAGGCAAACAGATTTCTTCTCCCAAGGGTTGGCAGCCATGCCTCATGTATATTTTTTGATTCCAGAAATTTCTCAGATCACTTCACCAAAATCTTTCAATAAAATGACAATCTTTGGTGAAATTATTTTTTTCTTTGTTTTAAAGCAACTGATAATTTTGGTCCTTTGCATTTAAAGCAACTGATAATTTTGGTCCTTTGCATTCTGGGAATATCATTTTGTTAACCTGTCACTTCTGCAGCATCTTGAGGTCTCACATAAGAAACAGCGAACGGGAAACAATGCTGCTTCTTCTCCAGTGAGAAACAGCTAAAATGTGGCACCAGATGACAAAACTTGTACAGCATCTTTATCACTTAAGACAGTGAGATAGGCAGCATATAAATTTAATAAATAAATTATAAAATACAGAGTTAGCTCAGGATTAGTTCATCTTGTGATTTTTTTGAACACAAGACTGATCATCTGGCAGCAGAACAACTTAAATTTAGTTAAAAGTGATTGACTCCCACCCTGTTTATTAGGACAAGAAGATTTGTTTGTTTGTTTGTTTGTTTGTTTGTTTGTTTGTTTGTTTGTTTAATGTAGACATGCTGCTACACATTCTGGTTCTTTCAGATTGTTCAGCAATATGGAGAAGATAGTACTCTGCATAAGGCATCACCATATGAATAAGGCATGCCACAGAGGAGGGGGGTCAGGCTGTTCTCTATGGCACCAGAAAGCCAAACAAGGAATAATGGATGAAAGCTGACCAAGGAGAGATTCAACCTGGAAGTGAAAAGAAACTTTCTGACGGTGAGAGCGATCAACCAGTGGAACAGCTTGCCAGCGGAGGTTGTGAGAGCCCCAACACTTGCGATCTTCAAGGAGAGACTGGACTGCCCTCTGTCTCAAATGGTGTAGGAACTCCTGCTTGAGCAGGGGGTTGGACTAGATGATCTACAAGGTCCCTTCCAACTCTAATAATAAATCTAAATCTAAAATCTCTGCACTGTTAAAGCTTTGGAGAAGATATCAAATTCCCCAGGAAGAATAACTATTTTATCCTACTTGATAGAAAGAAGTTAAGTTTTAAATTTCAATATGTCCTGATTTTTATCTTAACTTCTATAAAATCATAGAAATGTAAAGGAGCTACTTAGGCTATTCAGTCCAACTCCCTGATCTGTGTAGGAATCCAAGTTAAATTGTTCCATACAAATAGCAACAATCTAGCTTCTGCTTGGACGCACCCAAAGAATGGATCTCATCGTTTCTTTGAATAATTCAACAAAGTTAGAATTATTATTACAAATTAATATCTTAAAACAGCAAAAAAAACAAAAACACCTGAACATTCCATTCCATATTAAGATTTGGGAAGCACGTATTCTGAAGTCACTTACTATGCAACTTGCAAATCCAATTCCACCAAGCTTGGGACTGATGTAATTCCATACTCCAATGCTCCCACGGCGGATTCTTTGACCCACTGCAAGCTCCAGGAAAAAAAGTGGTATTCCTATGATCAGCAGCAAGATTAAATAGGGCACAAGATAGGCACCTGTCAATCAGAGGATGAGTAATATTCATATATGGAACAATCTTTAGAACAAAGTCCAAGTGATATGACATTAAAGCACAGATGAACATATTTAATTGTTTCCAAAGGGAGCCTAATTTTGCTATATTGTGGTTATCTTTAGGATCTTAAACAAAAATAATAGCTCTCGTCTGCCTAACCACCTGATATTCATTTTTGTAACATTTTTCTTCTTCAAAAGTATAGGAGATGAGCAGGAAGGGAAGAAATTTTTCTCCCTTCTTTTGCAGTATTTAGAGTAGGAAAGCTACCCGACTCCATCAGTTGCAAATACTGTCTCTTAAACGAAACTTCTGTCTGAGCCAATGTATGACTTATTTTATTTGGATATACTGCTTTAATTTTCATCTATAACTTGTTGCCTTGAATTTTTTATAGAAAGATAAAAATGTTTACATAGATATATAAATGAATATGTAGTTTTTGACAGTAATAAGTATAATATATTTAATTCCTATGCCATTCCTTCACCAATGGCTTGTAGTGTATGGAAAAATTATGTTGCCCCCAACTTGGCTTAAGGTTGATTGATGCAACCATAAATGAGAATGACCAAAACTTTTTTTAAGTTCAACTATCCAATAAACATATCATGAATAAGAGATACAGTGTTCTATCAATTAGTACATAATTCTTCCCATATAGTTTGCATGCAGTGATTACAAGATAATTGCATTGCACCCCAAACAACCTATCAGTAAATATCCCTGCTAGCTTCAGTGTCAAACAATTCATTAATTTCATGAAATCTAGTAACTGTGAAGAGCAGGCAGGAAACTATTGATGGTCTCTTTTGCAACTGTAGGAAAAATTGCCTGTAATTTGCATTGTGGATGTTTATTCTCAAAACAAATGGTGAAATAAATGCCAACTAAAAAGATTAAGACATTTACTTGGGGGAGGGGAGAATATTTTAAAAAATTAAATTAAAATGTTTAACAAACCTTATAACTGTAACTCTTAAAAATCTTACAAATTCAAATTTTCTTTTTTTTTCTCTCTTATTCTTGAGACTGATATGGGACTGGAGTTACCACAAATAGCTCTTTTTTTTAATCCATACTAGTGTAAACAATTCATGAAGTTAATTATGAATATATCTATATCAGAATGTAGTTCTTCTATCAAAAGGATTAATACTGCGATTCTACATAAATACAATGAAGTTAACCTTTGAGTAAACAGAATTTTTTTTTAAAGATAGATGTTATGTCATGGCCCCATCTATATGACTTCTATCTCCCCCTTAAAACATATTAAAGGACAGGATGTCTATATAACATCTCTACCAGAGGTGGGTTCCTCCCGGTTCGGACCGGTTCGCCCGAACTGGTAGCGACCCACTGGTGATGTCATGATGATGTCACGGAACCGGTTCGGTCAGTGCCAGTCCATGGGCCCCGCCATCTTTTTTGGGAATTTTTATTTATTTATTTATTTTTTGAAATTTTTTTGAATTAATTTTTTTTTCTGAGCATACACAGAAGCCGAGTTCCCGGCACTGTGAATGCGGTCGCCATCTTGTTTTTGGCTCTTTTTTTTGAATGTTTTTCTATTTTTTGCCACTGCGCATGCCACGCGGCACGGGAGGAAGCGAATCGGCAGCGAGGTAAGTTAGAACCCACTCCTGATATCTACACACACAAGCACACACACAGAGAGAGACACATACACACAATTCTTGTAATGGGCTCTTGTAATTTTCATGTGAGGGAACTTCAACAAATGTAACATGTAATCTTTTATTTTCACGGTATAAACTATGAAAGTCTCTTAATTACAATCAACTTTCTTTAGTGATTTAAAAGAAAAATATATGTAATTGTGAAAGATATAAACATTCAGGGATCAAACCAGGTAATGCTTTTCATACAACTATTTAACATGCAAACTTTTAAAAATAAAAATGCAAGCAACTGATATTGGATGGACCGCCTGTTATCAGTAATTCGGCTGGCGAGAGTTCAGCATTTTCCACTGCTGAGTTTCTGCTGAAAATTGCTCTTTTAAAATTGTTCTTTGCATTGATAAGAAAACTCCTATTGGCACCAGTGGGACATTTTCTCACCATATAGTATCAACTACAGTGGTGAGATTTTTTCTTAGGTCTTTAGCAGAGGAAGACAATTTGCTTGCTCGTCCTGAAGATGCTTTTTTTCAGGAGGCAACTGGACTTTCTTGTTTTTTTCTTTGAAGACATTTCGCTTCTCATCCAAGAAGCTTCTTCAGCTCTGACTGGATAGTGGGGAATGAAAGGATTTATATTCCTTGCAGACAACTGGTCATTTGCATTCTTTTAGAGAGTCGCTGAGGCCACTTGGAGGTTTGTCTGTGTCTTCAGGGTCACCTGAGTAGTGCAAATGGGCCTAGAGCCTTCTTGGCTGCAGGATGTTTTCTGCCCTGTGTTCCTTCCCTGTTGAAGACACGGCAGGCTATTGGGGATGAGTCTGTGTTGTCTGCATCTCAAACGGAAGTGCAAAAGAAAAAACTTCAAAGAAAAAACAAGAAAGTCCAGTTGCCTCCTGGAAAAAGCAGCTTTGGGACAACCATGACCAGGATGACTGAGAATCTTCATAGACAATTTGCTTGCTCTGTCTTCAAAATTATAAATATCACTCCCTTTTCGCAGCAGCTGCTTTTCGGATGTTTAAAAGGATCGCTTACTAGCAGTTTGAATACCTCAGTGCTAGGAGTAAGATGAGAAACTAACAGAGACCAGTAATATTGAACTGCACATCAGCTACCTCCATGAGTACAACAGACAGACTTACCTCCACCATTTTTTTGACACAGGTATGGAAAACGCCATACATTTCCCAAGCCTACAGAAAATCCAACTTGGGCCAGAATATACTGAAGTTTGCTGTTCCAGGCTGGTCGCTCAACTTCTACATCAGATCCCTCTTCTACATCTACATCTTTGTCCTCGGGATCATTAACTGACAATTCACTTTTTTTAAAAGCATCCTCAACAGAATCTTCATTGGATAAGAGGTCCTTGACTGATTCGATGACATCATCATCTATCTCTCTTTTGACTACTTTGCTGTTCTTAGGCATTTGCAAGAAAGAAATGGAAATTCCAGAAGAGATTTGGTTTAGACAAGCCTTCCAGCTTCAGTCCAGATAGAATTTTGCAAAGTCTAATCTTCTTGAAGAAAAGGTCCACAGTGAGTCCTTTATGCAACCAGATCAAAATGTCTGTAATTGCTTCCTGTTTGTAATGGCTTGCTGTTAGCATAAATAGCTGCATGTAAGAGAGAGAAAGAGAGAAAGACTGTTATTATATAACAGAAAATACAAACTGGCCATGGGGTTGTAGGTTTGGAGACTAAGGGTGGACACTAAGTGACTATGAACCTCTCCTGTTCTTATTTCTATTTTAATGTTGCAAAACAAAAATCACAAATTTGGGGTTCTAGAGAGTCAGTGCAATCT
The DNA here is from genome assembly GCA_023053685.1 of Diadophis punctatus similis. Taxonomy (NCBI): domain Eukaryota; kingdom Metazoa; phylum Chordata; class Lepidosauria; order Squamata; family Dipsadidae; genus Diadophis; species Diadophis punctatus. The sequence goes on along the minus strand of JALIGW010000004.1, from coordinate 39,102,994 downwards.
ATGGCCGTTTGCTTGGTAAGAGTATAAGATATGACTGTCCCTATCATATTTTTTTGTACATTCTAGGAAAAAGTGGAAAAAAGGCACAGGCTGAAATGGAAGGACCAGAGACAAATAAATGGCTTTCTACTGATAACTCAATCAGATTGTGCTACTTTTGTATGGTTGTGGAAAAAGACATAGAATGAGGTGGCAGCTGCAACTCGGGAGATTTCAGGCCATATTGTAAAGAGTAAAACTTAGTCAGGGTGCTAGCATATAAATATTCTTTTATTCAGCATGTTCTACTCAGTGACAACTTATCCATTCAAAAACAGTATAAATTCTCACCATGGAGGTTTTCCTGGTATCTCTGTTTGAGGGGTCAGCTCTTGGAAAATACAATCAATGTTCACCCACAAAAAAATAGTGTTTCTTCACCACTTGGAGACTTGGGGCAATGTATTTTTCATTCATCAACACACTGCTCATAGTATGTAAGGAAAAAGTGCAAGAGCCCTCTTTGGTGAACGTCCTCTTCCCCTCTGAACTTACCTGTGTAATGACTTCTGTGACTTACCTGTGTAATGAGGCTTGGCCTTCCAACTCTACTTGCTGGAATTAAGCTCTGGGAAATATATATTTTGGTTTGCAACTTACAAGCATTCTTTAAAAAGAATACACACATCCACATACATAAGATTGCAAGATGAGGCCACATGATGTCTCACATAATGACCAAATGGGAAGTGACAACATAAGTCTATCAGGGTCACACAATTTTCTGCTTAGTGACTGTAGCATTTAGTCATGGATTTGCTGGTCCCAATTATGGCCGCTAAGTGAGGATTACCTGTACTCAATCTGCATTGACCATTTATTCCAATTAGTATTGGCCCAATCAAAAGGTTAAACAGGGATAAACTATTATTGATCCCATATTTGGGGGGAGGTTTTGCTGTGCTGATGTTGTTGAACAGTCTCCTGGATGAGATCAGACTATTCCTCTCTTTGTTAATATTTGCTTGTGCTTTCAAGTCAGGTTTTTTGGGTTTCTTTTTTTTACTCCTGGCGTTTGCCTGGACAAGTCCCTGCAATTTTCATGGAAGAGGTTTTAAGAAATGTTTTTCCATTGCCTGCTTCCCAGGGTTGAGAGAGAATGACTGATCCAACGTCATCCAGCTGGCTTTATGCTTAAGGCAGGACTACAACTCCCAGTTTCTAGCCTGAAGCTTTAACCTCTAGGCAACACTTGGTGGCATGAGTGTCTTTCAAATATTTTGAATTATTCTGGAAACTGCAAGTATCAGCTCTAGCAAAGTTCTTGATTATGATTCCACAGGTAGCTTCTCCTGTGAAAGCAACAACTACATATTTTAAATGTAATAGATGTTGCACTTAAAGTATTAGTTAAAATCTGTTATGAAAATCTGTTACACACAGATATTATTCTCCTATATTCCAGAAACAAATTGTCCCTCAACCTGCTACTAACAGATGAAGATCCAAGCTGTATGCAGCTTGAACCTTCGCTAAATATGTCAACTGGTCTAGATAAAAACAGCACTTCTTGGATCTGCTAACAATTAAAGGCAATGTTGTAAAAATTACATCTTTAGGATCTGTACGATTTGCAGTAAATCTATAATCCTAAACACTTCTAGATGAAAGTCTATATGCATGAGTGAGTATTAAAAAGAACCATTTAAAGATGAGTATGCATATATAATATTTCACTATTGAATTTAAATAATTGCCAGAGTTTTCTAACCAAATAAATGTTGCAGTAACTTGTTTTATAAATGGTTTGCAATTTCAAAATACAGAAGTCAGAGGTGGATTCCTCCCGGTTCGGACCAGTTTTATGGAACCAGTAGTAACTTGGCGGCCTGGGTCGCTAGAACCGGCAGCGACCCAGGCCTGCCACGCCCCCAAACTGGCTCTCTTGGCGGCGCCTATCTTGTTTTTTGCTTCTGCACATGCGCAGAAGCTGTTTTTTGCTTCTGCGCATGCGCAGCTATTTTTTTAGCACTGTGCATGTGCGCACGTGAAGCGTAGCATAGCGCGGCAAGGAGTGAACCAGCAACGAGGTAAGCCAGAACCCACCCCTGACAGAAGTGTTTGTATACTAGTAAAAAGGCTATGTAAGTATAATTCTGGGTATTCCTGTATAAGCCAGTTTTAGGTTCGCCCCAAGCAACAGCCTGATACTAGAGCAGCCTGTTAATTAATGGCATCCATGATGTGGGCAAGGGGGAAGTCAAAGTGAAGCAATCAAGATGCCCCAAGGGGGCAAAGCTTGTGGTTTGATGTGACTTTCATCACTGTGGTGAAAACAATAAGATCCTGCAGGTGCTGCGGCTATTACCAAACCAAGAGATGAGTGGGAACTGTTCTCCCTCCCAAAAGAGATGGGCTTATAGCCCATTATATTGTGTGGGTAGGAAAAGAAGCATGAGAATTTAATCTTGATTTCATCATAAATCAATCCTGCATTTGTTCCACAGCAGTACCTGGAATTGTTTCATAAGGCGTTCTTTAGCTTTTCTACAATACAGGTAGTCCTCACTTAACATCTACAGTACTCATTTACCAAGTTACGACACTACTGAATAAGGTATATTGGGTTGTAATAGATGCATCCGCTGCAGCACTCCCATGGCCATGTGATCATAACTCAGGTGCTCGGCAACCAGCTTGCAATTATGATGTCGCAACGTCATGCAGTCACATTATCACCATTTGTGACCTTCACTGCTGGCTTCCAACAAGCAGTTAATAGGCAAGGTGGCAGGAGGTCACAGATGGCAACCATGACACTATGGGGTGCTGCAACCAAGTGGGTTCACTAACCATGGCAACTGGGACGATTCAAACTTCCATCGTAAGTTGGCACTTGACATTGTACCTTACAACTGCATTGCTTTAGTGACAGAGTTTTCAGTCCCAATTGCTATTGGTAAGTGAGGACTACCTGGAAATCTATTTTCCTGTATTCTTCAGTTCCTCTTTAGTAATTACTAATTCAGCTTGGTAGGAGACCCCTGACAACACCTCCACAAAGTTATTTCCAGAATGCCCAATTTAGGGATTTTGCCATTATTCTGAGCTTGTAAAATACTGTTTTATTACATCAGTTGTTAAATGTTATTTATAGAGATGTACAGAGCATTTCAATCTCAAAACATTCAAATATCATTCCCCCCCCCCCGGCCCCAGTGATCTAAACATGAACTAAATCATGAGCATTTTATTTTGATATCCAAAAACACATGAAACAACGCTGGACTGTTTCAATAGGCAGTTTTGAATGTCCAACTAAGCAAGGCAATTGGTCTGTGTTTAGTGTCTTTGATCTGGCTGCTTTTTCTCAAATATTTTCCACTCAATCACAACAAATGATTACATTCTTGCTGCTGTTAGTTTGGATGGGGTTAAGTGGAAATAGACTGTTGAGACCAATACATATTCAAACAGGGAGGTCCGATAATGTCTGATTATATACCTTCATGCCTAATAAATTACTGCTTTAAAAATGCTATGGAGAAACAGAGCTTAGGTTGTATATAGATGGATTGCATGATCTTGTGTCCTTTTGATTTTGGACTTCAGGGTGTTATTTAAAATACAAAGACTCTATAGGACCCAGCTGCTGTGGCCTAGAGGTGGAGCTCAGGAGGTTGTGAGTTTAATCCTAGGTAGAGGCAGATGTAGGGTCTCCTGCTTGGGCAGGGGGTTGGACTAGATGACCCTTCTAACTCTGTTAATCTGTCTGTATGTCAATTTGTTTCTTGAACTTTATAAGTTCACTCTTTGCATATTTTTCTGTCTTGTAATGTTAATGTTATTCATGCAATTAATAAATAACAACAACTTTCTTTCAGTCAGTAATCCCTATTGGATACAGATAAAAACACCAATGAAGGTGCTTTTGCTAACTTTGCACCTGGCAAGCGGACTGCCAAAAAAAAAAAGACAAATCTGTTGCTTGATCTTGGGAAATAAGTGGGATGTTAGTGCCTACAGAGAAATTGGCTAAGAAGATGAATAATAATTATTTTAAATCAAAACTTTAAGGTAATATGAGCAAGGAGATCTACTAATTGAAAGGAACATTGAAGTTATCAGCTATTGAGGTTTTTTTATACTCTACAAGCTGAGATACCTATTGTAAGAAACTGAAAAGATTTCTGTCTATTCTGAGGAGGGTCCCACACCTCATCCTATATCAATTTAGCCACCCCATGTGGCTAACAAAGTTATTAAAATATCTATTTAGATGAGAGTCAGAACTGAATTTGTTCTCATTATTTCTCACTGAGATTTATTTTAAATGTTTAAAGAAAATGATAAAGTCATCTCCTCTGCCAATTTAATGGAGGATGCTCAGTGGTAATAAAACATTGGAGATGAAGTTGGGGGGGGGTGTTAAATACTCAGAATTTAATATACTCTTCCTTTAAAGCATAATCAATAAGAAGAAGTAGGTGAGAACAAAGCTTACTACATAAACGAAATAGTATATTCTATCCTAGCAGCAATGTGGATGGACTCAGTTATAGTGGCAATGAGCACACCCATTGGAAGATTTGAAAGTACAGGTCATAGATATACCATCATGGAAAAAATCTATCTATGTGGTTCTAGGAGATGAAAACAATGTGATGGCACATAATCAATTGATCAATCAAGTTTATTCAATCAGAGATGTTGTTGGGAGAGCAAATGGGCAGTTCTACAAATTGCAGTAATTACTGAGCAGAAACAGATAAAGAATTAAAACTTTAGTATTTAATCAGAGGGTCTTATTAGCCAAAGGTGAAACTCTAATTAAGTGTGAGTGCCACAGTTCCAAGCATTTTTCTGAATCTTGCATTATATATTATACAAAAAAATAAATGTGATATACTTTAGAAGAATAAAATTTAGTAAATCACGCCTTCGACAAATGATTAAGGCATACAAAACACTTTTGAGATTTTCTCCAAGCTTTTTTTAAAGTGGTTTAAATTCAAAATAGTTGTTTTGATTTTAAAACTTGCAGACTCAAGATGGATAATTTCAAGTTTTAAAAAGTACGCATTTGAAATGTTTTGTAAGTTATTGTGCATATCAGTATTTACCTAACTGTACATCCTTTGATTTATGATTCCCACCATCCCTTACCAATATGGCTAACAGCTAATTATAGAAGTGGTTATCCAAAATATCTAAAAGAATTCAAGTTAGGGTCTCTTGAAGCCAAAAAATAAACACCACTTTTCAGAATATGACACTACTCTGCCTCTAGGAAAAGAAAATCATCATACTTATAACTTATGTTGAATATAAAGTATGTTTACTTTGATGCCTGCATTCCACAAACATTCCTTTGAGACAGGTTCTTGAAAGCTGATAACAAGTGGTAATAGTTTCTGTGCAACCTAAGTATCAATTTATAAAAGTGAAGAAATGAGAAAAAAATGAATTAACTAATATTTCTTATGCAAAAGAAATGGTATCTGAGAATCAGTAAGGATGCCAAAGGCATAAACACAGGCCTGGCCTGGCTCCTGCTAGGTTTCCATTCTTACCTGCATTTATTTTATGGATGAGCTATTGACTATATTCTACTACCATTAACAATTTTAAAAATACGCATAAAAGGAGGGTTTCTATAATTGCAGGCTCTCTTACCAGAAAAAAGATTAGCAGGTTTGGTTGGAGTATTTTGAGAGGCTAGGCATGCCAGGATATCAGAAATTCAGCAATTTAATTTCTAATAAAGGAGTATTTTGCAACTGACCATACCCTCTGTGACTGCCATTTTATGAAATTACTATTGTATACATCGTGCACTGAATGTTACATTTAAGCACCATTTAAAAAGCTATTTTGACATGCACAGAACTCTCTCATCAGGTGGTAAAAATAGATATCTGAAAATCTAAAAAGAAAGGTTTATGTATACACACACATACATATACATGCACATATATTACATTGTGTGTGTGTGGTGTGTGCTTCTGCAGTTCTGGTCACTATATTTTGCCTATGAAGATAATATCAGTTGAAAATATATTTCAGTGTTCAAAATCAACTATTCAGGCACAAAGGGATATGGCATATACTAACAAAATTTTTGTTATTACATTATTTCAAAAAATTTAAAGCACTATCCATTATTTTTTGGGGTTGTCAATAATTACTATATCTATTACTTTTTAATGGAAATAATGTTGACCATCTATTTTAGTGAATAGATTTCTTTATGTATCAGAAAGTAGGTAAATGATGATATGCTGATGCAATTGAATATTATTTTTGCATCATACTTCCTTCATTCCAAGTTAGGTTTTTCCCCCCCAAGATAGTTTCTGTTTCAAGTTTGCATTAAAAGGTAATGACGGATGGAAGCTAAAAACTTACTGCATAGTCATAGCATAAAATCTGAGAAATATCTCAATGCTCTATCATCAGTTTGATCACTCAAGTTCTAAATAAAACACATTAGAGAATGAACTAAATTGTCTTTTTTCCCATCAGTTTTTATTTACATATGAACCTCATCCAATCTCAATGCACGCAGGAAAATTAAGAGTTTAGCAATGCAAAACCATGTCTGAAAATGCTACCAATTCACCGTTACCTATCTGCAAACTCAACACCTTAAAAATGAAAAAGCAAAATCTATCTACAACTAAAACTCTCATTGTCGTGATCTTTATTTGAGCCAAACCTTGTAGGGCATTTCTGAACCAAAGTATTTCAAATGGGTTAACTTGCAGAAGGCATCCAAAATCCAGAACCCATGACTCCTGAGGGAACAAAATTTGGGGAAATTGTGGCTGATTCAATGCTACCGGCTGCTCGTGTGCTATGGAGCTTCTGTGGTCACATGATCCTGATTTTAAATATCCTGTGACAATTTCCCAGCCAGATTCACAATTCCACACTCTATCCCCCACCCACCAGAAAGCAATTGATGCATCATGTGACCCTTAAAGAAGCAACAAATTTAAAGTGCTTGAAGAAAAGTGGGATATTTTTATTGCTTTATTTCTCTGGCATACAAAGGTGCATGTATTTATAACCTACCTTTATTCAGGAACTCAAAGCACATATATATATAATCCTCCATCCTGCTATATTTCTTCACAACAACTCTGTGAAGTAGGATGGGCAGAAAGTCATCAAGTGAGCTGCTGTACTATAAATGAAGTAGAAACTGGATTTCTCTGCTGTCAGTCAAACATATTAGGTACTATAAAGCTTAAGTCATTGCTCATTCAGCTTCATTTTTCAATTGCTTCCTACTCTGAAACTGTGGGTAGATCACCCCCCTTCTTTGGCCACTAGAGATCAGGTAAACCAATCCTGCTCTAGCCCTCAGGAGATCACATGATCTTATTTTTAAGCTGTTTCTTATTGTTATTATTTATTTGTTTTGTCAAACATGTACAAGATAGCAGGTATAGGTATAAACATAAACATAGTAAGTACAGATAAATGAGGACAATAGGACAGTAAGACAGGGATGGTAGGCACGATGGTGAGCTTATGAATGCCCCTTACAGACCTCTTAGGAATGGGGTGAGGTCGACAGTAGACAGTCCAAGGTTAAAGTTTTTGGGGTTTGGGGAAGAAACCACAGAGTCCGGTAGTGAATTCCAGGCATTAATCACTGTTGCTGAAATCGTATTTTCTGCAGTCGAGTTTGCAGTGGTTTACATTGAGTTTGTATCTATTGTGTGCTCGTGTATTGTTGTGGTTGAAGCTGAAGTAGTCATTGACAGGTAGGACATTGTGGCAGATAATTTTATGAACTACATTTAGATCGGTTCGAAGGCGACGTAGTTCTAGGTGGAGGAGTGGAGCGGAGGAGTCCTACATGTCTATGGAGATTCTCAGTCATCCAGGACATGGTTGTCCCAAAGGTAAGGTGACCAGATTTTAATATTTGTAAAGCGGGACACCATTGACGGGGGGGTTTCTAAGGGAGCAAGATGGGAGGGGTCCATCTCTCTTATCCTGCAGCTTTGTGCACCCCCCCCAAACACCCCCCCCTTCATTGCAGCCAGGGGTGGGTTCCTACCGGTGCGGTCTTGCCTGTTCGTCGCTGCAGAGCCGAAGAAGCTGGTGGCGTTCGCGGCGTGGGGCTTCCCCCGCCCGCTTTCCCCGGCCGCCGGGACGCCGCCATTTGCGTTCTTTTGCCCTCTGCATATGCGCAAAGCGTTCTGCTTGCGCAGAGGGCAAAAGAACACAAATGGCGGCGTCCCGGCGGCCGGGAAAAGCGGGCGGGGGAAGCCCCGCGCCGCGAACGCCACTAGCTTCTTCGGCTCTGCAGCGACGAACAGGCAAGACCACCGCTGCCCCTCTCACTGCCCTCCCTCCCCGCCTGGCAGGAAGAGGCAGGCGAGGCAGGAGGCAGAGGGGTGTGCAGGGCAAATTCAAATTCAAAAAGCGGGAGTTTTTTGAAATGCCGCAGGACGCGGGACAAATTATTAAAAAGCGGGATTGTCCCGCCAAAAGCGGGACGTCTGGTCACCTTACCCAAAGGTGCTTTTTTAAAAAGACAACTGTACTTTGTTTCTTTTCTTTCTTTGTTTTCTTTTCTTTCTTTTTTTCCCCAAGCAAAACAAAGTAAGTTCAGTTGCCTTTTGAAAAAAAGCACCTTTGGGATGTGTCTTCCTACAATTCAACAGAGAAACTGGCAGGATTCTAAACTGTTCTGAGATGAGAATGGCAATGTACAACATTGCCATGTTGCTTGCATCTTTACGATTTATATTGTTTTATTTGTTTCTTAGTATGATTTGATTGCTTATTAGTAACCTATGACTATCACTAAGTGTTGTATTTTATGATTCTTGATGAATGTATTTTTTTCCCTTTTAGGTACACTGAGAGCATATGCACCAAAGACATATTCCTTGTGTGTCCGATCACAGTTGGTCAATAAAGAATTCTATTCTATTCTATTATTCTATTCTATTATTCTATTCTATTCTATTCTCATTCTCATCTAATGCTCATTCTAATTAATTATCATTCTAATTATATTCTCTTGTGGTAATATATAACTAAATTAAAATATTGTCTGCGTAATTATGCCACATGGAAAGAGAAGGGTTTGTCATGATCAAGATATGACACCAAAGATTATTGGAATGCAGGAAGGAGGAGATTGAAGAAATGGAGGATGAAAGGCTGTACATGTCTAGAATCACAAGGAAAGGTACAGAATAAGGAGATAAGAAAAGCTAGAGAAGGGAAGAGAAGATCAACTTGAGAATATTTGGCAAACACTAATCACTGCAAGAGTTCCTCTTGCATGATGTAATATTTCTGCTGATGTTGGTGCCATGGCTAAAGTCTGTCCTCATTGTTGTATATTCCTATTCCCTGGAAAAACCACCAATTCCTATTGTAGGAAGGGAAAGGTAAGAATAGGCAATCTACAATTTTTATTTAATGAACTCGATTTATATACTGTAGCCATGATGTATTGCAAACAAGTTCAGGAAGAACATCAGACAATACTGCCTCTTCCAAATGACATTCTTTGATGACAAAAAAGTCTTCAAAGGAGGAACAGATGAAATTGTTCTGTTATTCAAGGGCAAATCCATCATTACATTGGACGTTTAATGCCAGACCCCAACCAGCAAGTCAAATGTATTTAAATTTACTTCGTGGAACCTCAACTCAGCATTGAATTGAGAATGGGTATACTCAACAATAATGGAATTCAACTTGAATTTGTTGAAGCAGTTGAAGAATATAATTTGCCAAAACAAATAAATGATACAATTAATAAAAATGCTGGCAATCACAAATTATCTTATGAACTGCAATATAACAGAGACAAATAGCAGGAATTTATACTACACAAATTCATCTTGAATAATGAGCAAAGAGCAGTATATAACTATGTATGTAAGTACTTGTAAAGCATCTATACTTAATAAAAATAACTGATGTACCAGGAGAACCAAGAAAACATTTGTTAGAAATTTGATCCTTGCTAAAGTTAGGGGGTAGAGGGCATGATGGGTCAGCCATTAAAGATGCTGAATTTATCACTGGAGAGCTGACAGCTTGGGTTCAAGACCCGAGCTCCCCTCAATGAGGCGAGCTCCTATTACTGGCCCCAGCTCCTGCCCACCTAGTTTGAAAGCATGCAAATGCAAGTAGATTAATAGGTACTACTTCGGTGGGAAGGTAACAGTGTTCCGTGAACCTTTGACGCATAGCGATTCTGGTCACATGACCACAGAAATTGTGTTCAGACAATGCTGGCTCAAGATGAGTACTATGCCCGAGTCAGACATGACTGACAGGGAAACCTTTACTTTTTAAAGTTAAGGGAGATGGACAAGTTGCTATTGCTGTAACATCATCCCGTATTGCAGCAGCATTGATGCCTGGTGGTAGAACAACACATTCATGATTCAAGATACTGCTCAAAGTAAATGAAAATACTCTCTGTAACTTTAAAAATATCCTTCAATAGTGGAAATTTCCTTCGACGTGCAAGGCTTATTGTCTGGGATGAGAGCTCTATGATGAGGAGTGTGGCAAGAATGAGGCCTTTGGGGGAATTTTTGTGGCGATTTCCATCAGCTTCTACAGTTGTGAAAAGAGGAAATAATACTGGTGTGGAGAATTTATGAATCAAAAAGTGATACTTATGAAGCAGCTTTGTCAAATTTTAATTGAAGAAAAACATGTGACTGAGTGAGGGTGAACTAAGATATTCTGAGTTCTTCCTGTATGTTGAAGAAGACAAAATTAAAATGCTGAAATAACTGTATTTTGGTTCGCCTCAGTGAAATGATGATAAAAATCAAATTAAGTTCTTCCCAGGAATGATGAAAGAATATTGTTCCTTCAATGCTGTCAATGAAGGAGCTTACACTGCTCATTTTTCAACAGAAATCCTTGTTACAGTTGAATTCTCTGGATTGTCACCAGATAAACTAAAATTGAAGATAGGATCTCCCATCACTTTAATGATGGGTTTTCTAAGGCATAAGCGCACCACTGTGCCTACCGTCCCTGTCCTTCTGTCCTATTGTCCTCTTTTATCGGTACTTTTTACTTATGTTATGTTTACACAAACAACTACTATCCTTGTACATGTTTGACAAATTAAATAAATAAACAAACAAATAAATAAATAAACAAACTAAAATTGAAGATAGGATCTCCCATCACTTTAATGATGGGTTTTCTAAGGCTTTACAATAGAATGCAGATGATCATGGAAGAACTCTACAAGAATGACACTGTAGTAAAGACATACATTAGAGCGTTCAAAAGTGACAAGGAAAAATAATTGAAAATATTAGAGTATTCTCAAAGAATGACAGATCAACCACAAATGTAATCAAAAGTGTCCTTTGTTAAACAAAGGACATCTATATTCTTCTTGCTATGCATCTTTCTTCTTTAATAAAATGCTTTCTTCTGTACTTTTAAAACCAAAACAATAGCAATTTGCCAATAGTCATTCTGTTTCTCCGTTTAGGGGAGGAAATATATCTACAAGAAAATTCAACAGGTCCCGAGTTGTCTAAAAACTGCTAATAAAGAACCCAAATTCTTTTCCATGTTCTCAGTTAAGTCAGTTAAGTGTGTACCTTCAGTATCTATTTCAAAGTAAGAGGAATTGTGTTCAGCCCTTTATTGTTCTACAAGTCAGTCAAAATTTGTGGTGTGGATAATCAGTGCAGGAAGAGGGGGACAGTAGAGTTTGACTTCAGTGCCTTTGTGTTAAATGTATATACAGAAAGGAACAGATTTGGAAGTGCATCATATGCAGTATGATACATGTAGAATATGTAAACACACTATGATTCTATGTAATGTATATATTTGACTGTTGCTGCCTCTACACAACAAGTGATCAACTAACCTCAGATCTTCCTTAAGGAAATAATATTTGCAAATAAATTTGATAAGCCTAGTAGACGTGTCACAATGATGTCTAACGAATGGCCTCTCATTTGGTAACTGGGAAGGGAGCAAGCGCTGCAGACAACAGAACTGCTCATTAACATACCTACCCAAACATGCTGATGTCACTATGTACCAGGATCGCACCCGCCTCTCCATTCCCATTCCAGGCAGGGTGGAATTAGGGATGCACAGGGAAGCTGACCCTTGGGTCCACCCCTTATTGTGAATTGTCATTGGACAGCTCCATATGATGAGCGGCGCAGCATCAACATCCTACCTCCCCTCCGTTGTCAACCACCATCCTGAAGTGGGTTGTTGTTGGGTTTTTTTCCTCGGCACCTTTTGTGGACGCTGAGCGAGCCAGACTCGTGTTTCCCCTACCCACCCAGCCACCCACCCACACATGCACAGTTTTCCGCTCCGGGTTCATTGAAAGGCATCCTAGGCGGTGTTTCTCACGCTCTCCTGATCGGTCAGGATCCTTTTTAAAGTATTAAAGATCTGTTACGGACTAATACGCTGCACAAACGACCCTGTTGGCGGATTCTCCAGGTCGCACCTCTGATAATGGGGAGAAGCACCCGGTGACAAGGCGAGGGGACACACAACAGACACAATAAACGTTGCGAATGCGGGGGCGGGTGCGAGAGAGGCAGTTAAACCAGCACGCCGGAATCGAAAAGCCATGCTCTCTCCTGATGCAACATCCACTAATGCATAACTGCATGAAATGCCGCCTTTCTTCCCAATACTCTGATCGGCCGCGAATCAAACCGCCCGAAAGTGAAGATTTCCTCCAAGGTAGAGAAGCTTAAAGAGAGCGGGAAGCTAACGGAGCACCGGTTCCCCGGACAGCTCCCACGCGCCAAGGATAGGATGTGTGCAGAATGGGCCTTAAATCGTACTCGCCTAAGAATTCCCGATTTTCCCCTCTCCCCATCCCTCCACCCCAATTGCCTTTCTCCTCCCGTATCGGTTCCCTCCGTTAGCCTCTCCAGACCGTCCCGAATTCCCCTTCTGTCTGACCTACGGGGTGTTTCCTGCCGGTGATTTTGGTGCCTGCCATCTGCTTGCTTTCCGTAAGCAGCCAGGGTCGCCGATCCCCTTCCTTTTTCTTTCTTGCAATGTCATTTTAACCCGTTTCGATTTTCAACCGCGAGGAAGTTTACCCCGATCCCCTTCCAAAGATGGGAATGTGGGGGTTGGGGGGAAGGAGGGGGGTGTAGACAACGCTCAGCATTGATGGGAACGTCCTATAATTATCGATTCATTCCGCTTTCTTTTTTCCCTCCTGCGGGCATTCTTGGGTTTGGGTTGCCGCCACCCCGATCTCCCGACGGTTCCCTTCCCAATTACGCAGGAGGTGTCCAGAACGCCCCTTCGAAAGCTGAGGGAAATCTGAGATTTACCTACATGCCCATCCATTTCTAGGGATTGGCACAACCCAGAATGCTTCCTCGGCTAGATCTCTAGTCCCTAATAGGGCCAGCGTGGATGTCAGCTTCTCGTCGCCTTGCCTCACTTTCCCTTTCAAGCCGCACCCATGTCGGAACCCTTTTTTGGGGGGGGGGAGATTCCCCCCCGGGCTTACCTGCTTTCGGAAGTGAGGGGCACCCAGCGTGCCTCGGGCGGCTCTCCCTCGCGTCCTCCGGCACCTCCTGCAATCTGGCGCAGGTTGGCGCAACGAGGAATCAAGAGTGTGGCTGCCCCGGCAGGCGGGCGAGCAGGCGCGCTGGTGTGTGTGTGTGCGTGCGCGTTAATGTGCGAGGCGAAAGGAGACATGTGCGCGGCGCTTCCGAGGATGGGCGTTTAAAGTCGGGGGAGGGGGGAGGTAAGAGGGGGAAAGGCAGGGCAAGGAGAGCCGCACCTCCTTTGACGCAGGCAGCCTGCAGCGCAGGCGGCAACCCCCCCCCCGCCGGAGGAAGAGACGGCATAAGGGGGTTCTCCCTCTGGCCTAAGGGCGACCCACGCTCCTTTTCCTCGCTCCCCTTAGTAGCAGACACGCCGGAGTGTTTGGCCAACAAAGCAGCGCATTTACAACCAGCCCCTGGTTCTCATACCCCGCCGCCCGGCTACTAGCCCAAGAACCCCACCCTGCTGCGCGTCTCTCAAGCGGGACGTTGCGGCACGTTTCCCCTTCGCAGGCTTTGCCATGTGCTCTCCGTAGAAATGCGACTGCTTGGCTGCCTCACTGCGCATGCCTGTCTTTGCTCGGCGCCGTCTTCCTCCTGTCAAACGAGCGGATGAGGAGGGGGGAAACCGTCGCTGGAATTGTAGAGGCAGAGAAAGTGGGAATGGGCGTGAAGAGAAAGGCGGTAAAAAAGGGAAGAACGGGAAAGAAAAGGAAAGTGGTTAAGGCTTAAAATGGCTTAAAATGGCTTAACGAAGTATGACACTTGACAGTAACCTAATTGATACCCATCAAACGTTTTTGACCGGGATCCCTGTAGGTAGGAAAGGATGGAAACAAATACATTCTGTCTCTTTTATCTACAAGGCAGGATAAAATAATAATAATAATAATAATAATAATAATAATAATAATAATAATAATAATAATAATAATAATAATAATAATAATAATAATAATAATAATAATAATAATAATAATAATAATAATAATAATTAATAATAATTTTATTTACAGTCACAGACCAAAATACAAGTGCAACAAAAAACAAAAAGAAAAAGTGCAATCACAAACAATTAATACCAGAAGCCTTGGCTAAAGGGAATTACAACGTTCTCCTCTAATAGTTACAGCGCTTAAGAAAAATTTTAAAACCTGAGAAGTAATAATGCAGGACAAAAGAATTGTAATGCTTATTATTTGTGATGGGTTTATAAGTGTTTTTTTAGGGAAGTCTAAATTGCCGAGACATAAAGTTGGTGGAAAACTTGCAGTAATTAGAGGTTATGTGGCATCACAATTTATTTAAATTATACTCAAGATCAATGTTGCTGGGCTTTAGGGTGAAGCAAAGTGCTTAAGTCTGACTAACAAGGAAGGGATGCAAAATGCAAAGTGGCTTCATCATCAATGAGAGCATCCCTTCTGACCTTATGCTTTTTTTTCAGGAACTAGACAGCACTGAGCTTTTTTGCTACCAGCCCCAAAGTCATCAAAGTCATCTAAACCCATAAAGAACTTAAACCAGGTTAAAGTTTAGAGATCCCGTATTCAAATACCAGGAGAATTATGACTATTTCCTTAGACTGCAAGGAACACTTTTAAATTGAACACCCTCAAGCTAATATAATGACATTTAGAAATAATACAGAAATAGCCATGCATTCTTATTCCAAGAGAATATTCTCTTTTTTTCAAAGACATTTTACCACGTCACGTTCAAGATACTGCCAAGTGCACATAACCATGCTTACTGGGTTTTATATGGATTTGTTCTTTTCTGGGAGTTGAAAGTATGTCATGTGGACTGAAGTTCTTATAAGTTGGAGCAGAAAATATACTAGCCTGCCATGAGAAATGATTTCTCTGCTTGGGCCACTTATTCTTCCTCCAAATAAGGCAACAGGCTGTCCAGATAGCTGCACTGTCTCCAGTGCTCATTCCATGTTGTCCACTGACCATCAGGATCAGAAAGTGCTTCAGAAAAGTATGGTCTTAATGATCACTTTGAATAAATTAAGGCATCGTGGACAATACAAGTCTCCAGAGTATGCGCTGGGTCCAAATATCTCACGATTTGGTTGAGGAAGCTACAGAAAACTCCAAGGCTATCATAGTACACATCTGTTTTGCCTACAAGATCTTATGTTGAAGTCCCCTCATGTAAGTAAAAGTGAGAGAACTGAAAGGAGTTAATGAAAGGAGAGAGAGCATCAATTAGTCCTTCTGTTTCTTAGTATCATGTTTTGCAAATGACATAGATGTGTCCATAAAGTAGCATTTTCTAGGCTTGGCAATTTTCAATTTTATGAATGTAAACTCCTAGAATTTTCAGTAACAGCTATGCTGGCTGGGAAATTCTGGTACTGAAGGAAGTTATCAAGATTGGGATATATTGCTTTAAAGTAACTAGGACTCAAACTTGACTTCAAGAAGATTTTCATCTTTTCCTCCATCCTTTCTTCTTTTTACTGGTAGCCTGAAGCCAGGAATCATTTTATTCAATATTTTATATTAAATCATGTGCACATTTATTAAAGTAAAAAAGTTTAATCCTAGGACCTTGTTAAGCACTTACTAAAAAAGCAAATCACAGTGGCCCCTTTGTCTCCTGACTGTTTCAGGCAGACCAGACTCTACTGTACCATCATTAATCTAAACACATTTTATCCTTTAATGTTCCAAAGCAATTGATCCAACTTTTACCCTGCCAGCATTTATAAATTCTCAAATCCTTGGTTCTCAAATGGATTAATAAGCCAAAAAAATTGCAGGCAAAGTGAGGGGAAGATTAAATAAGGAGATTACTGCAGCCCCCCCCCCCAAAAAAAAACCCTTGGAAAAGTAGCCAATTGAAGAGGAAAATCATTGAAAAGTCAGGTTATAGGTTTGTTTGGTAGTCTGTTCTGACACTGAATAATTCTGTCCTGAAAATGTTTTAGGAATGATCAGTTTCACATTATATTTCCACAGCTTATAAAGGTTTCTTTGTCAAAATATGTATATAAGCCTGTAGCAGTTTCTCTTACAGTGTCTGTGAGCCCCCACATAGTTGACAAATGCAAGAAGTGAGAACAACATGGATTTCAGAAATGCTAGTCTGGGGATAAAAATATAATCTTGAAAACTCTTAAGAGTAAATTCCCAGGCAGACTTATAACGAGCCAATTAAGGCAGAGTCTGTTTGAAAGTTTCCTTCCCACAGTCCCAACATCTGAGATGTGTTGCCTCTTCTCACATCATTTTAACTCCTCCTTCCCCATTTCCCTCCCACAGACTCTTAAGCTATGAAACCTGAATGAGTAATTGTTGAAATAAAGGCTGAAATTGAGATACCATATCTAGAATACAAAAATTCTGATTGTACCATTTAATGACCCTAGATCAGTGGTGGCGAACCTTTTTAGGTTCGCGTGCCAAAAAGGGGGGTGCGCACGCTAGCGCGCGCTAGCGTGCCCACACCCATTCCCTCCCCCCACGCATGCGCACAACACCCCCCCATGCTGCCCCCTGCGCATGCGCACACACACACACGCCCCCGCGCAAAGACCTTACCGGAGCCTGGGACGACGAAACGGGCAAACCGGAAGTGCGGAAAAACGCACTTCCGGTTTGCCGGTGAGCTGTTTTTTGCACTCCGGAGGGTTCAGGGAAGCTCCCTGAAGCCCCGGAATACAAAAAACTACAAAACGGACAAACCGGAAGTGCGGAAAAATGCACTTCCGGTTTGTCTGTTTTGTAGTTTTTTGCATTCCGAAGCTTCCCTGAACCCTCCGGAATGCAAAAAACAGCTCACCGGCAAACCAGAAGTGCGTTTTTCCGCACTTCCGGTTTGCCGGTGGGCAACGCTCGCGTGCCGTCTGCTATGGCTCCACGTGCCACCTGTGGCACGCGTGCCATAGGTTCGCCACCACGGCCCTAGATAGATATGATACTGCCATCTGGTGGTCATTTGGATTTTGGGTTGTATTAGGTCCGTGATGGCGAACCTATGGCACATAGGTGGCATACAGAGCCCTCTCTGTGGGCATGTGCGCCGTCGCCCCAGCTCAGCTCTCCGTGGCGTTTCTTTCGTGAGCTTCTGTTTTCCTGAAAACGACGAAACAGAAGCTCAAGAAAGAAAAAGATTTCAGAGCTGCTGGTGTTGGGATGCCGCGCCTCCCGCCAGCCAGCTGGTCTTCAGGTCTCTGCTGTGCATGTGCGCATGTTCGCACATGTGCGCCACACCTTACAGTTTGGGCATGCACACACGCAGTTTGGGCACTCGGTGCCTAAAAGGTTCGCCATCACTGTATTAGGTCATTCTAATAAAATATTGTTGTTCCTAACTATCACCAAAATCTGGATCATCATAAAAATTGGTTATAATTGGTTATAACAGAATATTGAGCAATCTAAATTTCTCCCTTGGTCTAGAATTCTCCTCTTGCCTTTGAACACTTAAAAATAAATCTCAATTTGATGTGCACGTGAATTTGTAGTAGTGAACAATAGATAGCCCTACTACCACCGCAAAATATGACTTCAAAGAGTGCTAGACCATATTTGATCCAATTACTTTAAATTTGCCTGATAAACTAACAGGAAAATCTCCACAGCCATGAGCAAATTATGTTGGTTATAGTGATATTGGTTTGATAGGTGCATTCAATAATATCTGCAGGTTGATTTATGAAAGATCACAGGCTGATTCCCTTCCATCCTTTTTCAGACTAAACAGTCCTTCATTCACAGAAGAAAACCTTGGGAAACTGGGCAGCACTCTACCAAAAATTCCTATTGTGTTTAGGAACCATTTAGCACATGAAGAATGGAACTCTTTTAGAATATGTATAAAGAGATAATTAGTATGGAATTCAACCAAGAATATCAGCAGGAAGGCTGTTCAATTAGTGTGAACATCTGTTGATTTTGTGGTGTCTTATCTCTCAAATGCAACAGTCTATGACTGTGTACATGGTGAATGTCCATCATACAACTGTAATTAATTTATAAGAGTGTATATTGAAGTGGTAAATTAGCAAAAGCAAGTGATGACCAATATTTTTTTAAAAAAAATCAAATGAAATGAAATAAAATATTTGGAATATTTTATTATTCATTGTTTCTCATGCATGGTAACCAATAGTAAATAAATAATAAGTTATTATTATTGTTGTTGTTGTTGATGATGATGATGATGATGATGATGTAAGGAGAAGACCTGGTTATGGCTCACTAATGGAAGACTGAAGAAGGAGACAGAGGGCTTGATTCTTGCAGCCCAGGAGCAAGCAATCAGAACAAATGCAATCAAAGCCAAGATCGAAAAATCAGCTGATGACCCAAAATGCAGTCTTTGTAAGGAAGCTGATGAAAAAATTGATCACATCCTCAGCGGCTAAAAGAAAATCGCACAGACGGACTACAAACAGAGGCACAACTACGTGGCCCAAATGCTTCATTGAAACCTGTGCCACAACTACCACCTACCAGTGGTAAAGAACTGGTGGGATCATAAACCTGAGAAAGTAGTTGAAAACAAACATGCCAAAATACTTTGGGACTTTTGAATTCAGACTGACAAGGTTTTGGAACATAATACACCGGACCTCATGATTGTGGAAAAGAAAAAAGTGTGGATCATTGATGTCGCCATACCAGGTGACAGCCGAATTGATGAAAAACAACAAGAAAAACTTAACCGATATCAGGATCTTAAAATCGAATTACAACAACTGTGGCATAAACCAGTACAGGTGGTCCCAGTGGTAATCGGCACACTGGGTGCTGTGCCAAAAGACCTTAGCCGGCATTTGAAAACAATAAATATTGACAAAATTACGATCTGTCAGTTGCAAAAGGCCACTGTACTTGGATCTGCACGCATCATACGAAAATACATCACACAGTCCTAGACACTTGGGAAGTGTTCGACTTGTGATATAGTGATATGAAATCCAGCATATAAATCTCGTTTGCTGTGTAGTACTGTTTTTTGTGTAAATAGTAATAATAAATAATTTTGAATCCTGTAAACAATTTGGGCAATCCTTTATAATAACTAAATAATTTATTTGAAAAATGGCTCATGGATTCGAGCTCTCAGCATTTGAAATGTGAAATATTTGTTTTGGAAAAAGATCAGGATGTTATCTGTAATTTCCAAATCCAGATCTGATCTGATATGAAAATTTCAGCCTAGATTACATCTGGCTACTACTCTATGTAAGAGCTGAAATACAAGAGAATACTGTACCAGTAAGTCAATGCAATAAGTGGAAAAAATAAATGTTTATTCCAGGCTGTTATCTATTGAGAGATGACACCAAAACCAATTCTAGCTGAAATGAGTATTAAAATACCTCTCTTGTATGTTTCCCCACATATACATTTATCTGGTGGCAGTTTGAGTATCACTATTTTAATTCTGATGGACTTCCCCATAGTGCCACAGACCAAAACTAGATCTGGGGAACTGAAGGAAATCAACATTAGCGGGCACAACATTCTACCTGCTGCTGCTGTTTCTCAGTTGCTCAGGGTAATTCTGTACTACAGCCTAAGCTGATTATCTCCTACGCTGCTCCATCTGTTTCTCAAGCCAATTTCAGTAATTCCAGTCCAGATCAAATTCCATTGGCAACAAGGCCAGGCTGGCACTCAGCTGGCTACCACATGTCCTGATTGGTCATTCCTCTGCATCATGCCCTTCTTGGTTGAGGGGCATGGAGAATGATGATTCATAGAATGGCCAAGGGTTGGACACAACTGAATGGCTGACAACGATGATGACAACGGTCTGATTTTATGTAATGGAGTTGATTAATGTATGCTAGAAATTGAGGGTATAACTTAGTTATCAATGAAGGAGTATATATATATATATATATATATATATATATATATATATATATATATATATATATATATATATATATATATATATATATATATATATATATATATATATATATATACATACATACATACATACATACATACATACATACATACATACATACATACATACATACATATATATATATATATATATATATACATACATACATACATACATACATACATACATACATACATACATACATATATATATATATATATATATATATATATATATATATATATATATATGTTAGGTATGAACTGGCATCATCTAGTTGTGTGTGACTATAAAATGATGATAGAATGATGATAATAGAAGAATGAGTTTGGGGCAACACTCTGCAATATTTTGAATCAATGTGTTGAGGGGAAAATATTATATTAGGTGACACAAATAGATGGATATAAATGAGATAAAAGACTTCAGAAAAACAAAGTTATTGATATATTGAGTCAGGAAAATGTCTGTTTTTCTGTTTAACAGGGAAAACAGCGAACAATTCCAAGTTAAATATAAATAGTGAAAAATTAGAACTTATTACATAATTTGCATTCTTCTAGAATATTTATTAAGGTTGGTCAAATTGATGGGAGAATTTTTTGATGTGCAAATGCTTTTATAAGGATAGTAGAGAGAATATAGGTTATTGCAAGAAATGAATCTATGTCAATGAAGTGGTTTGATGGTATAAAGCAGATGTCTTCAAACTTGGCAACTTTAAGACTTGTGGACATCCACAAGTCTAAAGTTGCCAAGTTTGGGGACACCTCCCCCCCCTGGTATAAAGTGAATGAATGGTGCTAGTGTGAGAGAATCAAGAACAAGAGGAGGATCAAGAAAGTGATGGCTGACGAAAGTTTATTCTAGATTTGTTTTTCTTTTCCCAAGATCATTGTCTGGTGACTACACAAATTCTAGTTTGAAAGATTTAATCTTGTTAAATTCATGCTGAACAGAAGCCAAAGATCTATATCATTAAAGAGATGTATATAAAGAGTGCATGGAATATTAACAATTATTTAATTTGTTCCTATCATCATTTAACTTTAGTAGCTGCTTTTTTATGTAAGAAAAATACATGATAATTTAGTTGGAAATAAATGTTTTGGCAGTTTTGTAGAGCAAATATGAGAATGTTACCAAATCTCTGTTTTAAAAAAAAATTAATACAATTTTCTACTCCATCTGATTAATAAAATATTTATTTTGAAGATATATCCAAAGTGTCTGTAAAGTGGAGGGGTTTTTTTTTCAGATAAAGATATAAGTTCCACTGGAGTTTTGACTGAAATTGTAATACCAGTAATGTCATATTCTTCCATTACAGATATCAAGTGAGATACCAGAATATAATGAAATATTTTTTAAAATAATTTTATGGAACATCCTAAAAAAGACACATTTCTTTAACATTTATATTTTTATTTCTATTCCAAAATATAAATGGAAACAATTTGGAAATGGAAACAATTTATTAGAAATAATTTTATTTGCAGAACTTAAAATGGAGATCGTATATCAATGAATAAACTTTAATAAATCTTTTAATTAAAGATTGTTCATTGATATATGATCTACCTTTTTTAGCTTTCTAGTTTAGTTGCTGTGTTAATTTTTCAACTAAAACTATGGTTTTCATTTTAAAATACTGTTTAAAATGTAATACAGGTAGTCCTTAACTTACAACCAGTCATTTTCAACTATTCGAAATACAATGCGCATGAAATGATGCTTTATAGGCCATTCAGCACTTCTAGTTGTCATAAGGTGTCATGCCAACCCATGTGGTCATGTGCATTTTAGGCTCTTGGCAACCAGATCACCTTTACAACCAGTTGCACTATTCCATGGCCATATGACCATGGTTTGTGATGGTTTTTTTTTTACCAGTTTCCAGCATTTTTTGACAGTTTCTGACAAAGCATGCCCATTGGATGAATAGTGTTTATGGAGATTCTCAGTCATCTAGGTAAGGGGTCTCCAACCTTGGCGACTTTAAGACTTGTGGACTTCAACTCCCAGAATTCCTCAGCCAGCTTTGCTGGCTGAGGAATTCTGGAAGTTGAAGTCCACAAGTCTTAAAGTCGCCAAGGTTGGAGACCCCTAAGTCATGGTTGTCCCGAAGGTGCTTTTTCAAGAGAACCAAAGAACCTTCTTGGACAAGAAGCTAAACGTCTTCAAGGCAAAACAAAGAAAACCCAATTGCCTCTTGAAAAAGCACCTTTGGATCCTTGGATGAATAGGTTTACACTTGGAACCATGGAATGTGCTTAATGATTAATGATTTGCTTAACCACCACTGCAAAAAAATGTAAAATTGGGTCCAGTCAGACGAGTGCCTTGAATTATGACTATATCAGCTTATGACCATAAGTCCAGCCCCAATATTGGTCGTAAGTTGCGTAGTACCTATAGTACACTTTTTCGATATTTTACAATAGTATTGGCAGCCAACAACATAACCTGAATTAATTTCTTGTGTTGCAGTACAGCAGATATTAGAAGGGAAATGTGCAATAAAAATACAAGTATTAATTATTAAAGAGTATTATGACCATTTTTCAATTTTCTCAAGTACCATCAGCTGAACTGAGTAACTTAAAGTGCATTGTCATCACAGACAGCAATCTGTCATAGACTTTGTTGCAATACTTACAACACAATTTAGAAAAAGCTTAGTTAATATGATGCAATTTTTAATGGAGCAAAAATAGAGGAAAAAATTTCTATATTGTTAAGAAAGATACATATGTTCATGAAGTCAAATTTGACTCAATCTGCCTTTCATTATTTAGCGATCAATTATAGATAGCTTGCCAAATAGATTTAAAAATAATGTTATACTATAAAGAGTCTCAAGATGAGTCAACAAGTACACTTGTTGTGTCTACATCCCATATAGTTTTCAAACATTTAAGAGAAGCCATTGAATCTGATACTCTTTTTTTTGTATAATACTGAGGTCTGTGCATGTTCCTGTTTATCTGAGCTTACTATATTCTTTCTACTTCAAAGGATGTGGAATTCATTTGTCAACTCTAAATAGGAAGCTTCATATAAATTATGAAACCCAACCGTTTTAGAGAACACCCATGGTGTAAATGTCCATGAGATTCTAAGTTGTTCCTTTACCAGTACAGAAAACCTCAAAGGGTTTATAATACAGTTAGTATAATCTCATTTTCATGACTTTAAGCAGCTTTGATTTTCAGCTGCAACCTTTCCACCACGATTCTTTAGTTCTTGTGGACTGATGCATTGTCTTCTAATAATATAATAAAATATGTTTATATTCCTTAGATTTCCTCATAGATTTTAAGAATGCTTGTCAAGGCTGGCCAAAAAACGTTATGAAGACTGAAAATTTTCCCCCCAAGAAACAGTTTTGATCTTATTCACAAGCTTTCTTAGAAACTTTTAGGAACACTTTAAATGAATAGTCTTATCAGACTGCTTTAGATCCAGAAGACAACCAGGTAGTACAATTATATTGTGTTTATTGCATAGACACAGTAGAGCAGAAGCCATCGACCCAAAACCCTTTCCCCCAGAACACACAAACATGGGTAATCTTTATGTTCCCATTTTGTTTCTCCAAAGGACTATGCCACTGATTATGCCTTGACTGTGTGGCCAGGATTCAATTGTTGTTTAAAAAGTGAAACATCTTCTAATTAAACCTTATTTTATGCATACTTTTTTTTTATTACCAATATTTGAAGTCTGCTTATTCATATGACTCTTGACAGCTTCCAATATACAGAGCCAAAACATTTATAATGCGGCATGTTAAAATGAAATCAGTTGCTGTTCTAATTAAAATATTACATTTTCAAATGCCATATGGTAGAGAACTGTCTTCATCATTTTGGTGATAGGGAACAAACTGAATTCAGAGGGGATGCTTTTCTGAAAAGGTGGGACTATCATTCAAAAATAATCTCCGCTAAGGTGGGCATCCCCTTCCTTGTAAAATGATGTAATTCTACCCAGAGGTGATTCTGAAGGTTAAAAGGCCTAAGCTATATAATATGTGATGAAATGTCTAACAGAGCCAGTGAAAGCAAAGGAGGAATAAGACCATTGTAAAAGATGAATGAAGGATGTGGAGATTCTATGGTACTTTAATGAGCAACCCATTAATCACTGTATTTCTACAGGTCACTGATATGTACTTTGTTGTAGCTACTGGTATCTCCAATTGCTTTGGTTCCTATCAGAATGGGATTTTTTCCTACAACAAGGATGAGCTAGAGACTCAGAGAAACTCCACTTTAGTTATTTGATATAAGACAGTGATGGCGAACCTTTTTTTCATTGGGTGCCAAAAGCGAGCGAGCGTGCGTGCCCACATCCATAATTCAATTCCCCCATGCGCCCCACCCCCCAGCGCATGCGCATGTAACCACCCCCTGTGCTAGCCCCACCCCCCATGCATGCACACACGACCCCCCCATTTCCCAACTTCTGGTGGGCCCATTTTTTGCCCTCCCCAGGCTCCAGAGGCTTCCCTGGAGTCTGGGGAGGGTGACAACCTCCCCCGACCCTCTGGAGGTCAGAAATGGCCCATTTCCTGACTTCCAGTGGGCCTGGTAGGCCCGTTTTTCACCCTCCCCAGGTTCCAGAGGCTTCCCTGGAGCCTGGGGAGGGTGAAAACACCCTCCCCCCCCCAGAGGCCCTCCGCAGGCCGAAAATGCCCTCCCAGATCTTCCGTGCGAGCTGAAAATCAGCTGGCTGGTGCGCACATGCATGCTGGAGCTGAGCTACGGCAATGGCTCGTGTGCCAGCAGATATGGCTCCACCTGCCACCTGTAGCACGCGTGCCATAGGTTCGCCATCACAGATATAAGATGGACAGGATAACTGCTTTGATAGGCTTTCAGGATTCTGTTACTCTACTGACAGTAAAGGTCTTTCCAGAAATCAAGTGAATTTAAGTAGGGAGCTTCTCAGGGTCTGTCACTAATATGTCTTTATAGGTAATTATCAGCACCTTGCATTGGGCAATGGAAGTCTGCTGGCAACCAGAGCAACTTTTATCTGTCTGCAAGTAGGCAGCCAGCTTCAGCTTCTGAGTTATCTTCAAGGGCACCCAAATAAAAAAATGTTACAGTAGTCTAACTGAAAGATGAGCAGAAAAATGAGTTGTCTTCAGAGCCACTTAGTTTATTTATTTATTATTTATTTATTTTAGTGTTCTTATATGCTGCCCTACTCCCTGGGGACTCAGGGCGGCGTGCAACATTTGAAGAACAACTAAACAATATAGTAAATTTAATAACAATTTAAAATGAATTTTAAAAAACATCCAAAATCATACATACATGGGGGAGACCTAAGATGTAAAATGGTCTCAAAGCCCTGCCTGCAAGGAGAGCCATGTCTTAATGGCTTTTCGGAAGGCCAGCAAGGTGGGGATCATTCATATCTCTGGGGGTAGTTGGTTCCAGAGAACAGGGGCCCCTACAGAAAGGCCCTCCCCCTAGGCCCCGCCAGCCGACATTGTTTGGTCCCACTCTGTGGGACCTGACCAGTCGAAGAGAAGTATGAAGTAGGATGCGGTCCCGGAGGTAACCTGGTCCTAAGCCATGTAGGGCTTTAAAGATGAGGGTTCAAGAGAGGGTGCAACTGCCAAACCCATTTTCTACTGATATCACCTGCTGTTTCAGCAGGAGTCATGAGTCCAGAAGGATTCCAAGATCAGTATACCAGCTCCTTCAGGGAAGTACAAACCATCTAAACGAAGTAAGAGATAAAGCCAGGGAAGTTCTGTACCAACTATAACTCTGCCTTTACTGGAGTTCAGCCTCTATCTGTTCCTCACCATCCAATCCTCATAACATCCAAGCAACTCATCCGGGACTTCTATTGCAACTCCGTCTTGATTTTCCCACTGATTTGGAAAGTATAAATCGGTATATTGATGACACCTGACATAATACATACTATTAATAATACAAACTACTTCAACTTCCTCAGTAGTTTCACAGATATTAAATAAAAAAGGGGGAATGGTCAGGTTTTGGAGTATCCCACGCTGGTATGCCCAGTGTTGAGTTCGACCTCTCTTCCCCCAATACGACTAATTGAGTGGTAAAGAGATGAAACACTGCACAACAGGGCCTCCAAATCCTAACTCTGGGAGACATTCCGAAAGGATACCACTGTGAAGTCTGCTTTATTGTTGTTTTGATTTCTTTTTAATTGTTCTCTTTGTACTTTAGCAATTAAGACAATGATAAAGCATATTTTTTTAAAAAAGAGTTTATACACTGAAATTCAGCCACAATCCAAATTATAAAAGATATTTTCCACTGATTGTCATTAGAAAATGAATAAAATAGCTGTGCCAATCTGCCAATAGGTTTAACATATTGATACAACTTACCGGTAAATACCGTATTTTTCAGAGTATAAGACGCATCTTTCCCCCCCCTAAAAGAGGCTGAAAATTTGGGTGCGTCTTATACTCTGAATGTAGCTTTTCCGAAGCTTGTTTTACGGCCCTAACAAGGTGCTAACGATCTTCCCTGCTCTTCCAGGCTTGCAGGCTTGTTTTCCCAGCTTGCAGGCTCCCTCCGAAAAAGGTTTTATCAGCCCTAACGAGGTGCTAACAAAGAAATAATAACTAATGTCTTAATAGCTGGCCATCAGCATCCCAATTAACCAATAAGAAGCCACACCCAACCAGGGACCACATAAATAGTGTGAATAGAATAGCCCAAAGTACACATTCCGGTAGAGAGACAAGTTCCCTGAGGATGGGCTCCAGCACAAGTCTGAAAGCTCAGAAGATTAAACCTCTGGTCTTGGTCTAACCCAGATTCATCCTGCAACATTATCCTGGGACATGTACCGTATTTTTCAGAGTGTAAGATGCACCTTTGCCCCCCCCCCCCCCCGCAAACAAGGCTGAAAATTTGGGTGCGTCTTACACTCCGAATGTAGCTTTTTCGAAGCTTTTTTTTCCAGCCCTAATGAGATGCTAACAATCTTCCTGGCTCTTCCCGGTTTGCAGGATTTTTTCATTGCTACTCCCTCTGAAGAAGTTTTTTCCAGCCCTAAGTCTTTGCAGGCTTGTTTTCATTGCTACTCCCTCCGAAGATGATTTTTTCAGCCCTAACCAGGGGATAAAATAATTTGCTGAAGCTGACCAGACTAAGGACACTAGCCAGATGAATTCCTTGTAGGTAGATTTTCCCCCCTATTTTCCTCCCCCAAAACTAAGGTGCGTCTTATACTCTGGTGCATCTTATACTCCAAAAAAAATACGATACTTGCTAATAAAACAATAAAGCAAAAGAGTAAAAAAAAATCCCAGCCTTACTACACATTCTTCAAAGGATGGAATCCTCGTCTTCATCATGTCTCTGAATGCAAAGGCTGATTGTGCCTTACTTAGAATAAATTTGGAATTAGTGAAAGTATTTAAACTTTTTTTCGAAAATCATAATTTGAAAAGAAATCGAGAAGGCTGGAAGGCTAGTGATAGTTTTTTCTCGTAGTACATAGTTTACATTTCTTCCAAGTTTTAATTAAATTTTGTCTGAGCTTAGGAATTTAAACACAGTGGGTTTCTTTTTTTCTTACAGTGCATAATTAGCCTGCCAGATAAATGTTTACAACTGCATAAAGCTATAAACAAAGAAGTACACAGTGAAACAGTCAAAAGAAATGTCTGAACAAAGGGCTGCTTTACATTTTATCAGACAGCCCCTATCCTTGGGTCTTGCTAAAATAGTCAGGCAGACATTCTGCTTGCATCAGATAAACTAGTCAAATCCAATAATCCCAGTAAAGTGTGAAGGAACTTTCAAATACCCGTTGTTCCAGCACACTGTCAAATTCTTCACCAGTATCAATACTAAACCTAGAAAGTGTGCAAGAATGCTAGTTAATATAGCTGAAATTACACAATTAATATTACTT
The DNA here is from genome assembly GCA_023053685.1 of Diadophis punctatus similis. Classification (NCBI taxonomy): domain Eukaryota; kingdom Metazoa; phylum Chordata; class Lepidosauria; order Squamata; family Dipsadidae; genus Diadophis; species Diadophis punctatus. Next base: position 39,074,627 of record JALIGW010000004.1, on the reverse strand, counting down.
ATCCAAAAAAGATTAATTATCCTCATTGCAAGACAGGGCAAAACTATCATTGCTGTTTTAAGATTCTATCAGCCTGATCTAAAACGATAAGATGTTCAGATTTCATTTTCAGTTAGCAATTTTTGGATGGAAGACAGACAGACAGCTTTCTTGGAATTCTTGAAATCACAACAGTCAATATTTCTCAAGAGGTTTAGGAATATTTCCAAGCCACTATTTGATTATGTGCCATCAAGTCAGTGCTGTTAGTGACCATATAGATTTTCTCCATGAGGATCTGTCCCCAACCCGGTCATTTAAATCTTCTGAAATTGTACCCATTACAAATACAGTCCATCTGCCTTGCTGGCGTCTTTTTTTTTTCTTCCTCATTTTCCAGCAGTATTGACTTCTAAAGAGGGCTAGGTCTTCACATACTGTGTTCAAAGTCTGATAATTTGACTCTTGTCATTTGTATCTTGAATGAGAATTCTGAGCGGGTTCAAAAGAGCCACCCCGCTTTCTATACTTCTTCTTCAAAATCCAATTTTTGCTTTCATAGAGTGTCATAAGGGAAAATATTACCTGCATAATTCTGGTTTCTTGTAAGTATAGACACATCATGGCATCTGAATATCTTTTCCAAGATCTTCATGACTGCTTTGCCAAGTGCTAACCCTAACCCTATAAGTATATCTTGACTGCGGGTTCCTTTATTGTTAATCTTCATTGTCAGTTCTAAGGCTGGTTGCTGTATCTGTTATCATTGTATATTTAATCTCTAATCAGGTATAGTAAACACATCATCATAGCAGGTTCTTGAGATTTCTTTCTCCAATTTTATAGCCACGTTTATCTTCTTCCAACCTGGTTTCTTCTAAATATACAGTAAATGGGTTGAATATAGGTTGATTAAAAGGTTGAATAAATAAAGGAACAAATATGACTCCTTTGCAAATTTATTCTGCCATGTTCAATTCAGAGAGTGGGATTTCCATTTTTCTCAGCACATTCCATACTTGATTTTGTTGGAATGTGGGAATAGATAGGGGGGAAAACCTAGACACACAAACACAAATAGTGATTAAAGGTAGCACTGTTAATTAGTGTACAAACACAATGCAAAGTGTGTTTAGAAGACTGTGTGTGTGTAATTTTATGCATGTTTCTCAATATCTATTATCATCTCTATCTCTGTGTATTCTACTATCAGACTTAACTTAATAAGAATTTAGCTAAATGACTTAAATTTTACCAGTTTCCTAGTATAGGTAGTCCTCGACTTACAACAGTTCATTTAATGACCGTTGAAAGTTCCAACAGCACTGAAAAAAATGACTTATGACTGTTTTTCACACTTTCAATTGCAGCATCCCCAATGGTCACATGATCAAAATTATGATGCTTGGCAACTGGTTCATATTTATGACAGTTGCAATATCCCAGGATCATGCGATTACCTTTCGTGGTATTCTGACAAACAAATTCAATCGGGAAGTTAGATTCACCTAACAAATTTGGTATTAATTTAACAACTGCGGTGATTCGCTTAACAACTGCGACAAGAAAGGTCATAAAATGGAGCAAACTCAATACATGTCTCACTTAACAACAGAAATTTTGGGCTCAATTGTAGTCGTAACTCAAGGACTACATGTAATACAAGATGCTTCACTGCTGATGTGTTCCTCCTTCCATGCTTGCTTACATTCAGGCTTAGGAATGCTAACAACTTCTTCCCTTAATATTCTTTTGTCTAGTTCTCTAGCACTTGGCCCATATGGAGTTCACCCTGCCACTGTTTAGAGTCCAGGGCTGTGCTTTCTTTCTGCTGGCTCTTTTCTACAGCTTCTTCTTTCTTCCAGCTACCTCAGGCACCTTCCTGGATTTTCTCCCTGGCCATGGATCCCCTGTCTTCTGGTTCTTCCACATGTTGCTTCCTCTGCTCCATGCCTTGTCCAGCCACCCCTCACTCCAGCAATACCTTCTACCAAACTTAGAAGAAAACCCTTCCCTTTTCTCTACCTGTTCTGGATTCTTTTATACTTCTTTTTTTTTTGAAACACACATGGCAGCTTGCTAGTGTCCTAAAGAGTTAAACTGCCCTCCATCCTCCATCCCTCCCCCACTTTCTCAGCAAGTGCTTACATGCCTAAGTGGAGCAGCTGTCAGTAAGATCACTACAATGAAAAAAAAAACCTATGACTTGGTAATTGCATGGACCATTTTTCTGTTTCAGAGCAATTCATTCTTCCATAGAAATGCTCAACACAATTGAATGTACAGGCATGCCACTATATGTAACTATTCTCATAATAATATAATATATAATATTATATATATAATATACAGTAATATCATAATATAAGATATAATATAAGAATATATATAATATACCGGTATAATATAAGATATAATATAATATAAGAACATCATTCCTCTCACCCATCTCCTCCCACTAATAACTGTATGACTCTTTGTTGCTTGTATCCTTACAATTTATATTGACTGTTTCCTAATATGATTTGATTGCTTATTTGTACCCGGACTATCATTAAATGTTATACCTTATGATTCTTGACGAACGTATCTTTTCTTTTATGTACACTGAGAGCATATGCACCAAAACAAATTCCTTGTGTGTCCAATCACACTTGGCCAATAAAGAATTCTATTCTATTCTATTCTATTCTATTCTATTCTATTCTATTCTATTCTATTCTATTCTATTCTATTCTATTCTATATGCACCAACACAAATGCCTTGTGTGTCCAATCATACTTGGCCAATAAAATTCTATTCTCTCAGCCTTATATGATCTTTAGGAGTTTAATCATGCCAAGATGCAAAAGATCCACAATCACACAAATAAACTACATTAGAGGAGGGCAAGGCTCCTGCTAACTGCCCCACATCAGCCAGAAGGATGGCACAGGGTAGCAGATTCATGTCAAATTGGCAGTAAGTCTAGTTAAACATTAATTAGTAAGTTATAGTCATAATTAAGTACTGTCCTTCACAGTATGGGAGGAACCTTTTTTGTTTGAGGGCAGATGTTGAGACATTCAAGATGAATGGTATGACCTAAGAATGGGTAGAATCAGAGCCAAGAGTGAATTGTGATACCCTGACCTGTGATTGAACTGTATCTTAAATTGGTACCCATAGACTTGCTTGTACAAGCTAGACTTTCCTTACCTCAATTAGACAATTATTTCCCTGCTTTTGTCTTAACTAGGCATGGCCTGCAGCAAAAATACCTACCAACTGGCCTTGGTCACCTTTTCTATCCTTATGAGTTTATTAAGCTTACTTCTTTTAAGAGAGTTTGCCATAGAAAACTCTATAGCAAATTTTTATATATGCTTTTATGTCCAGCAAGAAGAAGAATTTGCAAACTTGATTATACAGTAATCCCAATCAGATACCCTCACTATTCTCTTAACAGAGATTCTTCTTTGATTTAGACAAAAAAAAGGTATACTTTCAGCTGCAGGAGATCTTAGCAATGTATCTAAGTATCTCACAGAAAGGAATAATTTTAAATATTAAAAGCTTTTGGATGGTGCTTTCAAAATGGCTGTTATAGGGATGTCTGGCTATAAGAATGCAAACAGATGGGTGCTCCCAGAGGTGGGATTCAGCAGGTTCTAACCAGTTCTGGAGAACCGGTAGCGGATATGTTGAGTAGTTTGGAGAACTGGTAAATACCACCTCTGACTGGCCCTGCCCCCATCTATTCTCTGCCTCTTGAGTCCCAGCTGATTGGGAGGAAATCGGGATTTTGCAGTAACCTTCCCCTGGAGTGGGTGAGAATGGAGATTTTACAGTATCCTTTCCTTTCCATGCCCATCAAGCCATGCTCACCAAGCCACGCCACACCCACCAACCCATGCCCATAGAACCGGTAGTAAAAAAAATTGAATCCCACCACTGGGTGCTCCCTTCCATTCTCAGCTTACTGTAATACTTTTTTTCAGGATAGGAAGGACACAGTTCTTCTGGGTTGTGGTTGCATCAACTTTTTATAAAATTCAAAATACTTATGGATCCAGTGCGAAAATTTATATTACAGAAGTAGTTTAGTTTTAGTTTAGTTTAGTTGTTTAGTTTAGTTTAGTTTAGCTTAGCTTAGCTTAGCTTAGCTTAGCTTAGCTTAGCTTAGCTTAGCTTAGCTTAGCTTAGCTTAGTTTAGCTTAGCTTAGCTTAGCTTAGTTTAGTTTAGTTTCACTGATGCCCACATAACACCTGTGCTCATTTTTAGTCATTCTAAAAATAAAAATGTTTACTATATAGAGAAGTTAAGCCTTCCTTTCCACTCTGTATATCACTAAAATATCTTCGTCTAGTGACCTATCATTCAGTTAGTGTGAATTTTGCTAGAGATAATCCTTTGTGTTGCAATTTAAAATCCGCTAGTTTTGATAAGCACATGCAGGGCTCTGTATATTAGTCTTAAGCCACACAAGAGGGACTGAAAGGTCCAGCAATATAGACATAATAAATGACAGAAAGATTTAGTTGAATACATATGAACAAGGACAATTGTAACAATCTCGTTTCCATTCATTGGAGATTGAAGAAAGAGACTGAAAAGAAAGCTGTAGAAATTTGCAGACTTAGCTAAATATGAAAAAGACCCTGGTTCTTGTCTACAAACCTAATCTGCTCAAAAAACAACAACAATCTAGTACAAATAAAGGACTTAGGATTGTATCTTCTGGAGACAGATATTTGACATGGCTATTCTGTTTAATAATTTTCTGTAGACATCATCAGTCCATTCTGTTCCAGTAATATGGAATAATCACTATTTCTAACTGGCAGTCATATATTCATCAGGTCAAGAGATGCAATCATTTGATAATAACAAGACATAAGCCAACTAAGAACAAGCTGTCTGAATGTATTAGATTTTTCAGTCTGTCATGTGACTGGTGGCAGCCAGTTTTCACCCTTTTCCCTGTAACCACTAGCAACAGAAAAGCATGTGATGGTTCTTATGCAGTACAGTGGTCCTGTAATTGGGAATGTAAATCTGTAAACCAAATTAAGTACATGGGAATACTATTTTGAGTTATAGGAATGTCTCAGTGAATTTTACAAAGTTCTGAGAATAACAGCTGTCTTCAATAAATAGCCCATTGCTCTGCAAGGCACAGTAGAAGGAATATCTCATTGAAAAATAACAAAGTGACATTCAGCAAAATAGAATATTTTAACAATAGAGTAATGCTACTTTTTTCAGTAAAGCAGACACTCTTAATATAAGGTTATGCATAATTAGAGAAAACAGGTCCCAATTAACAGGCTTTATTATAGGAAGAATAGCAATAAGGCAGCAAAGTATAGGCATTTGGAATAAGGAAAATTTATATTAAAAAGGTAACTGATATTTTAATTGTTTTAGAAAAATTATCAGCTGAAAATTAGTTGTCATTTGAGTTCAATCAGTCTGATAATATGGGTTGCCTATAGCTCCTTTCATGTGTAGGTGAGATGCAGATGAGATTTTTTTGTGTTAAAATTAAAAAAAGAGATGTCTACCCAAAAGTGATATGCTCATATATACAGTTGTTGCTCTGACAAGATTGGCACCATACCTTCTCTTTCCTCCCTTATCTTCATTTAATCAAAGAGTCTCTGCCGTTAGAGTTTTATTTATTTGAAATACTACATTCTGAACTTCCAAACACCTCAAGTCAAACAACAACAATAGAAATACAATCAGAGGTGGGTTCCTCCTGGCTCGCACCAGTTCTATAGAACCGGTAGCAAACCGCTGCCGATGTCACGATGATGTCATGGAACAGGTTCTGACGGTGCCGGTCCATGGATGCCGTCATCTTTTTTCTTTTAATTTTTTTTCGATTTTTTGGGAAGGGGGATTTTTTTGCTGCTTTTTTTTCTGTGCATGTGCAGAAGCCGAGTTTCCAACACTGCACATGCGTCGCCATCTTGTTTTTGGCTTTTTTTAAAAAAAATGGAATTTTTGGCACTGCGCATGTGTGGTAACGCGGTGCGGGAGGAAGCGAACCGGCAGCAAGGTAAGTTAGAACCCACCCCTGTATACAATATCTAGAAATTATTTATATTTAGGAGTCATAACTGACAGAAAAATGGATCATAAGGACAGCAGTAAAAAATTGACAACTGAAATCAGCAGTCTAGAGCTGGGAACACTCCAAAGTCATTGGTCAATTTCTTCAACTGTTTCTAGTGGAAGGATTTTTTTTCAACCACAGTCTTAAAGACAAGATTGTCCCTTAGCAGTAAAAATAACACAAGAACTGAAAAAGCCCAGTGGGAGGTCTTCCTCAGTGATACCGTTTTTTTTTTTGAGACTAAACTCAATTGTAGGAAACCAGTCTGTCTATAAACTGCTGAGGAAAGGGCTGTACAATGAGAGGCAGGAAGTTTCCATATGCCTCTATCTATAGGTCACCTCATAACCAAATAAGGGTAAAAAGGTTTACTTTGAAATAATTTTCCAAAGAAATTCTCTTTCATCAAGTTGAATGAAAAATGAGTATAAAGCACAGGAGTGTTTCTCTGCCCAGGACATGTTATACATTGCACATCAGGTTGCTGAGATATAGACCTTTCTTTTAATTCCCAAGTTGTGTCCTCCAATAAAACTTCTGGGCCAGGAAGAGAGATATAAAACTCTACACTTAAACTTACCCAACAGAGATGGGTGTAAATTGCCATATGATTCCTTGTATCAACCTTACTCTTTTTAAAATGTTTTGGCACTGCAGAAGCTCCTGGTTGTCATGAATATAACATTCATTCATTCCCAGTCACTGATGAACTGCATGAAACTGATTGCTATTAAAATTCTGAAATTCTACAATTATTTCCTTTGACTAATAGTCACTTTATCTCACTATTTGTTTCTTATGAGAGCCAGCATGGACTGAACTTATAACTTTCTACATAGTGTTACCTCTAAATTATAGTTTCTGCTTACCAGCCATTACAGAAATCTGCTTCTTTTGTTTCTTCGTGAACCACAATACTTCCAATCAGATTTATTTCTTCTAACCATACTAATGACTTGTGCAGAAATAGAGAAGGTGAGAAGTCTTTTTTTTCTCACATATTGAAACAGAATTAATTTACACATGTTCACTTAAAATGTGCCTCATCTTTTATTTCAGAAAAATAGCTTTCGGATGAAAAATAATAAAAGACATAAGCAAGAGAGAGAGAGAAAGGGAGAGAAAGAGAAAGACAGAGATAGATAACAGAATAAAACACAAATGAATAAATAAGGAATTAAAAATATAAACATTATAGTTTTCTAGTGTATCATTATGAAAATTGAACATTATTCTAATGACTGAATGTTGCTATTAAGTTCTAAGAATTAAAACTTAATTAAGTTCATAGTCAATACAATATAAATCACCACATAAGATTCAAAAATATAGTAAATTCAATTAATGTTACTGAGAATTTATTTTGATTTGTATATCCTATGAAACTGAAATATAGACTCTACACGTACAGAAATTCTCATTTTGGTAAGGTATAAATACTGTCATTAAACTGTAGTCTAGGAATGGTTTCCAGTTTGAATTGAATTCCGTGTTAGATTTGTTTTTAAGTTATGAAATTATTCCAGTGTATTTCAGCTATTCTAGTTCTTCTCCCAAGTTAGCCATTCTTCTACTGAAGGGATCAGACAGCCTTTCCAGAAAAGGGCATATAATATATTTGCTACAAAAGCTGTTTCCATAGGTATCTTGAGAAATGGGAATGAGGGATAAATTATGTGTTGTGGCATTAATGTCTAAACTCTACTCCTTACTTTCTTGCATGTGACATTGTGATGCAAATACAAAAGAGCAAAGCTTGCATTCTGAAGTCTCAAATCATATGCCATCATGTTAGCTTCATCATATTTAGAAAAAGATGCCAATAGTTGTCTTTATAACTTAGGTTCAACAATCTTTCAGAGAGCTAATGAAAGGGAAAGGCCAATATCTTCTTGTTGAGTTAATCTTTTTTCCAACACTACTATTTTGTGAAAGAGTTACTAGGAAATTCAATGCTAAGGGAAAATAAGGTATAAAGACATAACATCATAGAATAAACTTAGCTGGATCAAACTAATGGATTATTTAGTAAGGCAATGGGTGGGAAATAAATGATCTCTCACACATGCTTATATTTTGGTTTTAATTCCTATCAACTCTAACTAAAATAGTCAATGGCAACCTGTGGTTTATGGCAATCTGTGTTGCTGCCTTGCATGATTACAGGTTATTAGATACAGACCTGCAATCATAACTGGTAGTGGGGTGGAAATTAGCTAAGCAGATACATTGTCACAAACTAAACCCTTCTATGACTATCAGATAAGCTTTTCCCCTCACAAATAGCTTTATTTCATTCCCATCTTCTTTCTAGAGATCATATTCATTCCTGGAAATCTGAAACATCTAACAATTCTATATTCTACCTAAGATACACAGATCTTTAAGAACAGTTCCTTCAGAGCTTTATAACCAGACTGTCAATTGGATAACCACTCCTTGCAATATGGTAGTCCTATAGGGTCCTCCTTGGTAGTCTCTGTGCTTGGTAGCTTTTTTTGCAGACATTTCATTACCAATCCTCAGGGCTAGAGGGGAGTGGGGTTTGTTCTTATTTTTATATATTAGTGGCTTGCCCTGTCCGTGTTGGTCAGAGTGTTCTTGATGGTTCCTTGATTAGGTTGTTGTTTACTGTTAGCTTGTTCACTTGTGTTGGTAGTTCCTGGAATGGGGTATTGTTTATGGGATTGCTGGTTTAGTGTTAATCTTGGTGTTAATCTCTGCTCATATGGACATTGGTTGCAAGTGAAGGGGTGTTTTGGTCTTTTTATTTCCTTTTGGCTTTTTGGTTGTCTCCTTTGAGTGATTTGTAGATATTGTCTATGTTCCTGTTGATGGCCAATTTGTCAGTGCCAGGCCTCCAGGAATTCTCTGGCATTTTTGGACCTGGTTTGATCTAGAATGTTCACAATTTCCCAGTTGAAGTTATGTGCAGTATGTCCATGTGTTGTGAAACAAGAGTTTTCATCATGTGTTTTGATTGCTAGTTGGTGTTGTGCTCTGCCAGTCTTGCCTGTTTGTCCTACACAGTAGTTGTCACAGTCCTTGCACTGTGCGTTGTAGATGACTCCTGTATTTTCATTTGGGCTGCTGGGCCTTTTTGTTTACTTAGGATGTTTTGGAGGGCTTTAGTTGGTTTGTGCACTATGGTGATGCAATGTGGTTGTAATAGTCTGTGGCGGTTTCTGAGATGTTTTTGACACAAGACAGTGTTAACCTTTTCATAGCTTGTGTTGGTTGTATTATGGTATGTTGAATTGTCAGGCACTTTTTGATAGTTATATAGACATCCATTTTGTGGGAAGACATTGTATAGATGGTCTGTTTACTTTTTTGCTGCTCAGGGCTGCTGTGTGTTTGTCTAAACCGTGTTATTACACAGCTCTTGCAGGTGGTTGGGTTGTTACTTTGGTAATGACACTTGGTTGGTGTGGGTAGTTTTATTGTAGATTTGTGTTTCTAATATGCCATCACTGCCTCTCCATATAAGGATATCTAGGAAGGGGGATGTGTTATTGTTTTCTTGTTCCTTTGTGAATTTTATTCCTTGAAGATGATGATAGTTTTGTGTGTTTTCTCTAGTTGGTCTTTTTTATTACGACAAAAATGTCATCTACATACTGGATCCAAACTTTGGGCTATATGTGTGGGAGTGCTCTAGATTCCAAGTGTTGCATTATAGTCTCACCTATGAATCCTGAAAGTGGTGATCCCATGGGTGTCCCTTTAATTTTTTTGATATATTTGTCTATTAACCTGGATATTTGGTCAGGCAAAAGTTTATAAAGTGCATGATTCTGGGTATTTAAATCCTAGTGTATTTGGTTAATTCAGGTGTGCTGTGTAGTAGTGTTGTCATGGATTCTTTTGCAAGTTCTGGGTCTATAGAAGTGAAGAGTGTTGGGACATCAAATGAGATTATGATGTCATCTTTGTCTATGGTTAGATCTTTGATACTTTGGAGGCACTGTGGTGGGGAGGTGATGGAGTAGTCCTATAGCCTTGTGGTTGTTTCCAGTATCTTGTATTCAGAAAACATTGCTTCCTCAACTAGAGATTCCATTCACATTTTACATCCAATATTTATATAAACTTACCATACGTTTTAAAGCTACCAAAAAACCAGGCTATTAACGTATTTTATTATGGGGATATATACTCGTGATTCCACTGGACAATTATAGGAATTATAAGGAGCACAGTAGTATGTTTTTCATATCAGGTTTCTGACAGACAGACAGACAGACAGACAGACAGACAGACAGACAGACAGACAGACAGACAGACAGATACAGAGAGTCAGCCAGCATTATGAATTTAATTACATATTATATACAAATAATTGTATCTTTTTTGTAAATCTGTATTATGTTGACCAGCAAGCTTTTCTTTATAGCAGTCCAGTGCTGTCTTCTGGTCTGTCTGGAGTACATAGTACATAATAAATATGTAAAAGTAAAAAGTTGAGGCTGTAATGTTATTATTTTTCTCTGCTGCACTAAAGAGTGTCAGAAGGCGATGCTTTCCTTTCTTTTTTCCTCTTTACTTTACATTCTTTTTCTCTCCCTTTCCCTTCCCCATTTTCCTGCTATTTTCATTTTCATTTGTATTTTATTCTTTGGTAAGTTAAATAAAATTATTTTTTTAAGAAAAAATCTTGGCCCATCGGTATGTTCAGAACAGGATCACAATTTTTCATATAGTAGTGTGCATTTTGGCTCTGAACTCTGCCAAGAGTATTAAAACTGAAGTACTAATACAGTGTTTAGGATTAACAGAGTTATTCTACTTACTAATGATCAGTTGCTAGGTGAAAGTGAAGTGAACCACATGAGCTCACTCAATAGTTTGTAAACCAAAAAAAAGTCAGCCTGATTATATAAGGACTTCTCCAGAACTATTTACAATTTCACTGTAGACTTAAAGGAATTTCAAAGATTACTTGGATTTTTCAGCATTTTTATTGTCTTTCTCTTTCCTCTGGTTCATACATTAAACCTCCGATAACTCTTACCCTCCTGCTTACCAGTGCTGCACCTTCAAATCCATCCAATCAATTAGGTGTTTTGATCCAGTCTCCTAGAAAATGTACAAGAAAGGAGATTCTGCAGTTCCTATTTGGATATCCCATATTTTTGTCATATGCCTTTGCCTATCAGCTATATTTGATAGTGGTTAGCACCTGCTCCAGAGAGGAGAGGTAGGATAATTGTATTCCTCAAAACTAAAGTAGTCACATATTAAATTCCACTATTAAGCCATTATGTTTTTGCTTTTAGTACTGATATGAGGTGATGTTGTTTGTATATGGAAATTTTAAACACTTAAATGGGCAAATCCATCAAATTATTATCATCACTCTTCCGTTCTAAGATAAAGACTATATTTGTTGGCTTCTTCTACTGAATAAATAGACAAGAATTTATTTTTATTTTAAAGATTTATATAGTTGCCCCTCTTAAGTAATTCTGGGACCCTTACAACACCGTTCATTCTTCATGATAGGAAGAACTAATAACAACAAACCTGATTCAGATATTATACAAAAGTAAGCAGCAAAAAGCACACTTAGCTCTTTAAGTACTAAATATTACAGTTCACATATCATGATTGCTATAATACCCCCATGAAATGCAATTAAAGTTCAACAGCTTAAAATCCAACCATCAGCATGCTATGTCCACTTCAATTAATGACAACGTTTCTGCCTTCAACCAGAGAGAAAGGAGTTTATATATGGATCTTTTGTTGAAATTGCCTACATCCAAACAAAACCCAGACAGCTTCAGCCAGCAGATCTACACAATGATTAGACCCTCAATAGTAAAGCCTACTTAGAAAGCCCCAGGTTTGGATAGCATCTCTATGTACATTGCCAAGGTATTTTCTGTCAGTGCTTCTTTAATGTTGTATTGTTAAAATAAATATCGGTTGTTAGTTGCCTGAGGTGGGAAAATAATTTGTCAAGAAGTCACATGAGAGAAAAATACAGGTCTTAAATATACTTCATTGCTAAAAAAAAATAGAAATTTTGGATTATATTGTTTACTTTGTATACCTGATTCAGTACTGGGCTACATACATGTCCTATTCAATCTGATCCTGTCAGGTGCCATCTAATGTATAAAAATATATATAATGGGTAAGAAATAAAACTCTGAAATGTATTAATTACTCCAAAATGTTTTTTAATTATAATTTCTACATTTTTTTAAAGAAAATCATTGCATACGTATTTCTTTTGGTAAGTAAATAATTGTCTACAAAATATGGCACTCAGTCACAGTGATCTATAGCACAAGAATCTGGGTGATGTATCCCACTATAGAGGTAGTAACTTGATGCTCGCCAGCCTGCTTGCTTTTTATTTTATTTTTTTAAGATATGCATAATTAATAAAATAAATGACACCAGTCACATCAGCTCTATTTTCCAGAACATCTCTGCCCTCAAAGCATATTTCACAAAACTGCAAAGTAGCTGCAGCTTTCTTTCTAGCCAACTGCCTAGGAAAAAGGCAAAGGTAACTTGGGGTAAACAAGAACTTTGTGAGAAGTTTACAAGGAAGAGGAGAAATAACCTCACCAGGGGGTGCTTTCTGGTAAGTGTTTTGTGAGACGTAGCCTCGATCCCCCCCCCAATGTTAAGGTTATAAGCCCCTTTGAACAGAAACCAGTTTCATCTAATTTGAAAAATGTTGTGAACATAGATATCTTTGTGCCACTGCTGCTGCTATGACTTTACCAGATATGTACTGAACATATTCCCAGTTGATTACATGATTCCTTAAGGAAGAAAAGAATAAAGGTCAATTTAAGTTCTCTATGATAGCCAAAACTCGTCACTAGTTCCTTTTATTCAAAAATGTATATTATTTGTTTTCCTTCAGTTTCACTGGAGAGAAATTAAATTTAAAGTAACTTTCTACTTGTCATAGCAGAAAGTTTGGGCAAGTCCAGAGTAGACGCTAACTCCCTGGTAAGGAGCAATCCCATTGTACAATACATGCAGCCATGAATGATAAATTTGAACAAATGTTACATTAGCAAAAAAGATGTAGTTCCTGCCATTCATCAGAATTAGTTCAACTCAGAAATTGCACTAATAACAAGGAAGCATCCAAAGGTATAAGCACATTATTGATGTTGATGGAAAAATTACTCATGCTTTCATTTGATATATAGCAAATGTATCAAATACACAGACAAGCATAATCAAATACATAAGATTATGTACATATATTACAGTGACCATTATTTTCTAGGAAAAAATGAAGGAAAAACCTGAAAAATGGGCAAATCTGAAAGTGGTTCGTAACAATGTAAGAATTAATTGTTTATAACTTTGCTTTACAAAGGAAACCAAGAAAAATAAGTAATTAAATTAAATTAATCCAAAGGACAACTATCTGAAATAAAGAACTGTCCTTTATAACAAAGGATGTATGGTCGCTCTAGTATAAATAACAAGGGGGATTCTAAAAGTTCATCTGATTTTTCCAGTTGTATGTTTTATAAATAAAATTCTGTTTCTTTGACTGTTTTAAAGATGCTAATACCAGATTATTTTTTCTCCCCAGAGCAAAACTTTGATCGTATGTCTCTATGAGTTTCATTTTCAAAATGTGAAATTCCAATGGCACTAAAGGAAAACTGAGATATAATCATGTTGTTTAAACCAAGCCAAAATTAGTGGTGGGAAATCAAATATGCAGGCTTTGTCCTTCAAATGACACTTCCTACCCAGACTTTTTTAATCACCTTATTGTCAGAAGACATCATTTCCATAACATTTGTGATCAAAGCACCGAACTAGACTAGAAAAGTTGTGTCTGCAATGAAAGGAAACTCCCTGCTGTTGCAGTGTTGGTTTGCCGCTTTGGACCTGAAACTGAGATGACACAAAGCTAGTTATTAGTTTCTTTAGTTAAAACCGAATCCTGTCTTTACATGCAGGTTGGAAAGTACATTACTAGGAAAATTCAGTCCTGAGACTTATTCACTGCTTTCAAATCCTGTTTATAATGTTTTTATTTCTGCAAGGTTGCTTGCACTCTTCTTTGTATTTTCTACTACTGCATGAATTATGTTTAAAAAAAACAGCTCTTTTTTTGTGTTGTTATTAGATGGTTATCAATCCATTTTTCCATGACTGCCAAGTTGATTTTAAAACAAGTGTCTTATTCTGTGGTTCTAAACAAGAAGAAAGGAAAATAAAATGGAATAAAAAAACTAAATCATACTGATTTCAATAACAGACAGCATGGAAATAACTACTGTATGGTATATAATTGTGTCATTTGGTTTCCTTGATTTGTCTCTGCAGATGAAGGCAAAAGTCGAATCTGATGAGATATCCCCTTTCCGTTTTTGACAATCAAGATTTTATGACTCATTAACCAATTTAAAATACCCAAATAATATATGGCTTTCAAATCTCTTTAGTTCAATACAGGATATTCTTATAACAAATCCTTGTATCCTTACAGCTGTAAATATTAGCAGCACATAGGTTTCTCCCCCTTTTTAGGTAAAAGTACACAAATACTATAGTTAAGAATCTTAAAGCTGTGCATAAGGCTATATATTGACTAATCATTAGTTTATAGAAGACAAAATGAGAATGAAATAAGAATTAAATAAAACTATAAAGACAGAACAGATTGATTTGGGCAAGAACAATCTAGAATTAAAAATGTTATATAGGATATAATTACATTTACACCTGCGGCACAGATCTAATTAGACAAGCAAAACTATAGGCCAATTAAGAACTCCCATTGAGCTCTTCTCATACCTGAGAACTTTGAAGTTGCATGGATATCCATTTTGTTGGAATATTTTGTATGGAATGGATGATCTGTTTAACATCTTGCAACAAAATGGATATCTATGCAAATTCATCTAAATGGTTCGTGCCTGACCATTCAATCAAATATAGCACAACCAACACAAACCATGAAATAACACTGCCATGCTTAACTTTATTTTATTTTATTGATTAGCCCTTGGGTACTGCCATACATCAAAAACAATTCAGAAACCACCAACAGACTATTGCAACCACATGGCATCAGCATAGCACACAAACCAGAGGTGGGTTCCTCCCGGTTCGGACTGGTTCCCCGAACCAGTAGTGACCTGCTGGTGATGTCACAATGACATCATGGAACCAGTTCGGTCGGTGCCGGTCTGTGGGCGCCGCCACCGTTTTTAAAAAAAAATTCAGGGGGGGGTTTTAGGTTTTTTGGGGGGGATTTTTTTCCAGGTTTTTCTTCTTCTGCATATGCACAGAAGCCAAGTTTCCGGCACTGTACATGCGTTTGCCATCTTGTTTTTGGCTTTTTGGGGGTGGTTTGGAGTTTTTGCCACTGCGCATTCGCGTGCTCATGCAACACACCCATGCGGCATGGCTAAGTGGCACGCCCACGCAGTGCGGGAGGAAGCGAACTGGCAGCAAGGTAAGTTAGAACCCAACCCAGACACAAAGCAACTAAAACCCTCCAAAACATCCTAAATAAACCAAAACACCCAGCAGCCCTAGAAGGATAAAACAGAAGTTATCTTCAACATACAGTGTAATAACTGCAACAGCCACTGTGTAGGACAAACAGAGATCTGAACTACTGTATATGAATTTGTTCTGATAGGAATTTATGTGTGACAGAGATCAAAGGCAAGCTGAAGAGATATCTAGTCCTATATTGAGTGTGGTAATACTTCATAAAACCGTTGTTCATGTGGATGAACTGGAGTTGGAGTTGATGACCATGGCAAAGACCGAAGAATCGATAAGTAGACACATGTGCTTCAGACAACTACTCCTTGAGAGGAGACTGCAGGACAGCAGGTTTGGTGCTGGGAGACTGAGTTTACCAACCCCATTACTAATCCATTGCAATTTGGATTGGAATTTCTGAGATTTGCTCAAGAAATAGCTGGGAGCAATCATGGAGACAATGTTAGAATTGCCCTTTATCTTCATGTACAAACATGCATGTATTTCATAGCATACACATTGCTAATTTACTAAGAGTTAAGAATCATTCTACAAATGGGACCTATTACTTAGTTTTTAAATTTAACATTTTATGATTGCAACATGAATCTCCTGCTTTTATTGCATATGGGTCATCCAGAGGCAACTTGTTCTCAGTGGAACTATGAGCTCCACCCTGTTCTTGCTTAAACAATCACTTCTCTTGGGATGAAAGAAAAATTGAGCAAGGGTATGTGATCCTGTCTGGACTAGTAAACACCCAGTGTCTGATTCATTCTTTGAAGTTGTAAACAAATGAAAGGTAGGATAATTCAAGTCTAATTTCCTAGGATAACCAACTAATAGTATAAATAAGTCCATCATAATGTGCCATGCAATATGGACTGGATTCATGTTCTATCAAAATAGAAACTTGCTCCAGTCAAAAAAAAAACATTTTAAAATGTCTCATAATCTTCATAACCAAGTAAAGGTGTCCTTACACAATCCTTTTAATAAAAAAATTAGGGTCATCAATGACATTTCCCTCCCCCTCAAAAAAAAAAATCAAGCAAAAAGCATTGATGAAAACTGTGAAGTTATAATGAAGTCATTCTGCATAATCTTGTTTTGCTCCTTCACTCTAAAAGAAAAGGAGAAAAGGGAGATTTAAAACTCTTTAATCACCAAAAGCCAGTTCAGTGTAGTAGTCAAGATGCCAGATTTGGATTATAGAGACTGAGAATCAGTTGGATTAGTCATTCTCACACTGCCCTGACCTCTCTGAGCCAAGACAAATATAAATTAGATTTATTGCAATTTATTATTGGTCCATCATTTAAGATGCTAGTACAAGATATTTGTTTCAATATGCAATATAGCAGCGGTGGGTTGCTACCGGTACAGTACGGTTCTATGAACCGGTAGCGGCGGAGGCAGTAGGCTCTGCCTACCTGCCCTGGATGCTTCTGTGCATGCGTAGCGGTGTCATGCACATGCATGAGCGCGCGAACCGGTAGCGAAGGGATTTGCAACCCAATACTGCAATATAGTATACAAAAAAACATACTCGGCTGAAATGTTTTTATTTAATAATTGGTAAGATTTTCTTAAGTATTTCTTCCACTTGTGTGTATTTCTGGACTTTAGAAAAAACATTTAATGTCTGTGAGCCCTGCTGCTGTCATCTCTAGCCATACTCTGAGTTCTATCTATTAAACAATGTTACCTGGGGGACCCCAGGAGTTGTGCCTTCTCTATTGTTGTGCTTGCCTTTTACAACAGCA
Source organism: Diadophis punctatus similis (assembly GCA_023053685.1). Taxonomy (NCBI): domain Eukaryota; kingdom Metazoa; phylum Chordata; class Lepidosauria; order Squamata; family Dipsadidae; genus Diadophis; species Diadophis punctatus. Next base: position 39,057,279 of record JALIGW010000004.1, on the reverse strand, counting down.
TCCTTTTGGAGATCAGATGTCTATGACTCTACTGCCCATTCACAAGGCATTAAAGACCTCAGTGGTCACACAGGCTTTGAACCAGGAGATTAAGTGTATGTTTTTAGGAATAAGGTCTTAGGAAGGGAAGTGCTCCTCAGTCCCAGGTATACATTATATCAGTCTATCTTAAAGTGTAGTCTTAGGATCTCGGGGGATCCCTTAAGACTCTCTCAGGGATCCTCGAAATCAAAATTATTTGTCAGCCTATGTTGAAAAATAATACGGTATTAAAATCTCATCAAACAATTGAGAGAAGCAGTTGCATTAGTGAATGCACCAATATTAATTTTTAATATGTAACTATTGATAATATAGAGCACATAAAAAGGCTCTTGGGGTCCTCCATAATTTTTAAAGTCCGGAGGAAGCTTGAGAGAAAAAAAGTTTATGAAACACTGCATTATAGCATGAGGTTTTGAGATTTATTTTATATTCCTTGCTATTGTTTTGGGGAAGGGATTTTAATCTCTGTACACTGTCATCTCATGATATGGACTGCTTTATAAATTGTTTAAATACATGCATACATACATTTTCAGGGCTAGAGCAAATTATTCACTGAACCATTTTCAGGGCCATAAGCCTTGTCTTTATAAGGCAAAAAGCAATAAACCACCTATTGCTACTATTAAGTTACCACAGACTTTGAAGTTCTCTACATTTTGGGGGTCTGAAAGTCAAAGAATATCCCATCAGTATTTAAAATGAGATATTGAATATTGAAGAGAGCCAGTTTGGTCTAGCAGTTAAAGCACCAGGCTATAAAGCAAGAGTTCTGCCTTAGCCATGAAAGCCAGCTGGATCACCTTGGGCCAGTCACTCTCTCTCATCCCAACACCCTCACAGCAGGGGCGGGTTGCTCACTTAACCTCACTTCCGGAGCCAAGCGCGTGCATCTCCACGCTTTGGGGGCCTGCACACCCCCTCGCTACGCGCGCGCACCCCCTCGCACGATTTTGCTTCTGCGCATGTGCGGAAGCAAAATCTCGCCAAAATCTCATGAGGGGACGCACGCACATGCGAGATTTCGGTGCGATTTTGCTTCCGCGCATGCGCGGAAGCAAAATCAACCCAAAATCACCGAAAAAAATGGCAACACGCTGGGTGGACCGGCAGAGAGGGCTCCGGAGCAGTTGTGCAATCAGCCGCCCCCTACCGGAGCTGTGCACTGGGCAGCTCCGGCAGGAACCCACCTCTGCCTCACAGGGTTGTTTATTTGTGGGGAAAATACGAGGAGAAAAGTGTATTGGATATGTCTACCACCTTGAATTATTTGTACAAATAACAAAGTCTAGATATAAATAAATAAATAAATAAAAATATGGTTCAAGAAAGTCTGGAAGTTGCAATCCCAATATAAATGAAGAGACCCAAATTGGGGAAAGCTGAATTAGCACATCTCCTTATTCCTTTAAATTAGGTGCAAAGAGTGGAACAGTGTATCAGTTCAAGGAGGAATTACCCCTGCTTCAAAGGAAAAAGAAATACTGACATGAATGTTGGACATCTTCTGAATGGCTAATCTAATGTTGCTACTATTCATTATAGGCCATCATGAAACTGCATTGTTGCTGTTCAGGTAATATTCATTTTCTTCTTTGAGTGCTACAATAAGAGTCAGTGTGTAACATGAAATTGCTGTATAAGTGCACCATAAATTATGCCTTCCCCCAACAGCTGCTACAGCATGAGAAAATTGCCCACAATTTATGATAAACCAATGGATATAAATAGCTGCAGTTTAAAATTATTTAAAATAAAGTCTATGGGGTTCCTACTTTCTTTTTTTAATCTAACAATGCTGTTTTTACGTTAAAGCAGCCTTCTTTCTTTCATTGGTTCTGAACACATCTTTACATGGTGAAGGGCATCATGCAAGAAAGCCAGTAACTGAATTAGTTTTATTTTTAATGTGATAGGCATTATAACACAATGCTGCCACCTTGTGGGAGATCAGTACTGGGATGGTTGATGGAAAATGGAGCGCACAGTAATTTTGCCTTTTTAAAATGTAATTATAAAGTACACATATAAGCATTTATACTCACTGGAGAGTAAAAGCCTTGTTTCTATCAAATAAAATCTAAAGATTTTGAATACTAGAAATATAAGACTTAGTACTTGAAAATCTGATTGATGCTACAGGTAGAACATATGATCATCACATTTTATTATACAATTCTATAACTGCTTCTCACCAGGAACTCCAATTAAGATATTTAAGAAATATTTTATTATGAAGAGTTTCTCTTCTTTTCACTTTATTTTTTCCCCATTGACATCTGAATATGGGAGTTAACAACATCTTATTCACTGTTCCAACAAAACTGAATTGCGCCACATATCAGGGTAATTTTGAAAAACTGACTGTACTTCAGTTTAATGTATCATATTTTTCTAAAAAGACGTTTGAAACAAATTTAAAACATCTTTTTTTAGTAAAATATATCAGTGTCTTAATCAAAGCTAAAAGTAAGCAGAAGGATCATCATACTTAATATAGAACCTGGATTCTGTTTTTCATTTGCCGTTCTTAATTATGCTACAGAATTCAAATACAATTTTATGGGAAGGCCTGATTAATTTTAAAGATATTTGGAGGGGTAGTGGTAGTGATGAGAGATCTTCCATGTTCCTGCTATGGTTGATAGTTCCATCCATTCCATCCAACTGTTGCTAATGTAATGATAAACATTGTTTACCAATAAATTAGTCTTTTAAATCCCAATAATTGAAAGTTAAGCTTTGAAATGGCATAAAAGCATTACATACATTAAGCTATTAACACATTAAACTATTGCTCTGATATTGTTTCCTAATAGTCTAACTAAGGCTAGCTGCTTTTCAACAGGGAAGGGAAAGGGGAGTCGAAAATCGGGGTAAAGTCTCTGTTCGCGAAAGGACACGAAATTGCAAAATGAATGTCTGTTTGGATTAACAAAAAGGGGTAGAAATATCTCCAACACCCCAGAGGCGTTCAACCCCAACAAAGAAGCCACTGGCCCTCCACCACTCGCCTCTTTGCTTTCTTTCTATTCCGGTCGCTTTGGGCTTCCGTAGCAAAGGCGTAATCGCTCACGTCTCCTGTCACTATGGTTACATTTCCTGCAACAGTGAAGCGCGCTGCTCTGGAGTCTTGCGTTCTCGATCAGGTTGGTGATTAGCGACGTCAGAAACAAGTAAAGACCAAGGGTTTCTGAATAACGAGAATGGGGATTGTTCTAATCTTCAAATTTTAAAAAAAAGGCCATGGAACATTTTTTAAGCGTCGTGATGATACGGGGCAGTCTTTACCTGAAAACAACTCAAAACTACGACTCCCAGCATTCAACAGGAGACTTTCAAATAAGCTTTTAAGGATTGCTTTTCAAAGGCACCATGGAACTGGTAGTCCTCACGCACTTAGAAGAAAGCGGAGTTCTATGGGCAGGGTAGGCACGAGTTAATTTAGTAGCAGGAGGAATTCGCGCATAATTGAAAATCTGAGCTAAAGCTAAGATAGATAATTCGATCTATCTTTCTATGCCAATGTAATGGTTACCGTGAGAAAGAATAACTGAATTATGCACATGCCACCTCAAATCTGGATAGCCTGAAATTGGATAGATTGATGTTACTTAGTTTAACATAAACTTGAACGCTTTTTTTAAAATTAAAACTCCATTTGCACCACACACAGAGAGACATAAACACACACAATATGAGAGGAGATGAACTAATGAGCATTTTACAGGTTATCCAATTAATCTCTGGCTAGTTAAATAGTCACTCAAGAACGATTTCCTCTGAACTTTAAGATTTTGCCCATTTTAATTATTTTTCCTACCACTACATTCACTATTTTTGAGACATGTTCTTTTTATTTTAATACGTTTTTGTAATTAAAGGCTTAAAGATAACAGTAAATAGAAAATTGAATAATTTGTATATATAGATGTAGATAGATGCATACATACCGTAGATATTTGTTTATTTATATGTATTATTTGTTTTTACAATAGAAAGGATGGAAGAAGTGTATGATGATGTAGGAATTGAAGAAGAAATAGAACTTGAGTTGAGGAAAACTAACTATTCTTCATCTGAAGCAGATGATTGTGATACTGATTTATCAGCAGAAAGTTCAAGTGATAGTGAAACAGTAAGTATTCCAGAAGAATAGGAGCAATAAAAAGATTTTACTGTGTTAACATTATAAAATAATCTTGTCATGTTCTGTATGTGAATATCATTCTCAGACTGACTGATAAGATGAAAGTTTACAGAGCATTTTGTGTCTGTGTATTGAAACATGAACAACAAACTATGATGACACTTAAATGATGACACACATTTATCATAATGCAAATGCAGCTATTACATATTTGTGTCAGACATAAGGACACAAATATGTAAGTTGCAGCATTGTGTAATAATGTCACACACGTTTTATCTTTTAGCCCCCTTCCTACATATATATATATATATATATATATATATATATATATATATATATATATATATATATATATATATATATATATATATATATATATATATATATATATATATATATATATATATATATATATATATTAGTCTTTTTGTGTAGAATGCTTTTTGTTTTCCAATTTGTTTTCCCTTTTCTGAACCTTTTAGAGATGTACTTTTATTTATTTATTTTCTGACTCCAATCTAGGAATTAGATCCTTGTCCCTCCTGGCTGGTGACAACCTCCAGGATGGTGCCCAACAGTGGGTGAGTTCATGCAGTGGTAAATTCCTCACTGCAAAAGGAGGTATTCCCAAGGTCCTGGGAATACCTCCTAGAGGACCTTTTAAGGGGCCCCTGGTTATCCCTCTTCTTTAAAAACTGTCAGTCAGCTCCACCTGCCTCGACAACTTTTGTCCAATTTCCTTCTCTTTTATGGAAGGTGATTGAAAAGGTGGTTGCTTGGCACCTTCAGGGGGTCCTGGATGAAATGGATTTTCTGGACCCCTTTCTGTCAGGATTCAGACACAGCTATGGGACAGAGACAGTTTTAGTCACACTTATGGATGATCTCTGGCAAGAGCAAGATGGGGGCAATAAAACCATTTTCGCTATCTTTGACATTTCAGGGCCCTTCAATATCATCAACCATGGTATCCTTTTCAGCTAGCTATGGTTGTTGGAGCTGGGAGGTACAGTTTTGTGCTGGTTCAGCTCCTTTCTCCAGGGCCAGTCCCAAACAGTGTTGATAGGGAGTGAGAGATCCTCTCCCTGACTGCTCACTTGCAACATCCCTCAGGACTCGGTACTTTCTCTTCTCCTATTTAACATCTATATGAAGCAGCTGAGTGAGATCATCTGTCACCAGGTGACGGTCCCTGGAGGCTGTAGGGACTGAATGGGAGACAACAAGCTTCATCTGAATCCTAGCACGTCCAAATGGCTTTGGGTGCATGGAGCCTCAAAATTTGAGTTTTTAGCATCCTTAGTTGTGGACAGATTTCACTACCTCATTCAGATCCAGTTCTCCTGGATTCATGGCTCCTGTTTGAAGAGCAGGTGGTGGACATGACTAGGAGAGCCTTTGCCCAGCTTTGGTTTGTACACCAGCTGCAACCCTACCTGGAACTTGACTCCCTGCACTCAGTAACTGAAGCTCTAGTCATCTCTCACGTGGATTACTGAATTCACTGTACATGGGGCTACCCCTGAAATCCATTTGGAAGCTTCAGCTGATTTGAAGTGCAGTAGCAAGAGCAGTCTTTGTGGGTCCTAGAATGGCCCATATTACACCACTGCTCCACAAACTGCACTGGCTACAAGTCTGCTTCCAGGTACAGTTCAAGGTATTGGTTATGACTTTTAAAGCCCTTACTGGCATAGATCTAGGCTACTTGATAAATTGACTTGTCCCACTAGGACAAGCCTACCACATTCGTGCCGGCAGAGAGGGCCTACTTCGGATCCCATCGGTCAAAGAACTCTGACTATTGGGATCCAGAAGAATAGCCTTCTCTGCCATAGCACCTACCCTTTGGAACATCCTACTCTGCAAGTGAGATCTGCCTCCAACCTCCTAGCCTTCCATAAGAGCCTGAATACCTGGCTCTGCCAGTTGGCCTGGGGACCCAAAGGGGGAGTACCAGACTAGAGGTGGCTACTGGATTGATATCAACCCTTGCTTCCTGCTTCCCCACCTATCCATGTTTTATTCTCATATCACTGTATCATTGTTTTCTTTTTCATTTATTCTATTGTTCCTTTAGTTTACTTGTGTTATGCTTACACTTCTTTTCATTTCTCCCATATTTTTTTGTTGTTGTAAGCCATCTAGAGTAGCCCCACGGCAAGACAGGCGACAAATAAATTTAATAAATAAATACATTTATGCTTATTTCTCTTTTGGCAATGGTAAAGACCATTTTAAATCTTATTTAAATTTATTGTTTGTTTCCCTATGGAAGAGGAGAATATCCTTGTGTTTTAAACTCAGAGTAGGTAATTTTTTTTTTCAAATGGAGAGAATCACAGTGATGTCTGGGGAGCTATTTAGAATCTGTAGCAATTGGGGGGCAGGGTATTTGAGAATGTTCTCACACTTCTTCCCTGTCTCATTTTCTTTCCCAGAAGAATCTAATACTGCTTTCAGAAATATGATTGATATTCTGCACGCAGAGATGACTAATAGACTTGCATTCCATCAGCCACCAAAGAGACGAAGGGTAGAGCTGGAGAATATAAATTGATAGGAAAGACTTGAAAATCATGGTGGGCTCTACAGAGGCCTTCCATGTGCTTGGGCTATTTGTATACAAATTATAGACAGAATTCTGGGTCAATATACATAGATCATATATTTGGGACTTTGTAGATGAAATGGTTGACTATGCTTTTGTCTAAAAGTGCACTATTAAAAAGTTTAGTTGTACTCCGTTCAGTAGTTTATTTTATCTTAAAAAGAGAGTAAGTCAAACTTTTCTTTGACCTATCAGCATAGATTGAGCTAATTCAACTTTTCCCCTTCCTCTTTCTAAAATTACTGTTCTATCTAACAGGGCTGCCAAATGTTGGCTGTGAAAGTTCTATCTTGCACCCGTAGGGACAGATTGAAGACAAATCTAACTTAAAAGTAATTAATAGTAGTAACTGTCAATTTTATATAATGTAAAATCTACATCTAGATTCCAGAAGAATTACCAGAATCTGTTCTCCAGTATTTAGATTTTGTGAGAAGCAGAAGTCAAAATGCAGAACAGCTTCTATTGCAAGATTTGGAAAATGTTGAACTCTCAAGTAAGTAATGATTTAGTAAACTGTTTTTTCATATGCATATGGCATATATTCTGTAAAAGTTCTTCAAGTAATACTACTTTGTACCTACATTCAACTATTGTAATATATATTTCTACAAATAATAGACCACTATTTTTTATTCTGAGGCAAAATATTAGGAGGCAAAATAATAGATTGCTGCATAATTTCTGCTGAACTGTCTAGTGATCACATGTTAGGGCATACCTATTTTCTCAATAACTGAGTTCCAGGGAGAAAACTGCTGGTGAGTGTTTGAGGACAGTGAGGAAGAATAATATTTAACCAATTTGTCCTATCAAGGGAGAATAATAGCCAGTCTGATTTAGTGGTTAAGGCACCAGTCTGTAGGTTTTAGTCCCACCTTAGGCATGAAAGCCCACTGGATGACTTTGGGCTAGTCACTCTCTCTTAGTCCACAACAGGGATGTCAAATTCGATTTCATTGAGGGCTGCATCAGGGTTGTGTTTTTGACCTCTGGGGTAGGTGTGGCCAGGATGGGCGTAACCAGCTCAATGTCACTCGTGTCAGGGCGCCTGTGGTGGCCCGAGTGCTCTGCCAGTGAAAAAGGGCTCCCAAGCTCTTGTTTTTGGCTGCCACGGCCTCCTAAAACACTCCGCCAGTGAAAACGGAGCTCGGGAGGGCCGTGTGTGGCCCTCCCGAGCTCAGTTTTCACTGGCAGAGAGTTGCAGGAGGCCATAGCAGCCAAAAATGGAGCTCAGGAGCCCATTTTTGCTGGCAGAAGCACGGCGGGCCAGTCCTCCACTGTTTCCATGCCAGCCCCGCAGGCCAGATCTAGATACCCCATGGGCTGGATCCGGCCCCCGGGCCTTGAGTTTTACACCCCTGGTCCACAACATCAGACTTGGGCAACAAATCAGTCAGTCAATTTCTGTCACAACCAATGGATCAACACTCAGTTTATTTGGGGGGGGGGAAGCAAACCCTGTACTTGCACGAAAATGCTAGGGGGGAAAAAGTCCTATTGAAGGAGAACACTGAAAATATCTTAATGCTTTAAATTTTTTAAATTGAAATTAACTGTAAATTTTCTACTTCTTAGTATCTCTTTCTACAGTATTTGTATTATTTTTAATTGTGTTTTAAAGAAGAGAAACTGATTTGATATGAATTGTTTATAATCTTTGACTTGATGGGGGTAGAAAGACAAATAATAGTTTCAGATAAAAAATAGGGAGAATAGGGTTGTGTTCTCTCATTTTGATGTTTGCTAGACAATGAAAGTCCTGGGAGATTTTTGGCAATCCTGCAGTTTGAAGTGATGCTTTTGATTGTCTGTCTTTTGGCAAGTTCCTGATTAATCAAGTGATATAAAATTAGAAGTGCAGTTGTTTCAAGACTATTGGGTCAACACCAACACCCTAATCCTAAACATGTCTACTTGAAAGAAGGTGCTAAGTAGATTGCCTGAAACTGAAGTATTTCATTTTTGTTTAATTTTGTTATGTTTGAGATATAGAATTATGTTAATCAGAAATTCAACTAAGAAATATTTCATCTGAATATTCAGGAATTAAAATGCGTGTTCTCCAAGTCTGAGTAACAGTTTCGTCATTTGCAGGTGATGTCTATTATATTGTTCCTAACAATGCTTCGGAATATTTAGCTGAATTAGCTTCTCAATATAATGAAGATCCAGAAGAACTGAAAAAAAGGGTATTATATCTATCTATATATATATATTTAAAAATACATGTACCTGATTGCACCATTGTATACCCCTGCCCCATTTTATAGCACTTTAATATTTTCTACTGTGTGAGATTGCAATAAATTAAGCGAGACCGGTTTATGCTATCCTGTAATCAAATTATGTTGGTGAAAAGGAATCATTCAGCTGAATCTGAACAGGCAAACTCTTATTGCTTGAAACAGTGCATGAAACATGAATCTGAGGCTTTTGAGTGTTGAACAGATGTTTTAAGGCCTAATAATCTTTGCACAGTACATCTTTAGAGGTTTTTTTTTCAAATTTCTATTTAAAATTAAGTTACACTATCAATAAATAGCTAGTTTCTCTTTGTTTGCTAAAAAGAGCCTAACTTAGTCCAGTGGGAATTAACTACCAGATAAGCTTCTTTAATCTTTTGTTTTTTAAACATTTGGGGCTAGATCATCTAAAGGAGACTTCATTCTTCAGCAGAAGTATGTTTTATTCAGACAATCATAAACATGATTTTAATTAGGAATTGAGTATAGAAAAGATAATTGTCTCCTTTTCTTGTGGACTTCAACCTCATTCATCAACCAGAATGACCATTAACAAGAATTCTGGGAGGTCAGGTCCACATATTTGAGACTATTTAGAATGGAAAAGACTGCTATATCAGTGAGATTCTTTGTCCACATAGTGATCCATTGAATAATAATGATTGCATTGGAGTGATACTTAGTTTTAGGGAGAGATGGGAACAATTGAATCACAGATTTGGATTTTCTAGATTCTGAGTATATAGTGAGCCATTAAGTTATTAACTGTACCCAAAATAGCATTGTATACATTAGTTTTTTATATTTAATCTTCACACAATTAAGTGAAACTATTTGAACTGACAAGTATCAGTCTAAGATCATTGAATAAAATGTGTTTAAGTTATAAGATTTATATTTTAAATTGTTTTTATTTAAATAGTGTACTCTGTAATAATTTTTAGTTGGAAATTAGAATGCAGATGTAGGAAGAAATTTAAAATGTAAAATGTATTCAGATTATTAATGGTTGTTTAGATTTTTAAAACTTGTACATATATTTTTTTTATCTTTAAATATTCCCACTTTTTATCACTTTATGACTTTTTCATAACACTAAGCCAGATGTTGATAATCTGTGACCCCTGTGTCCTTTTTAGTGGTCCCCAGAACCCTCTTTGTTCATGTCTGCTGAAAGTTATAATTTCCTGTCATTTTAGTATGAAATGCAGAAGAAAAGAATTTTACAAGGGGTAAATACATGTAAAACAGTTAAAAAGCTAATGATGCCCTAACGCTCCACTCTAAAACCCAGTCCCACCAACATGTTTCATAGATCCTTCAGCCTCTCCCCAAATTCTGATGTGACACTTAGCAACCAAATGTCTACCAACAACCAATAAGCCCTGTTGTAATTAGCTACATGTTTAATGTGGTTTACAGATGTAAACAGATATATAGGATTGCACATTCATTTATATTTTTTTCTGTGAGAGAAAATATATATACATGTACATCAGCTCCTTGTAATTATTTTGTTTTTACTAATAATAAAGATGACATAAAGGGATAAGATAAATTTTGGCAGTATAGTGTATTGTGTCACACCATAAATGTTTTGGTGGCATTTTTTACATTTATGTTTGAATAAATCTTCGTTAATCAGATGCCACTAACTGACTAAGAAATCTTAAATGCAAACCTATGCAGCACTGCCTATGCAGATCCAGCTGTTGAGGTTGCACACAAAAGTCCCTGTGAAAAAGTTAATGATATCTCTGACCAGAAGTTCACAAAGAATAAGAGAGCTGATTCCAGCTCTTCTTTCTACCAAACAACTTTTCTAACAGCTCTTTGTACAAATGTATTTGGATTGTGGTTGATAAGGTGCTCTAGAAGTTTTCTTTCATAACAAAAAATGCCTGTTTTTTATTTTCTATACAATAAAAATCCTTTTATGTAGTACTGAGGTTTCATAATTTTAAGGTTCAAAATATTTGCTGGTTTTTAGGTATTATCTGAAATAGAAGATGAGGAACAGATGAGCGAGGTATCAGACAGTACTATTGAGTTAAAAACCAATCAGGATATTTCTTCTAACAATATAGCTGATGGCTATTCTTTGACAGGTAAACAAACATGCAAGCAAGTTTTAATTGCATTAAATTTGTCTTAAATCAGAATTAAGGAACACCTTTCTTTCTTTTTCAGAAGGCTACTTTTACCCCCAGGCACTTTGATGAAATAGTGGGCACCAAGTTCACTATTCTAATTAACCTTTAAATGTATTTCTTTATTAAATTTAAATCTATTTAGTATTGCAAATGATTATTATATTGTCAAATTTATTTGCCACCCATCTTGTGGTCTGAGGCAACACTAATGTAGCCTTTAGGGAAGTGTTAAAATGTATCAGCTCAGATAGAAATAAGTGTCTCTTTATTTTAATGCATGTAAATCCCTTAAAATCATCATGAATTAATGATGTAATTTTACTGAAAATCATATATTTATGTATATACTGTGTGCATTCTTTTAGATGCCAATGACATACCCATCAACTTTAGTTTCCAAGAAGTTGAAGAAAGGTGCAAGCAGGAGTATCAGCATTGGTTGGAAGAGCAAAAAGTTCTATTGAAAGAAAAAATGAATGAATTGAAAGCTAAGAAGGACATGGAAATCTCTCAAAATGAAGAAGAGAAGAAAAGACGACAACTACGTCAAGAAGAACTTGAAAATGAACGGCTGAACTTAGAAATGTTTAATGCGGTAATATATTTAAAATAAAGTGACAATACTTGTAGGTCATATTATATAAACTATAGCAACTAGATTTTGCAATGAACTATTACCATGTGAAGTGCTCCTTTCAGAATATATCTCTTTTATTTCCTGTTATTTCATTGTACAGTCAGATTCTCTACTGACTGAGCATGTTCAGTCCTCTTTGGAATTTTGAAGATATTTATCCCTTTAGTTTTTTATTTTTGCAAGTTTTTTTTATTTCTTGGGCCTGCCAACAATATGTTCCTATATTGTCAGACTCAAGGAACCAAGAACAACACAATGAGTTGCTTCAAAGTAGTTTCTTTATTTTTACTTGCCTGTAGACAGAAATCTATATCTATTAGATATACCCTGCAAACTGCTGAGGGGAGTAAAGCTTCCCTCTGTAGGCATATCAAAAATTCCAGGCCTGTTTGTCTCTTTGCTTGTTGGGGAAGAGCCTCTCCCTCCTGCGACTCTGGCCCACATTCTACCACATATATGTAGAATGGAAGTGATGAATGTCGGAAGTGATGAATGTCGTATGATTGACAATGTTATGACTGTGGTTATGAATGTTTAGAATGAAATTTTAGAATGTTAGAAGATAATGTGAGGGAGCTGGGAACTGTGGCTTGGTTCCCCCTTTGCTGAGTGTACAAACAGAAGCAGAGGGGGTCCGGGCCTTTTTTACCCAGCTCAGTATGTATGGTATGGATGGCCTGCAGGATGAGAGGGGGACCAGCGGGGGAGGGGAGGGGGTCTCTGGTAGGGATGAGAGCCGGAACATCTCGGTCATAATGGGAAGAGGCAGGTATGGCGGGAGCAGAGGGGTGGGCCGCTCTCGGGGAATAAGACCTCGCTGTGTACAAGCGATCCCTTGTTCCGGCCCCTCCGATGTGGTTCCATCTTGCTCACCCCGGGTACCTGGTAACCAGGTTGTTCAGGGCCCTGGGCTCAGGATGCTGCTGCTTAACGCCAGGTCAATCATCAACAAAGCCCCCTTGATACGTGATTTAATCACAGAAGAGGGGGCTGACCTGGTTTGTGTAACTGAGACCTGGCTGGGCCAAGAGGGTGGAGTTGCCCTCTCTGAGATATGCCCAGACGGGTTCTCAGTGCAGCATCATTCCCGACCCCAGGAAAGGGGGGGAGGAGTGGCAATAATAACGCGCGAGAACCTGCATCCTCGTAGGATCCCTGCCCTGGAGATTGTTGGGTGTGAGACGCTCCTTCTGAAGTTGGACTTAGGGGTACAGGTGGGCCTTTTCTTAATGTACCTGCCTCCCAGCTACGTAAGTAAGGCCCTGCCTGAGCTGCTCGAGGCAGTAGCCGGCTTGGCGGTTGAGTTCCCTAGGCTTATGGTGCTGGGGGACTTCAACTTGCCTTCTGCTGGCGAAACCTCTGGGATAGCTCAGGAGTTCATGGATTCCATGACAACCATGGACCTGACCCAAGTAATCCAGGGTCCGACTCATGAGGGCGGTCACACGCTCGACCTAGTGTTTCTCTCGGGGCAGTGGAGAGACGATCTGAAGATAAGGGACATAGTCATCACCCCTCTGTCATGGTCAGATCATTTCCTACTGAGGTTGGATTTCGCTGCCCCACTCCTCCCCCGCAGGGAGGCGGGACCGACTAGGTGGTTCCGCCCCAGGCGCCTGATGGAGCCAGACGGATTCCAGAGGGAGCTTGGGGAGATACCTGAAACCCTGGTACACAGTTCGGCTGACTCCCTGGTGGCTGCTTGGAACATCGCAGCATCAGGGGCGTTAGACCGAATTGCGCCTAAGCGACCTCTCCGTGGCAGTGGATCCCGGAAAGCTCCCTGGTTCACCGAGGAGCTCCGGGAGATGAAACGCCAGAAGAGACGTCTGGAGCGCCGCTGGAGGTCCAGCAAGACCGAATCCGATCGAACACTATTAAGAATTTACATCAGATCTTATTTAGTGGCGATAAGGGCGGCAAAACGATCCCATTTTTCCGCTCTTATTGCGTCCGCAGATTCTCGCCCAGCCGCCTTGTTTAGGGTGACTCGCTCCCTCCTTGCTAAAGGGGGGAGCGAGGAACACTTGCAAGGTAGAGCTGAGGAATTTGCAGAGTTTCTGTCGGATAAAGTCGCTTGGATCCGGTCGAACCTGGACTCTGGCTGGGCAGAGTCCATGGAGTTGACTGGGGCAAGTCTTAGTCCACCGTTGTGGGAGGAGTTTGGGCCTGTTTCTCCTGATGATGTGGACAGAGCCGTGGGGGCGATGGGGGCCTCCACCTGTTTATTGAACCCGTGCCCCTCCTGGTTGGTCTCGGCCAGCAGGGAGGTGACACGCGGCTGGATCCGGGCGGTGGTCATCGCTTCTTTGGGAGAGGGATCCGTACCGCAGTCGTTAAAAACTGCGGTGGTGAGACCCCTCCTGAAGAAGCCTTCCCTGGATCCAGCTGATTTGAAGAACTATCGTCCGGTCTCCAACTTACCTTTTTTAGGGAAAGTTGTGGAGAAGGTGATGGCTACTCAACTTCTGCGACTTCTGGATGAAACAGAGCATCTAGATGCCTATCAGTCGGGTTTCAGGCGCGGGTACAGTACAGAAACTGCCTTGGTCGCTCTGATAGATGATCTCTGGCGGGCCCGGGATGGGGGAAACTCCTCTATCCTGGTGCTACTTGACCTCTCAGCGGCTTTCGATACCATCGACCATGGTATCCTTCTGCATTGTCTCGGTGAGTTGGGAGTGGGAGGCACCGTTTTACGGTGGTTCTCCTCTTATCTCGCCGATAGGATGCAGTCGGTGTTAACAGGAGGGCAGAGATCCTCCCCTGGGCCCCTGTTATGCGGGGTGCCTCAGGGGTCGGTTCTCTCGCCCATCCTATTTAACATTTACATGAAACCGCTGGGTGAGATCATCCGCAGACATGGGGTGCGTTACCACCAGTACGCTGATGACACCCAGCTGTACATCACCACCCCGTCTGACTTCAGTGTGGCAGTAGATGTAATGTGCCGGTGCCTGGACGACGTTAGGATCTGGATGGGGAGGAACAGACTCAGACTCAACCCCGACAAGACTGAGTGGCTTTGGGTATTGCCTCCTAAGGACTACGACAACTGTCCCTCCTTGGTTTTAGAGGGAACGAAACTGATTCCCTCGGACCAGGTCCGCAACTTGGGGGTCCTCCTAGATCCACAGCTAAAATTGGAGCATCATCTTACTGCTGTGGCTAGGGGGGCCTTTGCACAGGTTCGCCTTGTGCACCAGTTGCGGCCATACTTGGAGAAGGAGGCTCTACTCACGGTCACTCACGCCCTTGTCACCTCCCGTTTGGACTACTGCAATGCGCTCTACATGGGGCTACCCTTGAAGAGTATCCGGAGACTCCAACTGGTACAAAATGCGGCTGCGCGTGCTGTGGTGGGTGTACCAAGGTACACCCACGTGACACCTTTACTCCGCCAGCTGCATTGGTTACCCATTTGTCTCCGGGTCCAATTCAAGGTGTTGATCACCATCTTTAAAGCCCTTCATGGCTTAGGGCCGGGTTATCTCCGGGACCGCATTCTGCCTCATACTTCCCTTCGACCGGTTAGGGCCCACAGAGTTGGCCTCCTCCAGGTACCATCGGCTAAGCAATGCCGGCTGGCGGGTCCTAGGGGGAGGGCCTTCTCTGTGGCAGGCCCCGCGCTCTGGAACCAACTTCCTCCAGAGACCCGAACCATCCCCACCCTGCTGGCCTTCCGAAAAGCCGTTAAGACGTGGCTTTTCCTGCAGGCAGGGGGCAGAGCTTAACTCCAACTGAACTCTCCCCCGGGTATGCTTGGTTGTTGCATGGTTGTTTTTATATTACATTTTTAATTTTTATATTATGTTTTTAAATTTTGTTTATTGGTTTCTTGTATTTTCCTATGCTGTACGCCGCCCTGAGTCCTTCGGGAGTTGGGCGGCATATAAGAAAGCCAAATAAATAAATAAATAAATAAATAAATAAATACAGGTAGTCCTTGACTTACGACCACAATTAAGCTCAAAATTTCCATTGCTAAACAAGACAGTTGTTAAGTGAGTTTTGCCTCAATTTATCACCTTTCTTGCTCAGTTGTTAAGTGAATATCGGCAGTTGTTAAGTTAGTAACATGGTTTTAAAGGGAATCTGGCTTCCCCATTGACTTAGCTTGTCAGAAGGTCGCAAAAGGGGATCACATGACCCAGGATCAGAGGTGGGTTCCTATTGGTTCTAACCGGTTCTTTAGAACTGTTAGTAAACCGGCGATGACATCATGGAGTCCGTTCTGTCGGTGCCAGTCTGTGGGCGCCGCCATCTTGGATATTTTTTTATTGCTGCGGGGGCGCATGCCTGGCGTGACCCTGAGCAATCCGGCAGCAAAACGATCCAGAACCCACCCCTGCCCAGGACACTTCAACTATCATAAATATATGCCAATTGCAAACTGTCTGAATTTTGATTACATCATTGTAGGGATGCTGCAACGGTTGTAAGTGTGAAAAACACTCATAAGTCACTGTTTTCAGCGTTGTCGTAGCTTTGAACAGTCACTAAACAAATGGTTGTAAGTCGAGTACTATCTGTATTACCAGTTTAGCTTCATAAGGATCAACACAATACATTGAGGATACTGTTAGTAGCAAGTCCTACACGTAACCTATGTAGGTGTTTTGATTCTTTCTAATGTGTTAGTTACTGATTAAATATTCTTTGTCAGCATTAACTTAATTTATTTATTTTAATACTGACTACCTTTTATAATACTGACCTCGTAAATTCAAGGTGTTGAGCTCCTCCTATTTTCCCCACAACTTTGGGCTGAGTGAAAATTATTGGCCCACAGTCACCCAATAAACTTCAATGTCTGAGAGTGACACAGAGGCAGGGGTGGGTTCCTACCGGTGCGGACCAGTACTGCGCACCAGTAGCGGCCCACTGGTGATGTAATTTTTATCGGAATTTTCGGTGATTTTTTCGGATTTGGATGGCTTCTCCTCGTCCTCTGCTTTGGAAAAAAGCCCGCCCGCCCTCGGGTTAATACGGACCTTTATTTCTTCATCCTGAGCACTTCCTCAGCTGTGTTTCGGCCTGAAACGTCCTTCTGAGCATGCGCAGAAGTAAAATCGCTCAATGGGACACGCACGAGCGGGTGAGCGGAGCAAGCGTGCAAGCGCGAAATGTCATAATGCGCACCGGTAGCAAAGGTAACTGGAACCCTCCCCTGCACAGAGGTGGGTTCCTCCCGGTTCGGACCGGTTTGCCCAAACTGGTAGCAACCTGCTAATGATGTCACGATGACATCACAGAACCAGTTCGGTCTGTGCCGATCCGTGGGCACCGCCATCTTTTTTTGAATTTTATTTTATTTTTGAATTTTTTTGAATTTTTTTTTCTTCCGAGCATGCACAGAAGCCGAGTTTCCGGCACTGTGCATGCGGTTGCCATCTTGTTTTTGGCTTTTTATTTTTGGCTTTTTTTTATTTTTTGGCACTGCGCATGGGTGCGCGCGCAAAGCATGCACGTGCCCACAAGGCATGGCCACGCGGTGTGAGAGAAAGCAAACCGGCAGCGAGATAAGTTAGAACCCACCCCTGGAGTGACATAAATCTTGGGTCTCCCTGCTCATAGTCCAATACTTTAACCTATAGTAAAACTGATAAAAAATTTAAAATGATTTTTAAAAGCAACCACCTTTTTGATAAGTACAAAAAGGATCTTATTTATCTTTGGTAACTTCACAAATCAGAATCAGAGTTTTCAGAAATGTTATTTAAAATATTAACAGCCAGGAAACTAGATTTATTTATGTACCTATCTCGCAACAGTGACTTTGGATGGTATAAAAAGATTTTCTGGAAGGATATTAGATTGGACAAAAACTTCATTTTCTGTCACTTTAGATTCTTTTCCATCTCATTTTGTATAATGGCATAAATATATTTTATGATCTGATCTGATGGATGGGGTCATAAAGAGTTGGACATGACTTAGTGAATAGTGACTGAATAACAAAGAACTGATGGATATGCATTTAAATATTCTGGAAATTACAGTTTCTCCATTTGAAGTACCCATTTGCTATTTGTAAATGCCTTTAAAAAACATTTTGAGGAAATTCTGTTTTTGATATTATAATTTTGCTTTTTGAAAAATAATTTCTGCAATATTTAACTGTATAATTTCGGGCTCAGGAATCCTACTCATATACATTCCTGTCCTTTCTGGAGTAATTCTTCATTTAATTTGTAAATGGGACCCCTTCCTTCCTTCCTTCCTTCCTTCCTTCCTTCCTTCCTTCCTTCCTTCCTTCCTTCCTTCCTTCCTTCCTTCCTTCCTTTTGATGCAGAAATAGAATCCTTTCATTAAAATGAGAGATTCTGTTCACAAATATTATTTTTAGTTGCATATTAGCTTGGATTGCAAAATCTATTTCTATTTATAGCATTGGATATAATCCTATAAAAGGATTGTGAAGAAATTAAATATATATTTTATTTTTCCACTAAATATAATCCTGATATTTCAATATGATTTTGGTATGGGAAAGAGGGGAAATGTTATTTTTCTTCTCTTGAAATCAATGGAAATAAAATATCCCACTGTAGTGGGACCACATGATGTATTGATTCCAGAGAATAATTAAATCCCAATATTAATTAAAATAATGACAACAGAAGTCTATACTCTGTACAGAAACAGCAGACTGTGATGGAAGAGGAACTCCTGAAGGAAGAACAGACTTGGAAAAAACAACTGAAAGAACATGAGGTAATTTAGATTCACGAATGTTCCCAATTACTTATATGGGACATGCATCCCTACAATCTGCCTGGTTTGGCTTATAGGTTGTGCTAAAATCAAACTTTGAATGATTTGGAAGATTAAATCATATAATGAACGTATAGACCCCATCCTCCTTGCATACTTCCTTTCCTTGCTATTTGTATGATTCTCAGATAATTGTAGTTCACTATTGTAAGAATATAGTAAACTGTGGTTTCTGCAAATCATAGGGTAAATGGCAATCAGAATTTCAAATTCAAAGTAGAATCTGATTTGTAGGTATAATGTGGTTTGGCAATGAACTGAAAATTCAAGGCTATGAATCAGAATATATTAGAAAAAGAGTCTCCACATCTGTATCCTTTTGTCCAAATCCTTTTGGGTTATAATTTGAAACCCTAAAATATTTAAATAATATTTCAGTATTTGAAAAAAAATTTAACATTTTCACTTTTATAAAAATATGGAGCTGCTTCTTTTTTCACCTGCAAATAAACCTCTATACCATACAAATTATTATTAATGTTACAATTTTATGCATTTTCAACATGTTGCATGATAGTCTTGGAGAAGCTGTATCAGTGACTGTTTGGTTAGCCTGAATGTAATTTTTTTTTAAAAAATCATGCTGCTACTTTCCCCTTCTCCATGAAAAACTGGGCTGAATTTTAAAAGGTAAGGTCAAGGCGGAGTAGAATTTCATTTAGTAATCCCATTAAATCAAAAACCAGAGAAGAATTCAAATCCAAATAATCAGTACAGAATAGGGAAAAGGCAAGAACATAAAGTTAAAGTAAATGCTGATCATATGCCACAGTTTCCTTTATACCATAAAATCACTGAGAAGCTGATAAAATCCACCTAATATCAAGAATGATTTGGTTTTTTTAGAAATAGTATTGGCCCAGTTATACATTTTGGCTTTATTTTTTATCATTAATTAAATTTATATGCTGCCCAACTCCTACTGACTCTAGGTGGTTTACAAATTGTTTAAAATATGAAATCTCATCATGAAAATTACAAGAAACCAAAGTTGGGGGAGAAATGGCAGAATAACAAACTGGGTAGGAATGAGAAAACAACCCAAGTTAAAAGTAGGCTTCAGTCAGCCCCAACGACAGCTTGGGTAAGGAGCCAGGACTTCAGGCCTCTTTGAAAAACCACCACGTTGGCTGTTTGATTCTTGGAAGGAGCACTATTCCAGAGGCAGATTCTGCTACAGAGAAGATGCACTTCTGTGGCCCCAATAGATGTCTTGCTTAAATCAAGGAATTTGGAGTATGCCAATTCTGCCAGATGAATCTACTGGAAAGATACTATGGGAGATAGGTGATCCCTCAAGTAATCAGGTTCTATATGCCACGTAGGGCTTTATAGGTGACAACCAGCCCCTTGAATTGAACACTAACCCTAACCCTAACTCAGAAGGAAACTCTGGCAACTGAAACCTGCCCATCATTGTTCACACTGCTGTATTCTGGACCAGTTGAATCTTTTTGAGTGTTGAGTGGAAAGTCAATAATGCAATATAATATTAGAATATAACTGGCAAAAATGGAATATAAACAGAAAGTAATGTGTCCATATGAAATACATAGAAAACTCATTTTTTAATCTTCAAGAATCTAATGAGATTTGCAGATATGTAAATTCATCATAGAAATAGTGTTAATGTGTAGATATCCAGCTTATAGCTATTTCTTATAAAAGCATCTTGTCTTGTTGGAATACAGGAATTCATTATGAAATTACACACACAAATAGAAGAAGAAAAAAAGGCCTTTGAAGAACAGAAAGCAAAAGAAAGACAACAATTGGTGGAACAGCAGAATAATGCAGCTATAAAAATTCAGACAACTTTTAGAGCTTTCATGGTGTACAAAAGATTTGGTCCTGTCTTGAAAAAAAAGAGAGAAGAACGAGAAAAGGAAAGAGAAATGAAAGAAATAATGGAAAAGGAAATGAAAGAAAAGGAGGAAAGATGGAAAAGGAGGGCTTTAGAAAAAATGGAAGAAAAAAAGGAAGAAAAAAAGAGGAAAGAGGAGAAAGAGAAGAAAGAAAATGAAGAGAAGATGAGAAGGCATGAAGAATATGAAAAAAAGAAAGAAATTGTGCGACTTCAACGAGAATTAATTATTGGAGAATTGAAAAATGAAGAAAAAAATGAACTAGAATTTGTGACAGCAAAGAGTACTGAATCTCAAGATATAACTGAAGATACTGAACAAACTAAGAAAGAGCAAGAAATAGAAATGGAAGTAGAAAACAGAACTGAAAAAATCCAGAAAGGAGATGAACTTGAAAATGCAGCTAACAAAATAGAATCAGAAGAGGAAGGTAAAACCTTTGAAAATGTAAAAGTAAAAAAGGAAAGGAGAGCTGCAGTAATACTGGAACCATCAAGTATAAGTAAAGCTTTAGACATAACAAATAAAGAAAAAGAAACTAAAAAGTTAAAAGAACAAGAAGATAATAGTGACCCAAAAAAGCTAATTATGGAAAAGAAACATTTAAATCAAACACCAGACCAAAAGTACAAGGAACAAAATGAACAAGAAACACATGAACGAAAGAATGACAAATTATGGAATGATATTGGAAGAAGTAAAGATGAAGAGTTAAAATCAGGAAGAGAAGAACATATTGAGATAAATAATGAAGAATCACTGGAGAATAATGTAAAAAAATCTTTAGAAACTGCAGAATGTCAGCAAGATAGCAACACAAATGACCTTAGTTTTGCAACCAGTGCAATAGTTAATCAGGAAAATATCATACACTACCTTCATGTTCAGTTAGATTCTGGGGACCCTGGAAAAATAGCCAGATCTGCTTCAGAAAATAGTAAACTAGATGTTGCTCCAAAAGAAATTCATGAGGAGGTTAATAATCAGTGGGCCAAAGGTGAGAACTCGAACAATTTCTTTGAACAACCACTTGTATCGGATTCTGTTGAAGCTAAAAGACTGGCTTGGATGAAAACATATAAATCTTGGTCCAGAATTTATCAGGAACACCAGGCGAAGAAAATGGTTGAAAGAAGCAAACCACGGAAATGCTCATCTGACCAGATGCCTCCATTGAGTGCTACTATGATAATTCAGGCGGGTCCTTGGGGTTCTCTACAACAGGTAAATCGATGCTATTGGAAATCTATCCAATGCCCTCTAAATACTGTTAGTATTTATGTATAGTGACTTTTAAAAGTTGTTGTTCTAGTTGTTACCTGAAAGTTATGCAGGTTTTAATCTGCAGGAAGGCCGCAATCCTCCATTTAATGTCCAGGAGAATTTCTTGCACTCAGTAAAGAGCAGTTTTCAGTAAGTGGGGTCAGAATCCTATTTGATTGCAGTATAACCTAAGCTGGCAAACAGCATGCTTTCACAGGAATATATGATTAACCATGTAGAAATGAGTGCTGCCCTGAATGATTAATTAAAGATAGGTTCCAAAACTCAGGAGTGGGTAATATTCAGTTAGGCGGGCAACTGGCTTGGTATAAATGTAATTTCATGTGTTTTGAATAGTATTGTCTGCTTGATCAAGGTTAAAAATATTTTTTTCCACAAGTACGATTTTGAATTTTCCCTAGCTGTTTGTTAAGAAACATGCTCAGCTATGTAGAATTGCCATTTTTATTGCTGTTCAGTTCAAATGTTATCAAAATATATTTATTTCTTATTGGATACATATAGGTGACCACGGTTAACTTTCAAGATTTGCCTGGTTGCAGCTTGTCCACATTATCACAATGTGCAAGGCTTCAGTTCCTGAGTCTTAGACGCTGTGGATTACTTGCCTTGGAAGGACTCAGCAACTGCAAGGATTTGAAATATATAGATGTAGAGGTACCGTGTATTTTACTGTATGTAGAAGTGAACTATTCTCTTCCAACTATAGTGACTGAGTTGTAATTGTGATGTTTGCAGACTATAACTGGATTAGAATTACTTTTTACTTTTTATATTTTTGTTTCAGTTTAACACTTATTTAAAAGTGCATCCAAGAAAAAGAAGAAAAATCAGAAAAAAACAAAGAAAGAGGTGAAAAGAAATAAAAGAGATTTACAAGCTGCCTAAAAATGAATAATAATATTCAAAGATTAGTATTGGTGACCTTATATCAATTTAGCAATTTAATACATTTGTCAGTATCAAATAAAAATTAGAAAAGGCAGACACAATAATAAAAATCACTCAGAATAAGTAAAAGAAGTTTTTTTCCTCTAATTTGAGAAAGCCTGTTCTTATAACAAATCAGAAAAAAAATCTAATATTTTAAAGCTTTATGTTAAGAAAATAAAATAAAATTTCGAGGTGCCTTAAATCCATGCACAGAATTATCATCTGTAAATGGATTCCAGGTAAAATGAAATTTAGTATTATTTATGAATATAACTACTAATATACTAATTATTTTAAATCATGTTTTAATATGCTTTAATAATTTGAGAAGCTGTAATGCTATATAGTGTGCAGGTCTCCCCCCCCCCACACCCAATATTTGAAGGGACTACAAGGATCACTTTTGTATTAAACTTAGAAACTGAGAATTAGCTGTGACATCTTGCTTTCTCTTCCTCAATTCAAACCATTTCCCCTGAATTGGAGAACAATGTTGTATGTAATTCTGGTGATTAAAAAAAAAACCAGAAATGTTCCCAAGCTTACTGTGAGAATCTTTATTTAAAACATTAATACTTCAGCCCAAAAGGGGGATTTAGGTAAACATGATTTTGCATCCTGCCTCCAATCATTAAATTATTCTTGTTGTCTGAACTGGAACAAATCAGTAATGTTTATTGCAGCATGCCTTAAAATACTGGCTGCTGGGAACAAGAATGGAATGGGACTATGATTTCTTCTACCAGTTTGAAGTTCCCAATGCACTGGATGCTGAATTGAATCAGCCTATGGCTCTAGAGCAGTGTTTCTCAACCTTGGCAGTTTGAATATGTGTGGACTTCAACTCCCAGAATTCCCCAGCCAGCAACGCTGGCTGGGGAATTCTGGGAGTTGAAGTCCACACATATTCAAACTGCCAAGGTTGAGAAACACTGCTCTAGAGAATGCTATTAGAGTGTCTAGTGAATTAGTCTTGGATGAGGTTTCTTTTTCAAATGGAAAAAGAACGGATTAAATTGTGGGCAGCGGAGAAAGAAACAATCCAGAAGATTCCTCTGATCATTCCTATGAAAAGAACAATTGGACAGTGACTCAAAATGTAGCAATTTCTGTGTCATGTCACTTTCTCCCAGTGACATGACCCAGAGCAAAGCTATTACTAAGAGAGTAGAAAGAATGCTAAAAGCCATGCTCTGTATGCTACTTTGATTTTATGTTTTATTACTTATTGTTTGAAAACTAGAGATACATATTACAAGGGCAATGGAAATAGTGTAATTTTATAGCTTAAATTGATCAGATGATAGAATAGCAATAGCAATAGCACTTAGACTTATATACCGCTTCATAGTGCTTTACAGCCCTCTCTAAGCGGTTTACCGAGTTCAGCATATTGCCCCCAACAATCTGGGTCCTCATTTTACCGACCTCAGAAGGATGGAAGGCTGAGTCAACCTTGAGCCTGGTGAGATTTGAACAGCTGAACTGCTGAACTAGCAGTAACCTGCAGTGCTGCATTTAACCACTGCGCCACCTCGGCTCTTTGTACCTTATGAAGCATTTAAAATGTAATCGTTGTCCTATAATTCATAGCATTTTTTTTCTGAAATATTTGAGTAAAGGACTCACAGTTTCACAACAAAAACAACAGTACTGTTCCAGATATTTTGGTACATTAAAGCCTGCAGCAATTAATACATGCATTTATTTCAATACATTTGAAATGTGAAAATTATGGCTGGAAACAGATATGTTTGCATCAGTGCTCTAATTTGAGAAGAATGTTTAACAAGAAAGTAATGCAGTTCTGAATGACATACTACTGTGTCAAAATATTATTTAAGATTATTTCTATAATCGGCCTGATTTTAATGACATTTCATCTTTTTCATTATAATTTAGAAACTGTCATCCTAATTCCAAATGTTATTCAAGTGGGAGTCAATTCCCAAGTACCAAGCCAGCTGACAAAAGATGATACGGAAATAAATTATATATTTATAATATATAAATAAATTATACTTAACTCAGTGAGAGTTAATTCTGAGCAGATGTTCATGGGATTAAAACATAGAATACATTATGTTTACCTTGAACTTGTTTTTATGTCTTTGTTTTGTTTTGTTTGTTTCCCCACCCCCCAAATAGGAGAACAACATTCAGGTGATCAATTGTGAGAATCTAGAAAATCTCTGCATTCTAATTCTGAACAAAAATAATATTTCATCACTTCATGGTTTATATGGCTGCAGTAATCTCTTGAATCTTGAACTTTCCTATAATAAAATAACCCGAATTGGTAAGATACTAATTATAAATAATAGAGCTGCAACCTTTAGCATAGTAATTCATGCAAATATAAAATATTTTCTGTCTTAGGAAAAATTAATTCCTACTACCGGTATTTGTTGAAATCTATTTTCTGTAATATATCTTTTTTTTAAAAGACGTATGCATTGAATAGGCAGGATTGATTTAATAAGACTGAGTTCCCAAGTTTGGTCATGAATGTCTCCAAATTAATCATGTATTATGATGAAGGAAGAAGAGTTTGTATGTAATATTACAGGAAATCATAGCAGTTTTGATGGAGGGTCACTATTCTGCCACATATATTTTGTGTGTAGACTGTACAGTATGTTTGGTAGCTTATTAAACATAGCGGACTTTGTTTATAATATCTGTTAAAGGCAAACAAAATATGGAAATTAGTTTGTTCACAGCTGCAGATGATTGTTACTATTTAATATAATATTTAATAACTATTTAATCAAGGAGAGAAGTAACCTAGAACTAGGAGAAATTTCCTGACAATTAGAACAATTAATCAGTGGAACAATTTGCTTCCAGAAGTTTTTAAGAAGAGATTGGACAACCATTTGTCTGAGGTGGTATAGGGTTTCCTGCCTGAGCAGGGGGTTGGACTAGAAGACCTTCGAGGTCCCTTCCATCCCTGTTATTCTGTTCTGTTCTGTTCTATTCTGTTCTTTCTTTAGAGTATATAGCTATGGACAAATTTAGATTTTAAATGGGACTGAATATATTATCTACTGGGCATCTTATGATCCTTCAGATGGTAGAATTCAGCTTAATATTCCCATCCAGCTTGACTAATGATCAGGAAATATACAAGCTGAAATCATCAGCATTTGAAGCCAAGCAGTTGCTCACTTATGTTGCAAGAAGTTTTTTTTAAGGGTTAACCTGGCAAATATCTTCTTAAATTATTGTGTGCTATTCATCAATACAATATAGAAAAGACCCAGAGACTATGTAGTTAAAGAAACTGTAGTTTTCAGTGTTGACCACATAACTCACGGGTGTCAAACTCACTGTTTCACGTTGCTGTCACGTGATGTTTCACAATGTTTCCCCCCTTCGCAGAGCTGGGATGGGCGTGGCCTGCACATGACACATCCAGCCCATGGGCCGCCAGTTTGACATCCTTGACATAACTAGTCCATTCGCATATTCATATCAACTGTCTTAAATATTCAAGGAGGAGGTGGTGATGGTGGTGGAGGAGGAGGAGGAGAAAGAGGAGGAGGAGGAATTACTTTATTATTATGGTTGATTGCACAGATAGCCAGATATGTAGATTGGATTTTGCATTTTTATTCATCTACTGAGTCCTCTCCGAGGACCTCTGATAGGTAAATATTATTATTTAAACTTATATGCTGCCTGACCCCCATGACTGTGGCATTGACTGAAAGAAACTCCTGTCCCACCCATTCCTGTCTTTCTGTAATGCACTTTACACTGAGTTTTTTGTTCCCTACCACTAGATTATGTAGGGTAAAGTCCTCAAATCATAATCTGCATGTATGGGATTTTAATGACAACTGTTGAAAATATCTGATTCCAGCTTTGAGTCCTTTTTTGATCATATAGAATAATATATATATATATATAAAGTCCTTGACTTATGACCATAACGAAGCCCAAAATTTCCATTGCTAAACAAGAAAAGAACTGTTAACCTAATCTTACGTAGCTTCTTCTCCAGTAATATCACACTACTAACCAGAGCATAAAAAACATTCGCCAGACCAATCCTTGAATACAGCTCATCTGTCTGGAACCCACACCGCATATCGTACATAAATACATTAGAAAGTGTCCAGAGATACTTTACAAGAGTCCTCCACTCCTCTACTCGCAACAGAATACCTTACACAACCAGACTTGAAATCCTGGGCTTAGAAAGCTTAGAACTACGTTGCCTTCGGCACGACCTAAGCATAGCTCATAAAATTATCTGCTACAATTATCTGTCCTTCCTGTCAACAACTACTTCAGCTTCAACCACAACAATACACGAGCACACAACAGATACAAACTCAAAGTGAACCGCTCCAAACTTGACTGTAGAAAATACGACTTTAGCAACAGAGTGGTAAATGCCTGGAACTCACTACCTGACGTTGTGGTTTCGTCACCAAACCCCCAAAACTTTACCCTTAGACTGTCCACTGTTGATCTCAACCAATTCCTAAGAGGTCAGTAAGGGGCGTGCATAAGTGCACCAGCATGCCTACCATCCCTGTCCTAATGTTCCCTCTTATCAGTACCCATCTTATGTATATAAACAATGTTATATCTATGTATATTACCAACACGTACTTGACAAAAATAAATAAATAAATAAAAAGAGAGTTGTTAAGTGAGTTGTGCCCCTTTTTACGATCATTTTGCCATAGTTGTTATGCAAATCATTGCAATCGTTAAATGAATCATGCATTAGGTGAATCTGGCTCCCCCCCCCTTGACTTTGCTTGACGGAAGGTTACAAATGGTGATTACATGACCCTGGGACAGTGCGACTGTCGTAAATATATGCCAATTGTCAACTGCCCAAATTTTGAACATGTGACCATGGGGATTCTGCAATAATTGTTAGTCTGAAAACCGGTCATAAGTTGCTTTTTCAGCAGCATTGTTGATAGAATTAGAGACAAATCATGGCAGGATGCGAAGATGTCTGAATGCCTTCGCAGTGTTTATTTCTTATATACAGTTTTCCAAGCAGCAAAAGGTAGGAAAGAGCAACAGCATTTTCATTGGTGAATTCACCCCCACCTTCTCTCCCCCACCAGGTTTAATGAGCATCCTATTGTTGCAACCTAGATGAGATCAGGTACCAGCCAGAGAAGGTATCTTAAATCATTCTGGCCATGTGAACTGAGTGAGATCATTCAGGAGCAAGGGCCCCGCTTAGGGCAGGGAGTTTTCCACACACACATACACACACACACACACACACATACACATACACCCTCACATGGCCCTCGTCCCTACACATGGTAACTTCGAACAATCACTAAGTGAATGGTTGTAAGTTGATAACTACCTGTACATTTGCATTGTTAGTGTAAATCTGTCAATATAGATATGACCAGTCACAACCGGGACACTTGTCTGTATGATCCCACAAAAATAAAAAAATTCCACAGATAAATTAAACAGATATGCAACAGATATAAAATTCAGACAAAGCATACACCACATCCCATGCCAAACACCGAATAGAACAAAACTAATATGCATAAGTGGAACATTTTTTCTTGATGCATGCCATCTTATTGTGGATTATTCTTTTGAGATACTTAGCTATGGTTCAAAATGGACATTACGCCCCAGTGTCTACCTTTTATTTTATGTTGTGTCTAAAACAATCAACAGAGACTGTTGAAAATAAGTTGTAAAAGACAGTGGGGTGGTTGTTGTTTTTGCTTTATACATGCTAATCTTTGCATTAATCTTTAATTGCTATTTTAAGTTAAATACAACTTAAACAACAATAATTAAGGGCATAATGTCTGATAAGCAGTAAAGGAACTTTTTACCTTGCACAGGAATGCTCACACAAATACAGGTTGAAAATTTATAACAATATTTTTTGTTATTTATTTAAATTATTTATATGGCCACCCATCTCCTAGCTATAACTCTGATTTCACAACATTATACAAACCATAAGAATATTTAACACAAATGCATTATGAGTTAAATAATTCAAGCAATAAGCTACACAAATATGACATCTGAATGTATCTGGTAAAAAAACTTTTTATATAGAAAATTACATGTTCTGTAGTATGTGAAAGATTATAGAGTTCAATGGTTATAAAAATTCTAGTCTTTAGTGAGTATATTAATCATGATAGATGCTTTACATTTAAAAATTTTAAACGGTCAAATCCATTTGCTATGATTTTGTTATTACTCATGTTAAAATGACATCGTTTTCTTAGCCACAAGCTTCTAATGAATGTTGGTGTTCATTAAATGTCAAAAATCAGAAATCCAAGGTAAACCAACAACATGGACCAACAGAAATGATGGAATCTACATTCAATCTGTCTTCAGTGCCAGTTCTGCTCTAAGGGATTTCTTGTTTTGGATAGGTTTCCTTAGGTAGAGTATCTGAAAGGTTAATATGAAAATGGCATAATACAAATTAATGTGTCTTGGCTATGAAGCCTACACAGCCAACAGTGTAAAAGCCTCTTGTCCTGTCTGTACATATAATGAAAACACTGTGCTTATACATAAGAATCTGAATAAGAAAATAGATTTTGAAGAAAATCAATTTGTTTCTGCTTTTCTGTCTTCATCATCAGCTGCTTTGAGGAGGTCTGGTTGGTAGGCTGTGTGATTTACATTTCTTGTTACACATAAAATATATTGATCATTTTAAAAACATGGAATCACACAAAAATATGTTTTTGTTCCACTTCTTTCATGTCTAAATCCAATAGAATTTCCCAAAGTTATTCAGTACTGGAAATTCTGAAGCTGTCACTTTAAAATAAGGCTTAATAATATCTTAGTCACCTAACTAATTTTTAGCGTCTCTTTTATTTCTAAATCCTCTGAAACTAAAGAGAGGAACTTAGAATAGTGATAAAAATGTGTTAAGAAAACCTATTTATTCTGAAAGATTTCTAAAGAAATCCATTTCTAAAGAAATGTGATGAATCTATCAACTTACTTCAAATAAATTATTTTTAAAATAGCATGGATGTGAGAGTACTGAATTTCTTCAAAGTAACATTTTATCAGCTAGTTTTCACCAAAAATGAGATTTTCCTTCTGAAGATCCACCTCAAAGGCTCCCTGTGCTGTTTGTTGCAGAAAACAAATATAACATGGTAGAATGGAGCTCACCCACGTAGCCCCTTTTAATGATTTTGAGAGGCAAAATTATTTTGTGTTGGGGGGAAAATGAAAAGTTTTTCCCATGTCTTTTATTAATTATTTGTAATATATAATCTTACTTACCGGTAGTTTGATCTTCATAATAAGCCTTGAGTATCTATTTTGTGTAGAAATCCAAACCAATACATTAGAATAGAAGGAAGATATTTGTTGTGATATCATCTCAGGAAGTGTCTGTGGATGTGGATGTGGATGTGGATGTGCATTTGTATTTTGATTTTTTTTTCTTCAAACTGGAAGTTCAGATGAAATAGTTAAAACATCCTTCCACTGAATCTAAATGACTATTTTTGTTCTATTGTTGTATTTTATTAATCCACTAGATGGTGCTGGTTAGCTTTTAAAGCTATTTTCATTTCAGACAATTCAGCAAGATATGTGCAATTTTTTGGGATAAAATCAGAAGCACTTCTAAAATTATTTCCTCATAAGTAAAGTGGTCCAGATTAAAATATACTGAAAATTAATATTTTAGTTTTTAGCTTAAATATTTTTCTCTATTAAGAAAAGTCCTTGTAATTTTTACAGCACATGCTTAGATAATAATACATATTAACGTATTATTGTGTTAACGTTTAACGATTTTTCCTCTTTCTTTGTCCAGCATTCAGCATCCATTATAAAATGCTTTTTTCCCTATACATTATATTGTTTTGTGATATAATGACTGTGTGGTAGATTTCTTCCCATATAGTCAGGCTCAGTCATCAAGTCTAATGTGATTAGGATGTACCTGTCTGGAGGGTTTATGCAGACAAAGTACAGATAACAAAAATCAAACTGATTTTCTTTACTGTTGTCAATTTGGGTAAGTTTTAATCATGAAATGTGAAATAAGAATTTGCTTGAGGGACAAAACATAAATTCTAAAGAAATGCTTTTGTTTTTCATGAATAATATAATGGTACATAATTTCAAAAACAGAAAATGAAATATATTGTGTGCAGGTAGTAAGCTAATATTTCCGGTTTCAAGAGAATTTAAATAATAATCATGGTATGGAAGATAGTATTTTATTGTATATTTTATATAAAAAAATATAAAAACCAAATAGTATACCATTATAATTCAATTAATCAAATACAATTAATTTCAATATGTTATATATTATGATTTTTTTTTGTTTTTAGGAGGTTTGGAGACATTGAAAAAACTCCAGCGACTGGTTGTGGATCACAATCAATTGATCAGTACAAAAGGCCTCTCTGCTACTCCAACTCTGCTATACCTAGATTGCTCCTTTAATCATCTCACTCACATTGAAGGCATTGAAAACTGTGGTCTTCTTCAGACTCTGAAGTTACAAGGAAATAATCTCAATGAGGTAAAAACTTGATGTTCTATGGTAAAACTAAAGAAATTAAAGAAATGTGTGTAGGAGTAAATCCAATAATTCCCTATCAAAAAGCACTCTTCCTTTATTTTTGGAATAATAAATTTCATTTTAGATAAACTCCTTGTTCAGAAAAGAGGGCACATTTTTCTTAATTTGGGGGTATTTTATTGTCTTGGAAAGGATTTGTACAATTTCATTTTTCAAGTAACATTTCACATTTTATATTTTACTTCAAAAGGAATGTATAGTTCAGAATTCCATTTTATGTCATGATTTATATTACAGCAGCACTGTTAAAAAAAAGTATGAGTGAATACCTGTGTTTGTTGATGTAGTGATGTAAGCAGACATGTGAGTAAAAAGAATTGAGGACAGATATATATTATAGACCCAGTGACATAAATCTATAAAGAGAAACATGCGCACACAAATACATGCACAGTACATGAATTATCCTTTCACTAGCTACTGTTGCCAGAAGTGCTCACTTATTTTTTTAAATACATGTTTGAGTATGTCATGAATTTCACAGCAAGCAAAAAGAAGCCTGAATAACAAATTGGCAATATGATAATGTTCTTATATGCACTTCAGTGATAATTAAAATACAATTTATGTTTTTGATTGTGTCAAAAGCATATCAGATAACTGAAAAAGTTATGAACGGGGCAAATATTTGAAGATAAGGAATATTCTCCTATGTGTAGTAGCTGGAAGTTTGTATCTTGGAGAGAAGGAATTTCAGCTTTCATAGAGAAGTGATTCAGTAAATTTAGTTATTGCATCATGCTTAAACTTTAAAATGTCTCTAAACTATGTTTGTGACAACCAAGGTAACTGGTCTACCTTTCTCTGGAATTTGATGTAAGTAGTACAATGGTATTCTAATGGAACACATTCCCATTCCCTCACTTCACCTTTATATTGGAGACTTAATCAAAACTATGAATTTGATAGATTTTTGCTTTAATAGTTGTATTTAGGATTACTGCCCTAGTAACTATAACTGATATACAATGGTTTGCATTAAGTAAATTAGTATATAAAGATTATTTATGTAGGAAAAAATTAAGCTACTCTTGCATTGTTTTGTTAATTACTAATTTATATTTAGTTCCCCAAGTTGGAAAATCATGTTTTGCTAAGAGAATTGTACTTGGAAGACAATAACATATCCAGATTGGGAAAACTTACTGACTACTGGCTGCCTTTGCTACAGATACTTTTCATCTCACAAAACAGGTAAAATTAACACATTTTATTGGCAGAAAGCAGTTACAAAAAAAGGAGACTAGTACCCTACATTTTTCTGCTAACTGCCAGCATGGGAATGCAAGTTATTGAGATCTTAGCAGCCAGCTTTGAATGAAGCTACAAGCTTTCACTGGATTTCAATGATTAGTATATAAGGCATGAAAATACAAGTTATTTTAGGCTGAAGATCATGCTTAGCTTTGAATTATTTTTGAAGCTTCATGTACTGTAACTCTGAAACATCAGATTTTGATATAAACCAAAAGGATTGGCAGAATCTGCGTAGTCTGCTTTTTCATTTGTATAGAATTATTTTTTGCTAATGCCAACTGGATACGTTAAATGTAAGGCTGTTTAGCCAGACATTAAACTATCATAAAAGCTAATTGAGTAGTAAGAAATGTGGTAAAGGGACTCATCTACCATAAAGCAATGTGGTATATCCATTACTAAGTGATTTCTGTTAATCCATATCTGAGCTGTCGCTATTTAATTGCCTGTTATAAAATGAAATAAATTGCAAAATTGGATTTTTTATTAACTAGATATCTTTGATAAAAATAGAAATGTGAAGTAGGTCCTGGTTTCATTGGAAATATAACTTACCTACCTTTTTTAGCACTTGAATTTTTATGTGCAAAAATAAAAATTCTACTCTGGTTTGATTAACTAGGGAGTCCTATAGAAATTAAATCTATATTATGGTAAATAAATCATGGTTCGTGTTACTTTTTCATTTATTTACTACTAACATCTTTACCCCAGTAACATATTTCCATGATTTAAATTAATAAATATGTCATAACCATAATTGTATTGGGTTATAGGTCCACCCACATCTTTTATTGTAGACTTAGAATCCTTATCACTGTAGTATTCGAAATACATCTTGTCATGTTCTGCATTTTAAAACAAATTAATGATACTGTACCTACTCTGCAGTCAATTGATTTTTGTAACTAAAAATCTATGATGGAATGATGGAATACAACTTCTGTCATTATGTGAAAATTCACAGTACAAATCTAAGATGTCTATTCAGAAAGAGATCCAATTGTGCAAAATGTAGCTTACTTTCAAATAAATGTGCATAGGATTGAAGTAAATCAAATTGAATTCAAAAGGGTTTACTCTCAAACAGAATATGATTGCAGTTTGAGTTTCAAAAATCTTTGAAAAAGGCAGGTTCTACTTAGCGGTATTTTTTTTGAATTTTTTGCTTTTTGTATTGAACATTATTGAATGCCTTTCTTATCTATTTTATTTTTTTCCTGATCTGAACAAAATATCCTTCGAAGAAAAGAAACAGATCTGGATGCATTTTTCTGACAGGGATATTTTCCAGATCTTCTTTTTCAGACTTTCATTTAAAGTTAGAAATATAAAAGCTTGAACCCAGGATCTTCTGGATATAAATTATATGCTGTACTACCAAGCTATAGGCTGTCTTATATATTTCAGTCCATGAAACTCTCTCATACACCTCCCCCCCTTTACCATTCTTTTTGATGCTCTGTGTTATAGTTGACAGCTGGTGAAGTACTTCCTGTTGTGTGGAAGGAAGCACTTTGTCATAATCACTGAGCAGATATCTGGCTGACATTTCTAGTAGCAAAAACTTCCCCTAAGTCTGCTCTATGTGTCAACATCTTTAACATAAATCATTTAGGCAAAAGTGAGAATGAGGACAAAATGAATAGCCATGACTGTAGATATAGCTAGAATGGATGACAGTATCAGAAAAATGCTGATTAAAGCAGTAAAAAAGTAATATCAGTAGCTGATATTTGTACTTGCTTTATCAATATGACTATGTTCTAAGCAGCTCCATATGCTTGTCTATGGCATAAGTGATTGGATGTTCTATACAGAAAGGACTGAATGTAATGAAATAAGCTGTTGAAAGAAAAGCTGTTCCTTTGCTTTCATCCTACAGTTGTGGGTTTTTTTCCTCAAGAGTGTGCATTGACTGTCTTTTCCTCTTTTGTTGATTGCAGGAAATCCTTATTAATGTTAGGATTGTGAATCCATATATTTCTTAAGATTAAAGATCCAAATGGAAAAGTCAAATTTGCAATCGATAAATAAAAACAAGTCTTCATCTTTAGTTTAGGAAAAATGCATTTTAAATGTTAATATGATGCCAAATAAAGTTTAATAATCATAATTCAACTGGTAATGCCTAAATATTTCTGGAAACATTGCTGACATTCCAAATATATTTTAAATGCAAACAAATGGACAATACACTCATTTGACTCACTATCATTGTTAGAACATTGAGAATTACCGTATTTTTTGGAGTATAAGACGCACCTTTTTCCTCCCTAAAAGTGGCTGAAAATTTAGGTGCGTCTTATACTTCGAATGCAGCTTTTTTCCCAGCCCTAACTAGGTGCTAACAGATCTTCCCAGCTCTTACCTTGCAGGCTTTTTCATTGTTACTCTCTCCAAAGAATGTTTTTCCAGCCCTAAGTTTTTGCAGAATTTTTTTTCATTGCTCTACTTACTCCGAGTAAGTTTTTTTCTAGCCCTAACCAGGTGCTAACGATCTTCCCAACTCTTACCGGCTTGCAGGTTCTTTCATTGTTATTCTCTCAGAAGAAGGTTTTTTAAAGTCCTAACCAGGGGATAAAATAATGTGCTGAATAAGTTTTTTTCTAGCCCTAACCAGGTGCTAACTATCTTCCCAGCTCTTACCAGCTTGCAGGCTCTTACATTGTTACTCTCTCAGAAGAAGTTCTTCCAGCCCTAAGTCTTTGCAGGGTTTTTTTTTCATTACTCTACTTGCTCCAAAGAAGTTTTTTTCCAGCCCTAACTAGGTGCTAACGATCTTCCCAGCTCTTACTGGCTTGCAGGCTCTTTCATTGTTACTCTCTCAGAAGAAGGTTTTTTTAAGTCCCAACCAGGAGATAAAATAATGTGCTGAAGCTGCTCCGAATAAGTTTTTTTCTAGCCCTAACCAGGTGCTAACGATCTTCCCAGCTCTTACTGGCTTGCAGGCTCTTTCATTGTTACTCTCTCAGAAGAAGGTTTTTTAAAGTCCTAACCAGGGGATAAAATAATGTGCTGAAGCTGACCAGACTAAGGATGCTAGCCCGATGAATACCTGGTAGGCAGATTGTTTTCCCCTATTTTCCTCCCCAAAATCTAAGGTGCGTCTTATACTCCGGTGCGTCTTATACTCCGAAAAATACGGTACTTGCACAATTCACTACAAGAGGGTTTTTTCTTCCAAACAGAAAATTGTTTCAACAGTTTATGGTTCTGTTTACATATTATATTAAACTATGATCTATTTTTTTACCTGCTGGCCCCAAATACTGTACAAACCAGTATTTGGGGCCAGCAAGTAAATTATCTTTTTGAATGCTACAGTTGATTCCAGTTCATTCTAAATTTGCAAGACTGCAATAACTAGGATTCTACTTAGATGGTAGTATATTTATTTATTTATTTATTTTGGAATTCTTATATGCCGCCCAACTCCCTAAGGACTCAGGGCGGCGTACAACAGTGAACAATACATATATGTTATACATATATGTTATAAATATATGTTAACAATACATAAATAAGAATTGCATATATCAATTTTTGTCAATAAAAACCAGAATCTTTTCATTGGAGTTTCTCAGTCATTAAGGATTGTCTGTGCAGATACCGGTAATTAATTTAAGAATCTAATTCTTATCTATCAGCATGCCATGTTTTTCAATTCTTTTGCACAATTGTGCTAAACAAGCTTAGGACTGAAAATCAATAGGTCCTCAGAATTCTTATGAATAACATACCAGAATAATACATATTAAATAGATTTACAATTTTATATTGTTTATATTTATATTTGCAAGCTCCATTACTTTTGGCAATATGATAAAAATAGTGTCACACCATCTTAATGTAGGTTCAACCTCTTTATATATGTAAATAATGCCATGATAAATATATAAAGGAGGCATGATTTGCATCACAATGGCACCACACTGCTCTCATAATTCTCCATAGTGGGCGGAGCTAGCCTCCAAGGAATGGGTTAAATCTGCCCTCTAGCCAATAGGACCGAGTCTTAAAAAAGGTATAAATAGTGCCAACCTAGATTGGCACCCCCTCTTTTAATCTCGGTCTGTAGCCAAAGGGCAATTGTGCTTTTCCACCTTGGAGGCCAGTTCCACCGCTATTGATCCAGATTGTCATCTCTGTGAGTTTCTTTCCATCTTGCTGATTTTACATCTAAAGTCTCCCCATCTGACAGCTGTCAAATAACTTTTGGGTTGAGCATGGCTCAGGCGGCCGCCTGAGCCGTTTCTGACAAGTTACAGCTGACCATAATTGTCTCCTTGAAGAGGACACCTGTCAGCCACATTACCAGCTCCTTCTAAGTTGATTCAGGGGGAAAGCCAGAAAACGTAGCTTACCGTGCCGCAGAAGCCCGGCGCTTGGGCGGCCATCGGCTTTCTCCCTCCGGCTGGAGCGATCCTCCTATAGCCGGTAGAAATCGCCTCGTCGCGTTTCGTCCGGCCGCCTCCAGCAGATCCCTATCTCTGCTAGGTCTCTCGCTCCCCCGATCGTCGGCTGCTCCAGCAGTCTTCCTGTCAGGCCGACGCTCCTTCGTAGGCCATTCGAGCCTTCCAAAATTGGCGGGAACGGCAGTTGTCTCCTTCGGATCTCGGCGATGTCACCAGCGGCCATTTTGAATTTCGGCCCTGCTGCCTTCTGATTGGTCGGGACGGCACCCAATCAGAGCTGAACTATTGCTGCTGCCGGGTGTCGGCTCGGCGAGCGAGGAGCGCGCGCGCACGCGCAGTCAGTCCTTCTCTCGTCGGCAGCATCGGGAGGCTGCTGAGACGCCGTTCGTCGCTGGACCTGTAAAATAAAACGTTCCGCCTTTTTTTCTGCTCTATTTACTTGCCGATAAGCACCAGGAAACAGGGAGCGCAGCCAGCTGTCACTGGGACTCATTCTTAAAGTGACAGGCAAACTATCTGCACATATGGCTGAGGGGACAAGCAAGTCTGGCAAAGCCAGATCAAAGTCCAGCAGACCCTGCCCCCCCGAGGAGCAAGTGGATGACCTTCACCTGCCACGTACCACCAACGGTAGCAGAGACAGGTCTCCAACGCATGCACCTCCACCTCCCAAATCAAAAAAGTCATCAAAGCCTAGCGACAAGGGGGACGCCAGAGGCCCCTCAAAGCCCCACTCTGGGACTATGGGCACTACACACCAGGGTTCCCCTCTCCCTCAGGAGACTCCAGGCCGCCCTCCTGCGGGTGCCCAGCAAGGAGCACCTGCCCATAAGGCCCGGCACTCAACATCACCAGGCAATGTCTCTCTGGACAATCCATCGATCTGCCTGCGTGAGGGTGATGTGTGGGGGGCCACAAGGGCCACCGAACCGCCCAATCTGCGTAGGGACACCACCCCCTACGAGGATCCACTGGAGGATCCCGCCGTACAGCAGCGCATGGACGCAGCAATAAAGCGGGGCATTGAGGCTGCAGTCAGGGCCATGGCATCTCAACCGCCAGCCACGCGCAGGGCTGCCTCACCTCCTCCGATCCCGGCTCCGGTGTCCTCGGATGAGCTGGAAGCGGACGACTACTCCCTCCACAGCTCGCCCATCCCTCTGGGGGACCTGGAGAGAGAAGAGGGCGAAATTGACGACAGGCAGGTGGCCGATGACCATCTCCAGCCCCAACTGTCTGAGGATGAGGACTTGGCTCCGGAACCATCAACCTCCACCGCTCTCTTCCACCCCAGCCTCTTTCGGTCCCTGTTGCACAAGGCAAAGGCAACAGCTAACATTCCGCCGTCCGCAACCGACCCTCCGGCCACGACGGATCTGGGTGACCCAATTTTTGGCGAGGCTGCTGCGTCTCCAGCGGAGGTGATACCAACTCCACGGCTCTTCGTGGAAGCCGTCACTAAACAGTGGCAGTCTCCTGCTACGGGACCGTCACCCACCAATTCTGATAAACGTTACTTTAACGTTTCCTCTCAGCTGGCACAACACCTCCCGGTTCCAGACGTCGACCCACCGGTGTTGGCGCTTTACTCCAACGCCCCCGTCCCGGGGGACCCGGATGATTTGCTGCGACCAGAGGAACGTCGGACGGAGTCCATTCTCCAACGGACTCATCAGGCGGCTGCCTGGGCCGTTAAGGCTTCCACAACGGCATCGTTCTTCTGTCGAACCTCCCTTAAGTGGCTACACGGCCTGCAAGCCCACATCCCGCAGGCAGACACCAGGGCACACCAGGACATAAATAAACTGATCGCTGCTGCCCAATTCACGTCGGACACGACCCTCCAAGCGGGGCGCTTTGCGGCCAGGGCAATGGGGACGGCCGTTGTGGCGAGGAGGATGCATTGGCTCCGCAGCTGGCCGGCTGACCTCCGCCATAAGTGGAAGTTAGCCGCGGCCCCGATCTCGGGTCAGTGCCTGTTTGGCCCCGCCTTGGACCGTATAACTACGGAAACCAAGGACAAGAGGAAGGTTCTCCCCTCTTACACTAAGAAAAATTCCAATAGAGCCCCCCCCCTACCGTAAGGGCTCCAGGGCATCGGAGACCCCCTATAATAGATACCAAAGTAACTATCCATCTAATCAGGGACAGTATGGCAATTCTCAGGGTCAGTATA
This sequence comes from Diadophis punctatus similis, assembly GCA_023053685.1. Classification (NCBI taxonomy): domain Eukaryota; kingdom Metazoa; phylum Chordata; class Lepidosauria; order Squamata; family Dipsadidae; genus Diadophis; species Diadophis punctatus. The sequence goes on along the minus strand of JALIGW010000004.1, from coordinate 39,018,116 downwards.
CGGCCCCTCAGAGCTCCTATGCTCCACGTCAGCGAACGGCTGCTGACAGGCCTTACCGGGGTGGGCAATCCAAACGGCCCTTTAGAGGAGCCAGTGGCCGCCCTTACCGCCGGTATAAGTAGATCTGAGCCAATCCCTCCCATTGGGGGTCGACTGGCATCCTTTGCCAGTCGGTGGGAGGAAATCACCAATGACGCATGGGTTTTACAAACCCTGTCGACAGGACTGTACCTGGAATTTATTTCCACCCCTCCGAGGTTTTTCTTACGCTGCCCCTTGTCTTCAAACATTTCCAAACGCGTCCTCGTAGATCAGGCAATCCAGCACCTGTTGGACATTAGAGCCATCCAACGTGTGCCCGAGGACCAGCAGGGGCAAGGTTATTATTCCATCTTATTTGTGGTTCCAAAATCCTCGGGGGGATGGAGAGCAATTCTCGATCTGAAACGCCTTAACAGATATGTCAGGTACAGAAAATTCAAGATGCACACCCTACAATCAATTCTAGCGGGTATTAGGCGCGGCGACTTTCTCGCCTCAATTGACTTGACGGAGGCCTACCTCCATGTTCCAATTCACGCATCCCATCGCCAATACCTCAGATTTTGCTATGCAGGGGTGCATTATGAATACCAGGCGTTGCCCTTCGGCCTGTCGTCAGCGCCAAGGGTATTTACCAAGGTTCTGGCCGCCTTGACAGCCCACCTCAGGGCTCTCCCCGTGCGTGTCCAGTGTTACCTGGATGATATACTTATCCAGTCCTCTTCCCTGTCTCAGGCCCAACAGGACATCCAGGTAACCCTCAACACACTGGAACACCACGGGTTCCTCGTTAATTTGGGTAAGAGCCAGTTGTCCCCTTCCACCAGGGTCACCCATCTGGGGGCCATTATTGACTCCCTGGAGTGCAGGGTCTACTTGTCCCAGGAACGGAGAGACAGCATATTGGAGATCGTCCAGCTAGTTCTGGCCCAACCAAGGGTTCCCCTAAACCAGCTGTCTTCCCTCCTGGGAAAAATGATTTCCGCGATACATATCGTTCCGTGGGCTCATCTGCACTCCAGGGACCTTCAATGGTTTCTTCTCCCTTTCCAGCGGGCAAATCGCAGCAACTCCCCTGTAAGGGTCCGGTTGCCGGTGTCAGCAAGGAGGTCGCTCCAGTGGTGGTCATCGCCCGCCCTCAGCAAGGGCTCCTTTTTCCTGGAACCGCAAAGGACGACCCTGACGACCGATGCCAGCACCACCGGCTGGGGGGCCCACACCGACTCTCTAGTCGCCCAGGGGACATGGTCCAGGAAGGAACAGGTTCTGCCAATAAACCTGTTAGAGCTCAGAGCAGTTCGGTTGGCTCTGGCCCATTTTCAACCGCATCTGACCGGCCGTCACATCCTCGTCCTCACGGACAACGTGACGACAAAAGCGCATATAAATCGTCAGGGGGGCACCATCTCCAAAGCCCTTATGAACGAGGCAATGGTTCTGGGGCTGTGGGCGGAGCGGTACCTGCCTTCAATCACGGCGGAACACATTTCCGGTGTCGACAACACCACAGCAGACTGGCTCAGCCGGAATGCTATCAACCCGGCAGAGTGGTCCTTACACCCGGACATTTTTCAGGAGATCACCGCCCGCTTCGGACCACCGACCGTGGACCTATTCGCGACACCGGCAAACGCCAAACTCCCCAGGTTTGTGACCAGGTTCCGGACCCCGGGCGCGGCGGATACGGACGCTCTACGCTGCCGGTGGCCGCAGGAACTCTTATATGCCTTCCCACCTATTCCGTTGATCCCCAAGGTCGTACGGAGGGTAATATTGCTGAAGGCGGAGATCATTCTCCTCGCCCCACATTGGCCCAGGAGGACTTGGTTCGCGGACCTTATATCCCTGTCCGCGTCACCTCCCTGGCGGATCCCGCCGACAGAGTGGTCGCTTGCCCAGGGGTCAGTGCATCATCCAGAGCCGCACTGGCTACAACTGACCGCCTGGCGCTTGAGCGGATCACTCTGCAACACCGCTTAGTTCCGGACAATATCTCTTCAATCATGTTGGCCTCTAGAAGGCCGTCTACGGAGCGGATCTATTCCACCACCTGGCGAGCCTTTTGTGGCTGGTGCGCGCAGGTGGGATACTCGCCGGTTGACTTATCCATCATCAACGTCATCCAATTCTTGCGGCAGGGGCTCGCCAAGGGCCTCGCTCCCAACACCTTGCGCAGACAGGTTGCGGCGCTTTCGACTGTGTTGTCCTGCCCGCACCTAGACTCGCTCTCCGCTCATCCGCTAATGAGACAATTCCTGAAGGGGGTCACTAATCTTTGTCCCCCAGTGGTGCACCGTTTCCCCACATGGGACTTGTCCAAAGTTCTCTCCGCCCTAACTGTAGCCCCCTTCGAGCCCTTGGACACTATTCCTTTGGCGCATCTGTCCTTTAAAGTTGCCTTCCTCGTGGCCGTCACCTCCGCGCGGCGCATATCTGAACTCGCAGCCCTGTCTGTGCGCGAGGACCTGTGTGTCTTTCATAGCGACAGGGTGGTTCTTCGCCTGGACCCGGCATTTGTGCCCAAGGTGAATACTCATTTTCATAGAGCGCAGGAAGTCATCTTGCCCACATTTTTTCAAAATCCGATTTCCGACTCTGAACGTGCTTGGCACATGCTAGACGTCAGGCGCGCTCTGGACATCTATCTCAAACGTACAGCCTCTCTTCGGCGCACAGAGGCTCTCTTTGTGACTTTTCGCCCTTCTAACCAGGGTCGTAAGGCGTCCTCCGCAACGATCGGACGATGGATCCGTGCAGCCATTTCCTTGGCCTACAAACATATGTCCTTACCCCGACCGTCGGGTCTCACAGCCCATTCCACCCACAGCGCTGCGACGTCCGCGGCATGGAATGCTAGGGCTTCCATCGCCGAGGTGTGTAGGGCGGCCACTTGGTCCTCCCTGACTCCCTTCGTCCGACATTACAAGTTGGACGCCTATGCCTCGGAGGAGACCGATTTCGGCAGGCGGGTGTTGGGGGCAGGGTTGCCATTGGGCGATCTTCCCAGCCAGGACGAATGACCCGCCCAGGGACGCCAGCTTTGGTATGTCCCATTCCTTGGAGGCTAGCTCCGCCCACTATGGAGAAGGGACGTTGGTACTCACCTGTGAGACATCCTTTCTCGTAGGGCGGAGCTAGCCTCCAAGTCCCTCCCACATCTGGGGCTGGCTGGAAGTTATGGCTCCATGATTGTACATAATTATTCATTGTCTGGTTTGTGATCTTCCACATATACATAGTTCTAATTCTCTGGTAATTCTCTGTATATAGTTAATAAATTCTTGTTGTTTTGGAGAAGCACATTGAGTCTGACTTTATCCCTCGATTAAAAGAGGGGGTGCCAATCTAGGTTGGCACTATTTATACCTTTTTTAAGACTCGGTCCTATTGGCTAGAGGGCAGATTTAACCCATTCCTTGGAGGCTAGCTCCGCCCTACGAGAAAGGACGTCTCACAGGTGAGTACCAACGTCCCTTTCCCTCCCTTGCCTCTGCAGACACCTGATCACTAGTTACCCATTTTTCAAAGTCCTCCCTATATTTAATGATTGGCACTCTTATAGATTTTTTAAATTAGATTCTATTACTTAAATTACTATTTCTTAGAGAAAGTAATATATAAACATATTAAATTAGCCTTGTTATCAGTTACTGAAACAGTATGTGCACAACTGCTGCTACCTCTTAGCTGAACCAGAATATATCCTGATCATTAACAGCTTACCATATAGCTGGTGCTTTGTGGCCTGCAGTTCTCAGAAGTTAGCATTTGTCAGGCAACAGTAAATCCATCATACAGTTTATGTTTCTATTGAGAATTTGACGGGTTTTCCAACGAAATCAGTAGATGGAAAAATCTCATCCTGAACCCTGCTAATAGTAGTTTTATTCAGAAATTAATTCCTATAAAATAAAATTGAAGGCATTCAGTAGAGTCAGTCAAATAAGACTGATGTGGATTATGATAGCATTCTTTAAATATTATGAAATGTTATAATAAAGTAGGAGTGATTATATAAGAAGAAGAGAATAGAAGCAAAACCCTTTAGTAAAAAGTGCAAAGGACGAGGTTCAGGCTAGAATGTGAGAGGAAATTTCTGGCTGTTGGTGAGTAGAACATGATGCCACCTGAAGTTGTGAGTTCTCCTTAACTAGGTTTGCAAACACAAAGTGAATGGCCATTTATCAAAAATACTTTAGAGCAGGGGTGGGCAAACTATGGCTCTTTGAGGACCTGTGGACTTCAACTCCCAGAATTCATGCATGGCTGGCTGGCTCAGGAATTCTGGGAGTTGAAGTCCACAGGTCCTCAAAGAGCCATAGTTTGCCCACCCCTGCTTTAGAGTATCCTTTCTCTTTGTCATTGAGGCAGAAATGCTTTTTGAACTTTAGGTACTGCACAATGTACTTATAGTGGAGAGAATTTTTATACACACAACTCAGTTGCTATCCTACCATTTTGTTGTAAATGTTGTAAAATATGATTGTGTAGGTGAGAAGTGAATTGTGTGGTGAAGTTTTCATTTTTTTTTCAACTCTTATGCAATTATTTCACAGTACCCTCAGGGTAAAATAGTTGAGAAGGACTGTTTTAGTGGATCCTGTACTGAGCAATACAGTATTAGTAGGTGACCCTCCTGGCTATGACCTTGGCCATGCCTATTTCCTGCTCAGGTGCATGTTGCAGTTTCTAATTGCGGCAACTTTTCCACTGGCACTGCCTATCTTTCTGGAGAAAGGAAATGCTTTGACCAAGCCTCCTCAGCTGCTTGCAAAAGAGATGTGGCTACTTCACAGCTATGTTTAATGGTTGCCTGATTGAAAGAAGAAAAGAAAGGTTTGCCATGTCTCTCCTCAGTGAATGGGGGATTTACCTATTCACTACAAGCTCCGAGGTCCCTTTTCTGATACTGCAGTTCTATGCAATACCTGAAAAGTTATCAAAAGAAAGTCACAATCTGCTCTCTTTTATTCCGTATTCTATATACAATATATATTGAAGTTACAGGAATGTTCATTCCGATTGAGTATTTGGGGAGAAGGGTCTTCATTTCAGCATAAACCACTTAACCAGAGAGAAGTGTTCAAGAAATGATAGCGTTCTATTGGGAATGCAGTTTGTTTCTATGAGGACAGAGTCAAAGGGCAATATTGCCTCTTACAATTCTATAATTCTGCATCTCACTAAAACTAAGTTCAGTGAGATTTATCTTCAACTTAGAAATTGGTCTAACATTGAAGCCTTAACCATGTACAGTATCTCTTGGAATTTGAACTAAAATATTCATTTGAATTGTTATATTACCCTACTGAATATTTTGCAAAATGTGTTCAGTGAAACACAAAATAAAATACATTTTAGTTTGTTGCCTTTTAAATTTTATAAATTATTCTGTTCATATATATTTAATTCATTGTTAAAATGAATATGCTATCATTATTAATAATGTAACAAGTCATCTCAAAGATCTAATGTTTAAACTTCACTTTTTGGAAGAAAAATCTGTTGGTATCATGGAAAACCTGCTGGCATCAAGCAGGCAAACAGTAATTGTATTTTGGATCCAGGACATGTTGAATATGTTTATTGTAGACTTTAAGAAATGTTTTTTTCTCTCTGCATATGTGTAATTTCAAGTATATTTCAATTTTACTTTTTTTATACTTGTGTTGCTAACTGCCCAGTTTTTGTGAGTGCTTTGAGTTTAAATGATACCAGAAAAAGGAAGCTATTGGATTCTTAAAAAATATCTTTTTGGTTTTGTGTCGTCTTTGTAATTTATATCCTTTTAAAGCCCAGGGCTAGTGGGACAAGGTCAAGTGGTATTAAGTTTTCTGTAATGTCTTTTGTTTTTCTGGTTTGAATTTTCCTTTAAAAGAAAAAAGAAAAGGACAAAGACCGCCAGTGAAAAGGAAACTATAGAATGACAAACTGAAAAGGATCTTATTATTTAAAGTAGAGCACACAATATGAATTTTATATTAAAAAACAGGTTAACCATTGAGTTTTCTACATCATACTACTCTAAATGCCATTATTAAAATGTAATATATGATGTGAAATTACTAAGCAGATAGTTACTCAAATTAAGTTCTTCTATTTTACCTTGGTCTATAATTTTACTGCATAGACAATACTTATTTTCCAAATAAGTAGTACACTCACCATAAAATATGTTTGAATAGTGATTAGGAACACCATCAAATCAAAATGTGAGTTGTCAGCTGCCAAACTGCTCCAAGTAATTAAGCCTCTATAATTCATGATAGCCATAATTTAAGTTTTTAGTAATGGATGTCTTTCATTAAACACTTTGCTGAGCCTTACTGTTAATTGTTCTGTCCAAAATTATAAACTCTCAATCTGCAATTTTTAACTCTGGTGGAGTAAATAAAACATTTGTAAAGAAAGGATAAATTGTCCTGTATCTGAAACATCTCACAAATATTGCCTTGTAATCTATCCTCTACAAAAAGCTTCCATCTTCCATAATTATAGTTTTCCATTTATATTAGTTTCTCTCTTTATAAATTTGGGGAATGTAGTAATGTTTATCAAAACTAAATATCAGTTTAAAATAGCAAATCATATGCAAAGTATTTTGCCTCACCTCCCAGAATCTACTTTCCAGAATTCACAATTACCTACAAGCATGAATTTTAAATATACTTTAAGCAGATAATTCATTACTGAGTTATTTTTGCTGAGAAAATCAGTGAAGGATTAGCAGAAAATCAAAAGAAAGTGATTTTAAACTTTATGTATATTCTGCAAATTGGAGGTAAGAAAAAGTTGTACCATTTTTAACAAAACTTACTTAGAATAATAGAATAGAGATATTCCTTTGCATCACTAAATATTTTCTGTAATCTCTGATCAAATTTCATATATTTGAAATAAACAAAATGCAGTTTTTAATATTTAACACTTGCAGAACTGTTCAATTACATTTAGAAACAATAGATAATATGACACCACTGTAGAATAAACAGAAGCATAAAGACGAAAGAAAATTAAAGATGTGTGATGTTCAATCCATCTGATTTTCAGTTAATTAATCTCAGTCAGAGACATTGATAAACAAAGAACCCTATATTGTGACACCTAAACAATGAAACAATTTTTAAAAACCCTCTATGTCTCTATATATATATTCAGGTTCAGTACACCATATTTTCAATTCCTTCCTTCCTTCCTTCCTTCCTTCCTTCCTTCCTTCCTTCCTTCCTTCCTCCTTCCTTCCTTCCTTCCTTCCTTCCTTCCTTCCTTCCTTCCTTCCTTCCTTCCTTCCTTCCTTCCTTTTTCAAAAAATAGCTGTTTTTGTCACCTTAAAGTTAAAAAAATCTTCCAGATAAGGAAGAGTAGAATAACAATGCCTAGATTTGGGCTTAAAATGTAAAAGACTTGATACACAAGAAAAAGATGAGAGTGGGATGAACAAAAACAAACACAGAACCCATTTTCAATGTATAATTCATATTATGATTTCCTTGAGAAACAAGTAACCTGTGGAGGTTTCAGCCTGGAAAACTTCAAATGAGGGACTGGCAAATGTGACTGAAAAAGCAATAGAATGTCTCCTCTCTTTTTCTTCATCTGCTTTGCTACCTGTTGGAGTAACTATTCCTTGAAGAAGTTTGTGTTTCCCTTTAGTTGCAGTTCTCTTCCATAGATTTGTCAAATGAAAATAAATAGTGATGTATAATTTTCTTATGTAGTATTATATATTTTGACGGCTATGTAGTATTATATTTTTACAGCTATTTTAAATTGAGCTTGGCCCGTGTAGATTACACAGATACATCTGTGTTAATGCTTTCATCTACAATGTTTTCTTAGCAAAATATAGAAGCAATTTGACATTTTGTTCTTTGTAAGTTTTCAACTACCCATTTTTGTCTTCAGCCCTGAAATACCCTGGTGTTCGCCCACCCAAATACTAACCATGTCTAACCCTATTTGGTTTTTTGGAGACCAGTCAATGTCAGATAGGTACTGCCACCTGTTATGATGCTTTCTTTGTTATCTTGTTTCCTATAAATTGGATTTTACATTCATTCATGATTTCTATGCTCCAGATTTATAAATGTTGTACTCAGTTTAAATATTTTAAAAGTGTTTTTATCTTATTGATAGTTCATTTTCAGTTAGGTGTGCGCTTAAAAGGGATAGCATTAACTGCCGTAACAAAACTATGTGCCTGTCCAAGTTAAATTCTTCTCTATTTTTAGTTGTGGGAGGTGTCTCTTTAATTTAATTTAGTTATTCAGTCTTGTCATCATCCCTTTAGATGATCCTGAGCTCAAGCCTTATGGTACTTAGGTATTGAGATATTTGTTGTCGAACAGATTAAAAATATGTGTATTTACGCCACCAAAATTTTATTAAATATCTTGGAAATTTATATGTGGGCTAGTAGAAAAGGAAGTGAGTGAGTGTGTGTGTGTGTGTGTGTGTGTGTGTGTGTTTTAGGCCAGAATAATTGAGGTCTTTTGTTGACTGATTATTACTTTTACTAAACATGTATATTGTATAGCTATTTATTTATTTATTATTTATTATTTGGTTCTTCTATGCCGCCCTACTCCCGAGGGACTCAGGGTGGCGTACAACATTGTGGAAGAACACTATACAATAAACAACAGTTAAAAACAGAGTTAAAAATTAAAAAATTAAAATCTTCACCACCAAACATACCGGGGGAGAGCTCAGATGGGGCTAGTCTCAACCCCCTGCCTGCAGGAAGAGCCATGTCTTGACGGCTTTTCAGAAGGCCAGCAGGGTGGGGATAGTTCGGATCTCTGGGGGGAGTTGGTTCCAGAGCACGGGGCCCCCCACAGAGAATTATAATTTATAATTATTAACTATTTATAATAACTACATTAATTCTTCGTTTTAAAGTTTTACAAAGAACAGCCAAGAGAAAACACAGACTATTTCAGATGAGATTAAAAAGGAAAAGGAAAAAATTAAAGAAATGCCCAGTGAAGATAAGCATTTCTCATCAAAGTAAATGTGATGAGATTTGAATAAACGGTATGATATTCTGGGTTATCAGGCTCTTATGATAAATGGTTTGAAGATAAATTTATGCAACTTTTGCAAAATATGATGAATCTTATTTTAATGGTGGAAAGATGCTCGACACTTAGATGATATAGAAAGATGCAAATTTAGCATTAATACCCAAAGAGTGACAGGATTTGACCTGTATAATTATTGAATTATTTTAAATTATTCACAATGATCCTAGTTGATAGATTGTAAATAATGTTACAAGAACTTATTCATGAAGATAATATAGGGTTTTATCTAAAATAGTTAAAAGACAACATAGAATTGTGCTAGATATTTTAGAATATTTTAAACATCTTATTGTATGCAAAGAAAACATTGCACAATTTGAATTGGACTTCTATTCAAACTTTTGAAAGAAATGAATTTTGTAGAGAATTTATAAAATGGATAAAATAAATTTATACCTCACAGTAGACATAAAAAATCCCTAGTGATCTTAAGTAGTTCAACAAGAGAAGGTTGCCCATTATACTCTCTTGTTTTCTTGAAATATTGAATTGAGACATAAAACAAGATGAAAGGATTATGAGCATAAGGATTATAAAAAAACCCTTCCAAATTGAGAAACTTTGCAAATGACTTGGTGAAGGTTTTAGAAGATCTTTTAAAGGGAATTGACGTATCAGGAAAACTAAAAATTTGATACATCAGCAGGTTTTAAGATGAGCAAACAGAAAAGAAAGATGTTGATAAAAATATAAAAATACAAGATCAAATAGAATTGATGAATAAAATGGCTTTCAAAGTTGGGTGAAAAATAAAATACTTGGGTATTAATATGACAAATTTGAATAGTACACTATTAGTTTTTAACTTGCTTATTTAAAACTTTTTGAAGAACTACTGCCAGTAATAGGCAAATGGGCAAATGGAATTGTCTGACATAAGGTAGATTTAATGAAGTTAATGTATATTGGAGTTTTATTTCATAAGAATCAGTTATACTTTGTGAGTCTTCCTAAAAAATACTAGTATGTCAGGGAAGCCATTTACTCATTTAGTATCAGGAAACCAATCAATAGTATTTGATGGTGGAAAGATGAATTCTTTCATCTTTTAGACTAAGAATACACAAGGGGCGGGGATGTTATATTGTTTAAAAAAATTCCCCTGAAGAAAAAATACATTATTGCAGTATACTTTTTATATACTGTATATAATTGGAAACCACCAATCTACATCTATCCCTATCCCTTTATCTGTCTGTCTATATATTTCTCACTCTGTGTGTGCATATATGTATACACACACACGTGTGTGTGTGTGTGTGTATGGATGGAGAGAGCGAGAGAGAGAGATCTGAACATTTTTATTATATTGGCTGGACAATCACTTGTCTGAAATGGTATAGGATCTCCTGCTTGAGCAGGGGGCTGGACTAGAAGACCTCCAAGGTCCCTTCCAGCTTTATTCTAGTCAGGGGCGGGTTGCTCACTTACCTCGCTGCCAGAGCCATGCACACACATCTCCATGGGGGGGGCGCTCACTACACGTGCGCGCCACCTTGCGCGATTTTGTTTCTGTGCATGCACGGAGGAAAAAAAGCACCGAAATCTCACGCACACGCACGTCCCCTCATGAGATTTCGGTGCGATTTTGCTTCCGTGCATGTGCAGAAGCAAAATCGACCAAAAATCACCAAAAATCACCGAAAAAAATGGCGACGCGCTGGGTGGACTGGCAGAGAGGGCTCCGGAGCGGTTGCGCAATCCGCCGCTCCCTACCGGAGCTGCGCACTGGGCAGCTCCGGCAGGAACCCACCTCTGATTCTATTCTATTCCTATTCCTATTCCTATTTTTCGCCTGGTGGAATTTAAAAAAAGGCAACATCAGGAAAGATGGTATGTAGAAACTTAGGCAGGGTACTTTGTCAAGGATTTTGCCATTCAAACTAGCTCTAATTATTCAAGTAAAATAAATCTCTTGCAATCTTGGCATTATTATTTTTTCTAGTTAAGAACATTTTCCTCTAGTCTGTGGAGCATCTTTATTCATCTCTAAGAAAATCATTCATTTCTTACTTTGAAAGCTGCAGCTCTTATGCAATTACTAGCACCTTGAAAAATGTTACCTTGCTACTTAAAGGAAATATCCACAATTTAAGGCAGTTAATAAGCAATTTATAAGTTGGTAACAGATGATGAATAACTTCTAGCTACATTTGGCCTGTTATATGCCAGCACCTGGAGGGTAGGTTTAGCACAAATGTCTATAAAACTCTTCTTTTTCTTCTAGTTTGACACAACTTGTATCTCTTTGTTCGTATGTGTCATTGGAAAAACTAAATATAAGCAACAACTGCTTACTAGGTAAGTTTACAAGATAAATGGGAAAAATATTTTCAGTTTCCAATGCCACATTATAAACCATATGTGAGTTTGATTACTAACATATATATCAAAACAAGCTAAAAGCTTATTTTTCTCTTTCCATTATATATAAAGTTCAGTTTTGCAGCCAGATTCATATGTTGTTCATTTTTTAACAGTGAGCATTCCTCTTAGCTTTAACCATGGTGGAGGTTTACTTTACTGGTAGTCCTTAACTTATGACCAGTTGTTTAATGGTCATTTGAAGTTAAGGCCTTGGAAAGAGTGCTTTATGGCCTGTAAAGCACTTCCAGCCATCGTAAAACATTGTCTTGAGCATTTGACAACTGGCTTGCATTTATGACCAGCTGCAGCATTCTGCAGTCATGTGATCGTGATTTGTGATTTTTTTTTAATGGTTCTAACAAAAGACACCCATTCAAGAGAATGGATTTGTTTAATGACTTACAGCCACATGATTTCTTAACCACAACCGTAAAAACAGTCAAAAAATTGGGAAAAAGTCAGGTCTGGTCATGTGGGTGCCTCAACTTATGACCACAATGACTTACAGTCAAAAGTCTGGGTCCAGTTGTAGTTTTAAGTCAAAAACTACCTGTATTCTAGAACAGGGGTCTCCAACCTTGGCAACTTTAAGACTTGTGGACTTCCAACTCAGCCAGCTTTGGGAGGAACTCTGGGAGTTGAAGTCCACAAGTCTTAAAGTTGCCAAGGTTGGAGACCCCTGTTCTAGAATGTCTAATATTTATAGTTAAGAGGATTTGAGCCAAGGTTTTAATCCTTTTAAACTCTATATTTACTAATAGTCCTTATATATTGTAAATTATAATTATGTAGGTGAAATTTAATATTGTTTAAGAATATTTTAAAAGTGGAAGAAAGTATTCTGATTATTCCACAATTCATTCTTCACCCCATAATCATCTTCAAATATATCTTATTGTTCAGCTTAGAAGACCATTCCTTGTATTTCTAAGTTTAATTACCCATTCTGGTTTAGATTAAATAATTTTTTGGGGGTTATATAAATTTCAAGCTTGATGAATGACATGTGTCAGTTGAGGAAAGAGTCTGAAGGGGCAATATTCAGTATTTCAAAGATAAATGGTATATTCAAAGCATTTACAGTATGTACAAATAGGATTCCAACAGATTTTTAAAAGGAGACTATATAATGGAATGTTAAATTTGAAACAGAAAATATACCCAAATTAGGATCTAGAACCCTCCAATGTCATTTATTGCATTTTGAATTTTGACCAAAATGGTTCCAATGATTGCAGTGTTATTAGAATGGAGTACAGTACACTAAATTAAAATTTAGGGATTTCATTTCATTATCCTTTAAAGACACTTAAAAGAACGTTCCTAGACATAAAGATTTCATTTCAAAGTATTCAGTATTTGATAGTTATTTGCTGTGATCCCTGTTAATATATTTATTATTGATATTTGTTTTGTTCTTAACAATTGCAGACCTGAAGACTCTCATTCAATGCCTTGACAGCTGTGATAGCCTAAGGGAACTATCTCTACTTGGAAATCCTCTTCTTCAAGAAGACAGCTGGAGGTAAATAGATAAGAGAAACTGGGTATGAGATATATGTGTATAAACATGTGGATAGCTTTGTTATATAACATATAATAATATTATTATTGATACATTAATAGAACAATATTGGTTTTATTTAATTTCTATTAATATTCCAATAATGGATTACATTATAGGATAAACATTGAGAAAGTCTTTTCATCTTCCCCAATATTTTCACTTGTTGGATGTTTTATAGAAGGAGGTTTGATCGGGGTTTTCAAACTTTTTCAAGTCCTGGAACCTGTTAGTTAAAAGATAATAACTCTTGGAATCTTGATCCCCAAAATGGCAGCCATGATTCTTTTTCACAGGAGAATAAGCCCTGCCTTTTCACCAATACCTTAGAAAAATTGCTCTGGATGCCCCTTACTGTGTTTGACTAAACTTTTTTTTCCATCCTTAGTCATTCATAAAATCCCATCAAATTCTCCTGGAACTTTAAGATTCCACAAAACAGTTTAAATAAAAGGAAAATGGTGAGAAGAAGATAAGAGTAAAAGCATGATGATCTGATGTAGCAATAGCCTTTTTCCGGAGAGGTTTAGGGTAAAACATGAATTTAAGGTAAAAATATAGCAATCTGTTGTTACCTGTTATGATTGGTTACAGTAATTATCACAAACCAAGCTAGTCCTGTAGGATGGAAGAAATATCAGTTGCATTTACTTTTAACTGAAATGAGCATTCCTTAATGACAAATCAGCAATGTTTAGTGACCATTTTTTCTTATTGATTTCAGTGGGAATGAGTTCATCCTGTTTCAGCACTCTATCACTGGCAGTATAAAATAGTATTGAAGTATTAATGAGAGCAGATTAATTCACATTATTCTTATAACTATAATTTACAATTACTGGAGATAGTTTAGAATTACCAACATGTGCAAACTTCAGAAAAGGCAAGGGCTTTGCTTTACATTTGTTTTGTTTGTTAGCTGACTATATTAAATAATGGTAGATTACATGGAATTATTTACATTTCCCTCTTTAGAAACGACATCTGCTTATTATCATCAGAATTCATATTTGTGTTGTTTTGCTTCCATACTGATTATATTTTATTCTTTTCTGTTAATAAGAAAGTTGGAACAACTTATGTTTGATCTGTGCTTTGATTAGGAGGATATTTTAAACAAATTAAATTCAAATTGTATTAAATATATATAACAAATTTTAATTTCTATTGGATTTCTATACATTTATTTTGTTTTGTTTCCTAAGCTTTTAAAATTATCCTATTTTTTCCTATTTTCCATATTCTATTCATTGATTTATTCATAGTTGGGTGTTCATTTTTTTCCCAGTTCAACTTAATATGCATCTAAGGTTTGTTAACACACTCATAATAGTTTCACGCTCCTATATTTAAATTTACTTTAGCTCAGTCTGATCTGATAGCTGTTCAACATAATCATGGATTGGAATAATCATACATTTGTCTTTTTCAACATCTCATGTTTATTTTCTTCCTTTGTGTTTTTTTTTTTGGTGGGGGAGGCAGGGGGAGGATGCTATGCTAATTGTAGAAGGTAGAAAGTTGGAAGTAGAAATCAACTCATTTTGAGTTTTTAAAAGCTTAGAACTTCCATTTCTGTTTTGCTACAACAGTACCTTCTTTTGTATTCTGTCTAGTTCAGTATTAACTAGTAAGATTGAAACATAAATTGTCAGATGATTAGCAGCCTTAAGTACTCTACAAATTGTATTTAAATGGAAGCATTAGTAATCATAGATAGAATCTATTCTTAATAATTTGCCCTGTATTCAGTTCCTGTTTATTTTCATTTTCATTTCTCAAATAATTCAAAGTTCTTTTTTTTTTTTGGCAGCTGGATTGGTCTTCTGCCATTTTCCTCATTTAGCTTTACAGTTTGTTTATACTTATGCTTCCAAACTTTTTGGATTATTTTTCCATTATCTCTTTTCCCTATTGAGCTTGGCTAACATAGTTTTCTATTTTTCTAAATCTATTTTTCTAAACTTAGTCATTTTAGCTGTACATATGTGCTTAGGAATTTCATTATTGATTGCAAAGTTAGAAAATATTAAACAAAGCTTGAAAGCCTTTAAACCATGGGATCAAAAATCCTTCTCCATTCAATACTGCTAATTTCTTGCAAGTAACGAAAGAGAAATAGAGGGATTTTTTAAAAATTGGTGCATTGTTCTTAATTTGATGTATTCTTAATTGGTGTATAATTGCTATTCCACCTAAGTTCAGTTTAAAATAACTCTTGAAATTCCAGAGTCATCAAGATCCTCCCACACTACTTGGCCATTTGAGCTTTCATGATCAGAGAAAGATTAATTCATCTAATGGGATACTATAAAGTATGGATTTGTTGAATTCAGCATTGACAATAACTGCAAGCAATATGTTTCAATGAACTTTACATAACCCCCTGATACCAACAAAGGAATTACTTATAAAAGTTCCCAATTGGTTTCTTACTTTCATGTCCAGCCAGTGATAACACTGAAGAAGCTGAAGTACTGAGAAATCACTTTTGGGAAATTAAACCCTAAGATCTGTTTGAGCATTCCTAGGGGGAATATGTTTCATTGCAGTAATGATTAATAGAACTTCTTAAGTGACAGAATATTCACCAGGAAGTTTTCACTAAATGAAATATTGATTCAGCCCTCACTAGCAGAAACCCAGCTGGAAAAACTAGATCTAAGATTCCATGGCTCTAAGAAACCATGGTTTCCAACATTAATCAACTTGATATGGCACCTTTTGAATATCTCATTATTCAACATCGTCTCCAATATCTCCAGACAGCATATTCACAATTGTTCATTTAACATTACCATCTGACATGTATGCACTTGTGAAAAGGAAATGCAGATTTTAGATTTTTTTTGTTTTGATATAAATTGGAATTATGATTCTAATGATATATATTGAAACAAGGTTTATGAGTCAGCCAAAATTTGAATCTATCATGTTAACTTTGTGGGGCTTAAATATTTGCTTGTTTTTCTATTCAAGTATTTGGAATTCTTGGCCAGATTTTGTCTAAATTTTCTTTGATAATTGATTGTAAAACTTGGCATAAGAGTCTATTCAAGCTAGCCTGGAGGTAAAAAGGGTTTAGTTCAAGAAAATATTCCCTAATCTGTAAGTCCTTTCCATGAAATATATTGGACTGAATTGCAGTTTTTTCCATTTCCTTTTTTATGGATGGCATTCTGCTATTGACGCTGTGAGGAAGGTTGTTTTTACTTAATCCTTACAGAATCATCATTGGAAATAGTTCTATAGACCATCAAATGCAACCCACTTTATATCATCTGTAGGAACCCTATGTAAAATAACCTCAACAAATGTCTAACTAACATCTGTTTGAACATATCTATGAAGGGGAGTCCACCATCTCCTTAGTTAATTGGTTCCATTATGAGTTTTTGCTATGAGGAAAATCTTCAACTGTTTTCCTTTAACTTTAGACATTATCCCATTTCCTGCAATCTGAGATGATAGAGAACATATTGTATCTTTCTTCTGTGTGACATCCCTTCGGTTACCTGATATACAAAAATCTCATAAATAAACAAGGATTTATTTAATAATTGGAACTAGCTCCAACATCAAGGTGCCAGTTTCAGCTGGAGAAGCAAGCATTCACAGCAGTATTTAACCCCATTGTGCTTCTCCTCTTGAAATGCTAAATTCTGTATAGTTAAGACATTGTTGCCTTTGTGTTTTGAGGTTGCAGTCATAGATTTTCTATGTAACATGCTTCCTAAAGCTAACTTGTGCTAAAGTTATTGTTTCTTTGTCATTTTAAAGATGCTCCTTACTCAAAAATTTGCCCACTTTGAAAATACTTAATGATGAAAATGTAAGTTGTGGTGCAGAAAAGTTTTATGAAAAAACTTCGAAGTCAGAAACATTTACAGCATTTTGTCAAGCTCAGATTCAAGAAATTGTATCACTACACAAAAAAGCTACAACTAGATTGTAAGTATTTACAATTAATTTCAAGAAATTAATTTGTTTTTTGTTCCTTGATGCTTATTATTGATTTAACAATATATACATTGGAATAACAATACGGTAGAAAAGTGATGAAAGTCTATTTTAAATGTTCATTGATTAATGGCTTCTGATATCTTTTAGAAATCTGATCAGATGGAAATACCCTTCAAGAGCTTACATGAAATGAAGTAATCTTTCTTCATTTCTACTGTTTTGTGTTCACTAATCCATTAGAATTAATTACACGGATACTGAATTAAAGATTCCTAATGAAGGCTTGTGCAATCTGAACTGCACAAATCCAGAAGAGTCCTAGATATTAGAAAATAGATGGATTGTAATTTTTTCCTAATATCTGGTAGTCATCTGGTTTTTTGGATCTAGTAACCCTACATAAGGAGCTTAATTAGTGCTAAATCTGTGTATAGGACAAAAGTAATGTATGAAATGATGCAAAACAGTATGATATTATATTACATTTCAAGAATATTGAAATATGTGCAATGAATATATGTTGCATTTTATAGGTCTGAAATACCTATGTGTTCAATTATATGTGTAACTGTACTGTGTCTATATAGACCACACATGGGCAAATGTACAAGCTGAATGAAAACAGAAGCTGAATAATTGTTGAAAAACCCATAAAGAAACCCATAAAGTGCTTACTTAAAACATTTCAGTCATCTTGTAATATCATCATTCTGCATAATACTCATAGTTATAGATGGCAGAAGCAATGGCTGTGAGGGTCAGGAGGAAGAACTGCTAGCAAGACAACAGTCAGATAAAGGGAGCCTGAGCCTCAGGAAAGAATGTAATATGAATAAGCATCTCAGAAAAGCCCCTCCTTAGTTCACAAAAAGATAAATGGAGGGGAAGCTTATTCCATTACTAAAGTTTACAATGAAAACAGTACTGACTTACTTGGCATTGGTTTCCTAATCTGCTCTATCTTGAAGAGCTGACAGTAGTAGATTTGAATTTCAATAAAGGAGGTGTTGTTTTATGTGGCAGTTTGGTAATAAGAAGCTACCTACTGTATTTTTCGGAGTATAAGATGCACCTTTTTCCTCCCTAAAAGAGGCTGAAAATTTGGGTGCATCTTATAATGTAGCTTTTTTGAAGCTTTTTTTCCAGCCCTAACGAGCTGCTAATGCTCTTCCCAGCTCTTACCTTGCAGGCTTTTTCATTGTTACTCTCTCCGAAGAATGTTTTTCCAGCCCTAAGTCTTTGCAGGCTTTTTTTCATTGCTATACTTGCTCCGAATAAGTTTCTTTCCAGCCCTAATAAGGTGCTAACGCTCTTCCCAGCTCTTCCCATCTTGCTGGCTCTTTCATTGTTACTCTCTCCGAATAAGGTTTTTTTAAGCCCTAACCAGGGGATAAAATAATGTGCTGAAGCTGACCAGACTAAGGACGCTAGCCAGATGAATACCTGGTAGGCAGATTCCCCCCCCCCTATTTTCCTCCCCAAAAACTAAGGTGCGTCTTATACTCTGAAAAATACGGTATGTTGTTTAATTTTAGTATTTTTCTTGAGATCATGTCTGTGATATGTCGTATAAGAACTACTAGGTTTTTTTTAAAAAAATCTGAGTTTTATAGTAGACTGTGTATTAATTGCAAATCATTGTAAATATATTGTATTTGGAAATTAGAAGAAGCACTTATTCAAAAATGTGACCAAGATTATTTGCTTGTTTTTTTTTTTTCAAAACTGTACTCAACTGTTCTCAAATTTATTCTTAAAGAATTTAGCAAAGATTAAGGCTGTGATCCTAAATAAAACAAACGGCAAAATATGGGTGTGTATATTTAAATGAAATGTGTTCACTGCCTTGATTTATATAGTATATGTAAAGGGCAGGATATAAATATAACAATATCCACCTATCCCAAGTCCTTAGAAAGGACTCGATAGGTGAATAAAATGCCAAATTCAGTTTAATCATCTGTCTGACTGTGCAATGAACCATAATAATCATAATCTAGATTTTAGAGTTCAAACAGACAAGCACCTGCCACATAATATCCCAGACTTAAACTATTATTGATAAGAAAGACAAAACATCTGGTTTGTGGATGTTGCAGTACCTGGAGAAAAATCACAAAATACAAAGACTTGCAAATAGAAGTAGAACGACTATGACAAAAGAAAGCAATGATAATACCAATAGTAATAAATGCCTTGGATACAATCCCAAAATATCTGGAGCAGTCCTGAACACCATTGGCATTGACAAAATCACCATCAGTCAATTGCAAAATGAGCTTACCTGAAACAACTGTGACAATACTTTTAACATCACCAAACAACATCTGCCTATCCCAGGTCTTTGGGAAAGATTCAATAGGTAGATAAAAATGTCAAATCCAGTATAAACATCTCGCTGATTATGCAACAACAATATTAATAATTGCCTTCCATAGGGCGCAATGGGATTTTCCCCCCTAAAAAGAGTTCATAAGATTGTAGCCTTAATATTATA
The DNA here is from genome assembly GCA_023053685.1 of Diadophis punctatus similis. Classification (NCBI taxonomy): domain Eukaryota; kingdom Metazoa; phylum Chordata; class Lepidosauria; order Squamata; family Dipsadidae; genus Diadophis; species Diadophis punctatus. The sequence goes on along the minus strand of JALIGW010000004.1, from coordinate 38,998,597 downwards.
TTCCTAAAGAACAATGTGAAACCCCACAAACATTTTGCTGTTTGACATTTCATTGAGTGAGGCTCTGTAGATACAACCTGAAGTAAGTAAACTGCAACATATAATCATAGCCATGTTTATTAAGTCATTTTTTATAACAGAGGTGTATAGCTAAATTGTGATGTTCCATCCTGATTTCACATAAAGTGAGCTTGCTCTTGTTTAAGAATTATATGCTTTTTAAAATTATTCAGATCTAATAAAGGTCTGTCAGTTAATCTTCCGACACCTACTTGAAAACAGCTATGCAAAAATTTACTTCTGTTTCAGTGTTTTGGCTTTCAACAGGCCTTATACAGAGGATTGGAAATAAAAGACCCTAATGGAAGCTGAAACCCTTTTAAAAAGTCACAGTTTAAACAGGTGAAAATGACATAAAAAGCTTATAAAAGGAATTGAAACTGAAGAAATATAAACATTAAAACTCTTTATGAAGTTTAAAGGCTTTTTACAAGAAAGAAGGAGCAATAAGAATATTAGCAGATACACCCAGTTATATAGAATTACATAATAGTACTGCATTGTTTATTTGTCATGGCTTTTATTCTTGGTAGAGATATAACACACATATGCTCCCTCTGTGTGTCTCTCTCTTTTTCAACTGAATTTTCTTCTCTGCAAAGCATTCTGCTCAGAAGACAATCATTTGTCCTCTCTTAAGTTGGAGAACACAATATAGTAGATAGTATTTAAGTTGTTCATGCTTTCCTGCTAAATGAAGATATGTTGATGTGTTTGAAATAAAACAATTGTCTAATTCACATAAAACTAAATATATAACATTTAAATATTATATAATATTTAATGCTGTAATTAAATAATATTTAGTGCTGAATTTTATATCAGATCATGTTAATCTTGACTGGACATCAGTGGCACCTAGGAGGGGTATAAGAAAAAGAATGTCAGACATCATTGTAGCATCTCAATGCTTTTTTTCCTATATGTGTTGTGATATCCCATAGATGCCTCAAAGTTGGCAGAGTTTTCAATGAAGAATTACAATGCCACTTTTAACAGAGTGGTCCCAAAAGCAAGTTCTTTTCTAGATATTGTCAAAGACTTACTTGCTGGCCCACCAAAAACAGCAACTAATCTGGCTTGTCCAGGATATAAGACTTTATCAGTAAAGCTCTCTGGGGTGATATATATTTCACCAAGGTTGTATTTTAAGATATATTGTTGATATTATTATTATTATTATTATTATTATTATTATTATTATTATTATTATTATTATTATTATTATTATTATTATTATTATTATTATTATTATTATTATTATTATTATTATTATTATATATTTAGAAAAACTGTTAGCTAATACATATGTAATGCATTTATATGTTATTAATCTTATAAACCATTTTGGGAGAGCAGTATGCCTGAAATAAATAATAATAGATCTGTTTTAACTATTCCTTTTCCAGAGATAAATTTTCTGAAGACTCTTTACAGCTCCAGTGTTGGTATTTAAAAAAGCTGATGAAACTTAGTATTGAACATCGCTATGCACATGAGCATGGAGTTCTAAACGTTACAAAGACAGAAGAACCAAAAAAACAGGCAGATCATTTGACTCAAGACTTCATAAAGAAAAATAACTTCTTTACCTCGGGTGTAAAAGAAAATAAGCAGGACTTGTTGAATATGCCTGAAAGATGGATTACTTCTGGCCATACTCATGCTGAGCCTATTAACTCCTTCATGACAGTTCCAGAAACAGATGAAAATCAAGTATACAGACAAAAGAATATTCAATATTCTACAAATGACAGTGAGGAAAGCAATGCATTAATCAGTCCTAAGAGAAACAAATTCAACAGGCAAATTACAGCCATTGAAAGAGGAAATTACCTTCAACGTTTTGACAATTCACAAAAGTAAGATCAAAGGGTCAAATGTTTTTATGGAAATATAACTGTTATCTCTGTGTAATCTTAAAGCAGACAGCAGCATCACTAAGTACATATACTGTACACCTACTTTGACAGCACATCAGTAATAATAGAAACATTTGAACAGCACACCATCAGCAAGAAAAAAGCAACTACCATGTTGCCTTTGATTTCTACTCTTTCTCTATTCTGTATAAACATAATTATACTAATTGTACTAAGAATATATCTATAAACATTAGGCTATGCAGTGCATTGCAAATCATTCCTTCATAAAGCTTATTAGCATAAACAAATCACCTGTCCTTGAAACATTTAGGAAGCTGAATCTATTGATGTATAGCAGGCTGGGGAATTCTGGGAGTTGAAGTCCATGTGTCTTAAACTTGCCAACACTGATGTATAGGACTGTTCCACAGGCTATTCCTAGCATAACCACTTAGTTTTTTTGGTGCTCCCAATGGAAGAGAAGTTTATACATGCATACACAAAAGCCTAGAGAGTCTTTAAGATCATGTCTCTCTGTTATTTTCTTCTGTTTCCTTCTTCTATCTCAGTACTACTTACTTCTGTCCCAAAGTATGAGGGTGAGCCAAAAAGTAATGCCATTTTCTTTAGGACAGGTATAATTACCAACACAGGAACATGTAGCATACATCAAAATGAAGCTGGTCCTCTGTGGATCACATCCCTACTTCTCAACATAGTCACCTTTTCTCTCAATAGCAATGTTCCACCTTCGAATGAGAGCATGTATCCCTGCCTCGTAAAATTTTGTTGACTGTTCTTTGAGCCACTTCTTCACTGCAGTTTTCACTTCCTCGACACTGGAATAATGTTTGCCTCTCAAACCCTCTTTCAAACCCTCTATAATCTAAAGTATTGTCCTCAAACACATTTTGTAATTGTCTGTGAATGTTCACAGGAGTTTCCCCCTCAGCAACAAGGAGTTCAATCACTGCTCTTTGTTTTTGATGCAACTCTAAGGGGGCAGCCATTTTAATTTTCCTTGCGAGTTTACAAACCTGAAAAGTAAGAAACAAAATATTTCAGAATGTAAATGATATAATCATTTATAACTGGGAAAAATTTCAGGTATTTTTATCAAAAACTTCATCTGAAATAAAGAAAATGGATTTACTTTTTGACTCACCCTCGTATTCTAACAAACAGAAGTTTCTAATCAACTGCTTTCTAATTTATTTTGCCCTAGATTCTTATAAATTTGACATCTGAATGAAATTAACTTAAATAAGTGACTGAAAGATTATTTTGAATTGTTGAGACATTTTCTAAAGAAGTGAAATATGAAATAAATATAATTAATGAAACTGAGCAATATTCAGGAATTTTACTCGCACAACAAATTCCAACCTCCAAAATATACTGTATTATAGGACAGTAGATTTATAATCGATTCAGTTATTTTCATATAACTGCCAGATAATGAATTTATCAATTTTAAAGGACTGGCTTCTATACTGTTGGCTGCAAGGATGGCATGAAACTTATTTGTATTAAATCATTTCAAGAATTCTGGTTTACCTATTAGTGGAACAAGAAAAACAAAAGTTTTTCCTCAGTATTTTCTCTTTCTTTTCTGTTTCTCAGTATTTCTCTGTAGTATATTGCCTCTTGTTTATTTGATATTTTATTTAAAACATTTTCACAAATATATACATATCCTTCTTAGGTGAGCTATCTATGGTGCATTTGTGCTGATGTCATGAATCTTACCAATTTTCATAAAGCACTTTTTTGGAGAAGATTTAAGTAACATAATATGAGTACTGTTGCATGCTGCTATTAGTCATTCTTCTGCTCCTCAGCCTGAAGGGCTTTTCCTGTCTCTATGACTGCCCTCTTTGTTGCATTCCTGGTAACACCTATACCAAAATGGTGAGCTGTGTGGTTTCACTGTATCCGTTATCTTCCTAAGTTTGCTGGGGATATAAAACTACATAAACTAACCTAGTTGATTGGTGAAATAACATTTCTGACAAAGATAATTCATGGGTATTAATTTGGAAGTTTTCTGGATAGTGTGGGATGGGCTGGCAAGGCTACAATCTATAATCTGATAGTTGTGGAAAAAATATTATTAATACATTTTTATATGTTTCCTTGCTCTGTGTGATAGTTCATGACAGAAAAATTGTACAGCAATTGTAAAATGTTTTGGATATATTTTGACACCACCTTTTAAATTATGTGACAATTTCTCAAGATTTATTAAGAAAAGGGTCCAATTTATTATTGCTGATGTACGCAAGTTGCTTTATGTTAAATCTGAATTTAGGTCCACTTATGTCAGTATTATCTGTACTGATTAACAGCAACACTCCGAATTTTTCAAATGAATTTTTTTCTCATCCATCTACCGGTAGAAAGGCCAAGGTTTTAATGGGAGACAGCATGCATAAAGCAGCACCAATAATCTTTCACCTCTTTATTTATTTATTTTAATTGAACATTCTGTAGATGAATAGATCTTTTCAAATGAGGATAGGAAGAAATGGATACACTTAGCCAAGATTTGGAGCTCACTTACTTAGTTGTTCAGGCATGTTTCAGGCATGACTTCCAATCAGATAATGTAACTTTTTCATACTTGAATTCAATATTGCACAAGTGCTCCTGGAATGTAAAGTTTGTTTCCATAATTAAATATTTGAACCTGGCTGCACATTAAAAACTAATCTGATGGTGATAACATCTAAGGTTTTCTGTTGGTTCTTATGAGTGAACATTGCATACAAAGCAGCTCTACCAAAATAGAGTGAACTAATTTTGAGAAAAATATACACTAGTCTACTCCCCCCCCCAGTACATAAACCTATTTCACCAATAGCTAAAACACCCCAGGGCTAAAAATCAAGGAAGATGTTTAAATCTTAAAATGCAATCTGTTATCAGCAATAAAGGAGACAAACTGTTGTTTAATTTAGATCAAACAAATCCTCCTGATCAGTGAAAAGGCGGCATTTTGCTGTCTCCTGATCTAAGCATATACCATATTTTTTGGAGTATAAGATGCACCGGAGTATAAGACGCACCTTAGTTTTTGGGGAGGAAAATAGGGAAAAATTCTGCCTACCAGGTATTCATCTGGCTAGTCCTTAGCCTGGTCAGCTTCAGCACATTTGTTCGCTCGCTGGTTTTGAGGTTGGGGATGGTGGGGGATAAGCTTCAGCACATTCGTTCGCTCGCTGGTTTTGAGGTTGGGGATGGTTGGGGCTATGCTTCTAAAGCACAGCTGATTGTCGGAGGGAGCAGCAATTAGAAAAGCAGGCAAAGCACGGAAGATTGCTTAGCTCTTGTTTGGGCTGAAAAACAGCTTCAAAAGCACAGCTGATCCTTGGAGGGAGTTCCAGTGACTAAAGCAGGCAAAGCGGGGAAGGGGTAAGAGAAGGCAGCAGCTGTTCTGGGTAGCCATTTTGGGCACCACACGAGTGTTTGGAGACTGAAAATGCAACGCGCGGAGCCCAAAAACACAAGCCATTGTCAGTGGCAATCTCTGCAGCCAGGAAGAGGACACATGGAGGCCGAAGGGTAGGGACTGGTGAGTGGGTGAGGCTACATTCGGAGTATAAGACGCACCCAAAATTTCAGCCTCTTTTAGGAGGGAAAAAAGTGCATCTTATACTCCCAAAAATATGATATGTAGATCACCCCTGAATTCTACTTTATAGGTAACCCGCAAAATATTCTGGTACATTCTTAACAGGAATTCTTGAAAATGTTTTCTAGTTGGCCACTCAACTCATCTGGGATGGATAGCGCACAGATCTGCAGTCAGAGATGTCCTAAACTTTAAACCTTATGAACTACTTTAACTTTCCTTCTTGCCTTATAGTTTACTGCTGAAGAAAACCTTTGGTGTAGTGGTTAAGGCATCAGGAAAGCATAAGTTTTAGTCTCATCTTAGATACAAAGTCAGCTAGGTGAGTTTGTGTCATTTCTCTCATCCCTAGGAGGATGGCGAGAGGAAACCATTTCCAAAAAATGTCATGTAAACTGCAGGATATAATTAACATTGACTTGAAGGCGCAGAAAAAAAATGATCAGATCAGAGACCCTGAGTTGTATTTGAATACTTTGTTGCATTTTATGCTCCTGTAAACTGTGAAATGTAAAGATTGGCCTTTTCAGGATTTTTCAGCTTTAGTGAGTACATTCTATGCATGATCTTATTGATATTGAGGCAGCGGGTTTTTACAAATGCTATTGACTGAGTGATGCAAAAGTATACGTTCAGCTTATGCATTTGGAACAGAGATGAGCTTCAGGCCAATAGTGAGAGAAATGTACTTTTTTCTGATACTAGTATTAAAAACAAATCATCCTAGATGTTAATTTTTTCTGGATTTCTATGACTGAACAAGCTGCAAAAAATGTCCTATCAACTCAGGTTGATTCCTGGAGGCTGCCTCGTAAAGGCTGCCATTTGAATCTTTCCCAAATAATAATCTGTCATTCTTCCACAGATATTACAATATTTTCTTCATCCCACCCATCCATCTTATTTGTTATCTTCACTTCTTTTTTACTAGAATGGTATTTCTAGTCTTGTCATTCATTTACATCAGATGAATTTTTCCTTGTTGCCTCAGGGGAGCAGTTGGTCTTTCAAGATCAATTGATTAATTCTTCTTGCAGTTCATAGTATCCATAACAACCGTCTCCATATCCATAATTCAGAGTCATCTGTCTTACCTCTCTTGAGTCTTTCATAGCTGGACATTTCCATTGGAAAAAAATAGTGCTTTGAATAATCTGATTGTTATTTTCATAGAAATTATCTACATTTATTCTTCTCCATATAATTGTTTTCCTGATTACCTCACTGATATACTTCCATTTTTATTTGTTCTTGAGCCAAGTAATGCAAAACTAACCTTCATTACTTTGACATCAGCTGTGAGATCATTAAGCATGCTGGTTGCCATTACCTTGTTTTTCATATTTTCAGTCCATATTTTTCATTTTTACTTTATAATATAAAGTCATTACTTTCATATAAAAATAGTGTTATCTAAAATTATTAACACTAAAACTACCATTTTCAGTTCTAATTGATTGTTCAAATACTAATAATTTCTGATTCTGATTTGAATTCTGATTCTAAGTGTCCTATCTTCCAATTCTGACATTTCATATTTGCTGTTAAATAAATTTATGAAGATATGAAGATAATATGTATCCTTTCCTCACTCTGTTTGGATTCCCCTTCCAAACTTTTCAGCAAGAATGATCCTACCAGGAACTGCCAAACTTACTCTTAGCATCAGTAAGATTATTACCGTATTTTTCGGAGTATAAGACGCACAGGAGTATAAGACGCACCTTAGTTTGGGGGGAGGAAAATAGGGGGGGGGAAATCTACCTACCAGGTATTCATCTGGCTAGCGTCCTTAGTCTGTTCAGCTTCAGCACATTATTTTATCCCCTGGTTAGGGTTGAAAAGACCTTTTTCAGAGGAGTAGGAATGAAAACAAGCCTGCAAAGACTTAGGGCTGGTAAAAAAACTACTTCGAGGGAGTAGGAATAAAAAAATGCTGCAAGCCGGTAAGATCGTTAGCACCTCGTTAGGGCTGAAAAGACCTTTTTCAGAGGAGTAGGAATGAAAACAAGCCTGCAAAGATGGAGTAGGAAGCCGGGAAGATAGTTAGCACCTCCTTAGGGCTGGGAAAAAAAAGCTTCGGAAAAGCTACATTCGGAGTATAAGACGCACCCAAATTTTCAGCCTCTTTTAGGGAGTAAAAAAGGTGCATCTTATACTCTGAAAAATACGGTATCATGGAAAAAGTAGTTATCTCCTTAAAACGCATTTAGCATGTATGAATTTAAAATTTGCAATACCAATTTATTTTTAATTAACAATTAGTTTGCTTGTGTACCATGTATTAACTTCCAATGTCAGCATCAACAGTTATTTGGCATCAAGCAAAATAGCATTATTGTAAAACGCCTGGAAAATAGTCCCATCAGTCTTTTTACTCGTCCCTACTTCTTTCTTCAATTCTGCATGAATTAATTATCTAATATTAAAGCTTCCTTGCATTCAATAGTCTTCTCTCTCATGATAGGGAAGATTTTTTTCACAACAAAGTATACATAGGAAAAAAGATTAAATTGGGCTTTTTGCCAGGACTCAACTTGTCCTTGGTTTCCAGTAAAGGCACATTTATATTTGTTAAATCTAATCTTTTTTATTTGTTCCACAAATAGTATCCCACATTTTTTAAAAAATCCCAGCAATATAAAGTACAATTATTGGCACAGCCTATATGTTTAAAGTAATGTGTTTTTTTCCTTTTATTTATAGCTCAGCAGCCATAATTATCCAGTCATGTTGGCGAGGTTATAGAGTTCGTAAAGAGATCAATTTTTATACAAGGCTACATCTGGCAGCAACTGTAATCCAGTCTGCTTGGCGGAGCTACTGCCTCAAAAGAAAGATTGTCAGCTGTGAAAAAAATAATAATCATTTTTTGGATAGGCATAAAGCTGCTACTATACTTCAGGTTAGTGAGCTAAGGTTGGTAACATGTGCCCTCTCACCTCCTTTTTGAGAACTCAGATAGCTAAATGGATTTAAAGGTACTTATTCAAAGAAATAGTAATTAGCTGTTGAATTTATGCAAACTGAAGTATAAAGTTGCATTTATGGTAAGTCATTTGTGAAAAGTCCTCCTGTGGTCTTTCAGTAATACAAGTAATTGGCTTATATAACTCAAGTCTCTTTTGAGTGATTCTTTATGGGTTACTTGAGCATAAGAGCAAGCATCATTCACAGAGATATGCACAAACCAGAATCTTGAGTCATTTTGCTAATGTTAGTCTTTAAAATGTATAAACTCTTCTTTTATCATTGTTGCAACAGACCGCAAATTATCTTACCTAATCATACAAATATAAATCCATTATTATATATAACCAAACCTCATTGGTTATTTGAAGAAGCAATTCTAACTGGCAAAGCAGTTCTGCCAGTAACAAGAACAGTAGAATTACAAATTCAGTGTTTCATTTTTCATTTAATTTAATTTCCCAATATATTGGGTTTGAAATATTCTCAAATGCAGCCCCTAAGAGCTTTATGCTAGAAAGCAAATGATTAAATGGTGTGTGTATATATCTCTGGGGGAGTTATTAAAATTAAATATTTGCAGAAATGTTTAAATGTATTGGAGGTTTAAAAAAAATTATTGAGAAATTTATTTGAAAAGTATACGTAGCAGAAATTATTTAAATGTATTAAAAAGTAATACAATTAATGCATACATTTATGAGATGTTTACTGTAAGTCAGTATTCCAGATTTCACCTCCACATTGGCTTTGTTGTATTTTATTTTTCAGTGGAATGAATACACATATACATATATATACATATACATATACACACGCACACAAACACACACATTTTTCTACACTCATAGTAGGTCCTGAAGGAATTGTCAAATAATTAATTAGTTGACCTTGGTTTGTAGTTGAAGGAGTTTAGGATTCCATTCTGCTTGCTTGAGTCAAACCTCCAGAGTGTTCTGAGCTCTAGGCATATGCTGATATTTAATTTGTCTTCTAGTTTTAAATGTCACATAAAGTTCAAAAAACAGATCATTGAGCTATTGCTAGGCAAAAAAAAAAAGAGTCTAAAATGTTTTATCTTTCTAATGGGATAACAGAGAATCTGGATGTGGACTTGATCTATGGCCTCATATAGCATGCTTTACATTTTTGTTTAGGCACTTTGGAAAGGGTTCCATTTGAGAAAAAAACTAGCCAGTGCTTTGGCAGCTGTTAAAGCTGATGAAGTTGAGGATGACTATAAAGAAATTAATGTGGATGAATTTGTGTTTAATGAAGTAAGTAGGTAATGGGATACAACTTTTGCTTATAAGTCCTTTAGTTAGTAAATGTTTAAAAATGTTCAAGTGCAAAAACATGTAACATATTTAAGTCATGTTGTTTAAATAGTTAGAGAAATTACATTTCATATATTTCTATATTTCATATATGCTTCTTGCTGTATCCTTCATTAAAAACCTGATTCATTTTATTTCTTTTCTCTAAACTATATCTACCAAGGTAATATTGTTACTCCTCTCAGTATAGTTTACCTTAGCTTTTTTTCATAAATAGACTCATTCAAAATAAAACCCCACTTGTCTTTGGAACACAAATTTTACAGTGTCAGCGTCATTGTCAATAATTTCATTTTATAATTATATAATCAATGCATTTTAAAATATTGAAAAATTAGACTATTTGGAATAAAGTGTACTTCTCTAGTTGGATTGCTCCAATTATTAATATTCCAAAATTTATAACAATATTGTTTATTTTATTTTTATGAAAGTTATATAGAGTCATGTTATAATTCTTAAGTTTTAGATATAAGTATTTATTTCTTCAAACTACAGTCTCTGTGAGTCCCAAAACTCTTAGTATCCCAAACACTAAGAGTTTTAGAATGCCTTGTATTTCGACACTGTTTTTTTTAAAGTCATTCTATTATGTAAAAATAAGGTCTCTTTTAAGTCATCTTGCCTGTTGGTAACTTCATGAATATATCCATTTAGGTTTTGCTTGTTTTGGGGTTTCTTAATAGTCTTTCATCTGCATACTAATCACAACCAACCCTGCTTAGATTTCTAAGATCAGCCAATGTTAGTCAGGTGTTGGTATGTAGCTGTGCCTCCTTTTATGTATTCTTTTTAACACAAATGTTGTTTGTGTTTTTAACACAAATGTTATATGTTGGGTTAGTGGAATGCAAATTCAATCAACTAACTAACTGACTAAATAATTTTAACTACTGTAAAAATCATTTAAATACTCAAGAGAACTATATTTTAAAGAATGTGTTAATTATGTGTCAGCATTAACTTTCATCAGAGCCAGTTTGGTATAGATATCAGACTAGAAACTGGTAGTCGAGTCCTAGTCCCACCTTGGACTAGGTGACCTTGGTCCAATCACTTTCTCTCCGTCTAAGAAGGAGGCAAACCAATTCTGAAAAACCTTGCCAAGAAAATTGCAGGACTTATCCAGGCAGTCTCCAAGAATTGGACAAGATTGAGCAGAAAAAATAAAATAACTTTTATATTTTGTTTTTAAAAAGGCTTTATACATCCAAATTCATACCTACTATCATGATTGTGCTTTAACTATTGTTAACTAATTGTAATGTTATAGGTACCATCTTCATTAAAGAAAAGAGTAAGAAATTTTTATATATAACGAAGCAAACTCACATGTACAGAATCAGATAATTTCTTATCTTCCAATAAGAATTTTCTTTGTTCATTCATATTTCTGATCTGGTCTGTTACTTAATGTAATCTAATTTGTCAAGGAAAACTACTTTCTGGTTATTGTGTTTCAATGTGGTGGAAGGATTAAAAAAATGCAATGTATTTATATAATGTAAAGTCAGAGCTGTATATGCATATGAGCTATCCTCATATAGATGTAATGATATAATACGACGTTAGATTTTTGGTCCCCTAAAGTCTGGTGATTTGTCATCTTTGATTCTGGATGAGCTGGTATGCAATTTATGTTTCCTCCGAGACTCACAATCCTTCTTGATGAGCAGATGGCAGCCATGGCTAGGAGGGACCTTTGCCCAGATTTATGCTGTGCATCAATTGCACCTTATCCTGGACCAGGAGGCCTTGCTTATGGTCCCTCATGCCTTAGACACCTCCTGAATTGATTATTACAATGCAGCTTGCATGGGGGATACACTTGAAGGCCACTTGCAAGTTACAAGTGGTCCAATACACAGTGGTGCACACAGTATTGGGTGCCCATAGGTTTCTTCATATAAGTTTGTTGCATGAACTGTACTGGCTCCCAGTTTTCTTCTGGATATAATTCAAGGTGTAATTCATTGGTTAGCGCTATTAAAAGTTGACATGGAATGCACCCAATTATTAGCTCCTTTCCCTATGAAAAGCCACTTGTCCCTCTAGATCTGAAAGGACAGGCATGCTCCATGTCCTTTCCCTAAAATCTTATCGTTTAGTGAGAGTTCAAAAGTGTGCCTTTTCCGTGGATGTCCCTACTTTGTGGAAAACCATTTGCCAGTGATTTAATAGGATCCCACTCTTCTAGCCTTTTGGAAGACCATTAAGATCCAACTTTTTACTGAGGTGCCGGAATTATGTAGGTAGAAGGAGGGTATCTGAGTTTGCTGTGGGGCATGCCTAGGAGGCCGATTATGGTACACCGTTTTGGCTTATGGTTTTATTCTTTTTATTGATTTCATTATTGTTTCATTTATTGGTTTTATGGGTGTCATAAGCTGCCCAGAGTTGCATAAAATGGGCAGCCATATAAATCTTTGAAATAAATAAAGCAAAGCAGGGATGCATTTTCTGTGCCAAGAAAGCAACTTAAAAGTTGATAAAACCAAACAAGAAGTTTAGTTGTTATTGTTGTTCTTGGGTTTTGTTGTGGTTGTTCTGATTATTATTTTGAGCTTCTGTCTGTCTTCATTTGGAGAAAAAAGGAAATTAGGAAAAACTTAGGGAAAAAAGGAAATTCTTTCTTTCTGACACAGTAAAAACATGGAAGCCTTTCTCCCAGTAAGAGAAAGAATTATAAACCTGACCCAAATTCAGTTGCAGGTAAGAGAGTACATTTAGGGAAAAGACTTTGGCTCAGAGTGATCATAGTTCATCTGAGTGCCCAGAATATCTTTTCAAGGGCTGCCACCTTGTCATTAGAACTAACCAGTAAGCTAGGTTAGCAAAATGACATTCTCTGAGGTCGACCTCTGATTACAGACACTTTCATGTGATTAGCAATAATACAAAAGTGGCTTGCCAGAATATTTTTCAACTTTCCCGACCAGTCAAGAGCCCTAGAATTCTCTGATAATGGCCCATTCAATATCAAGTACACCTAAATCTGCTTAATGTATGAACTCAGTCACCACTAGCACTACCATCTGATGTCAGCAATGTGGTGATCTTAATTTAGTTCTGCATCTTTGATACTTTTATTATTTTATTTATTTATTTATTTTTATTTATTTTGTCAAGTACATATTTGATAATATACATAACATTATTTGAATACATAAGATGGATACAAATAAAAGGGAACATTTGGACAGGGACGGTAGGCATGCTTGTGCGCTTGTGCACGTCTCTTACTGACCTCTTAGGAATGGGGTGAGGTCAACAGTAGACAGACTAAGGGTAAAGTTTTGGGGATTTGTGGATGAAACCACAGAGTCAGGTAGTGAGTTCCAGGCATTAACCACTCTGTTGCTGAAGTCGTATTTTCTGCAATCGAGTTTGGAGCAGTTCACTTTGAGTTTGTATCTGTTGTGTGCTTGTGTATTGTTGTGGTTGAAGCTGAAGTAGTCATTGACAGGTAGGAGGTTGTAGCAGATAATTTTATGAACTACGCTTAGGTCATGCCGAAGGCGACATAGTTCTAAGTTTTCTAAGCCCAGAATTTCAATTCTGGTGGTGTAAGGTATTCTGTTGCGAGCAGGAGTGGAGGACTCTTCTTGTAAAATATCTCTGGGCACGCTCTATTGTATTAATATCCGAAATGCAGTGTGGGATGAGCTGAATTCAAGGATTGCTCTGGCAAATGTTTTGTATGCTCTGGTTAATAGTGTAATATTACCGGAGAAGTAGCTACATAAGATTAGGTTTACAACTCTTAATGCCTTTTTGGCGATGTTGTTACAGTGGGCTTTGGCACTTAGATTATTAGATATGAGTACTCTAAGGTCTTTGACAGAGTGAGGGTCATCTGCAAGGTCATGTCCATTCAGCTTGTATTTTGTGTTCTGATTTTTTTTGCCAATGTGTAGGACAGAGCATTTGTTGGTTGAGATTTGGAGTTGCCAGTTGTTCGACCATTCTGACACAAAGTCGAGGTCTTTTTTAAGGGTAGCAGTGTTGTTGTTGGTGTTAAAAAGTTTTGCATCATCGGTGAAGAGAACACAGTTATTAATTAGGCTATTGGCTAAAGAATATTCCTATCTAGAGGATCTTTTCACCTAAACTGTGGGCAAATTTATTCTTTTCTGAAATTGCCAGGAGCCCTTTACATACAGTGAGTATCTATGTGGAAATCCTGGGCAGATGGAAAAAGTTAAGTTACTATACTATGCTGTTTCAGCACCACCACTTTCAATAATTTTTTTAAGTCTTGCTGTACTTTGTCAGAGTGCCCTAAACATTCTGGTTTATGGGTTTCCGATTTGAGTGACTGATTTGGGAGGCTGTTGTAAATCCAGCATTGCCTGACTGGATGTGTTTGCTTCTATGCTTTGATAATAGTTGCTCAGCTTTTATGTTGTAAACAAACATTATTGCAAACATATTTCTTGTCTCCAGTGCGCCTTCTTTTGAGATTACAATTTCAAAGGTATAGCAAAGGTAATACATGGAACTGTAACTTATTATGTACTTCTTTGGTTTTAACTGAAAATGGAGAAAAGAAGAAAGTATATGTACTTCAGGGAAAACAATCGGAATTATTTTAATGTAAATGGTCTCAAAAGTCAATCATGGTGATATTTCACAGCTGTAATTTTCAACTTATAAATTTTGAAAGTAAATTTTAATTTCAAAAAGTAACAGTTGCATCAGGAAAAATAATACTAAAACTTGGCTTTTTTCTTGGCCATGGGGCCACAATGATTTGAGTTTCTTTTCAGAGGAAGGTAGGAAGGTGGGCCTCTATTTGCCTAGGAATGTCTGTTCATTGTTAATTGAGACTGTGTATCTTGTTTTGTTTTGCTCTTTGTTTTAATATATGCCTTCCACAATTGCAGTGTTCAAGTTTGTCAGCTGTGTACATTCTTGAGACAAACTAACCAATTAATTAATTCTCCAGATAGTACTTCCATAAGAATCCTGTACTTTCGCTTTTCCTGTGTAATTCTAAGTTTCATAAAATTCCATTGTGCAATTTTACCTAAAAACACCTATAATATGCAGGAGATAATTTTCTGAGTTAAATCCGGTCTCTGGCAATGTCTGGAGCTAAATATGAATGAAAAATAATTTAGAACCTATCTCTTTTACTGTTACTATTAATCAACAGTAAGGTTTTAAGTATATCATTAATCCAAATCTATTCCTTATCGCTTCTTATTGTTTGGCTGCATGATGGATGACAATTCTAATATAAGATCCAGGAATACTGGAAAACTCATGCAACATAGTTAAAATGCTACTTTATTAAAGTTATCAAAATGACTTTATATTGTCCTTGCACTATTAACTACACTACCTTTTTTTTAACCAGGCTGTCATTGAGAAAGAATGGCCAGCCTTGGATTCCAACTGCTTCCTTTCACAAACAGTGCTTTGCTCAGACCAGTTGCCCTCGCCAAAGGTAACATGTCACGGGAACTTTATTCATCTTTGGCCTTTGTTCATTCCTTTAGAAACGTGCTATACTTGGTATGATTAATATCACAATTTATTGACTGAAGAAACATAATTACTTTTAGAAGTCTGTAACTTCCTCCTCATCCCCAGATATAATTTTTCATGTAGCTTTTCTTTGATTTGCTTAATTCCCCCCCCCCTTTATTTTGGATTTCTTTCAACACTTTACTTCACAGTAGCAAAACAAAAATTGATATGTCTCAGCTGCACATTTGGCAGTGGATTAAAAATGGCTAGTTGACAAAGTGCTTTTAAAAAAGACTGAAGTATACATTATATAGCAACAGCTGAAGGTTTTCAGGACATCTAAAAATCGTTGAACTGTAATATTTGTTAGTTACTTGATAAACTGAAGCGTAAACATTCATTATATTTTCTAAAGTGTAGCTTAACTATATGTGTAGTGTATTCCTTCCAGTAGTAAGAGAATGATCGTAAGCTGCAGAGAGTAGTGCTTCATATCCATTAATTTTCCTCTTATGAAAGTAGTTAAGATTTGCATCCTTTTCTAAAACCATGCCCTTGAGTGAATTCATTGATTTTAAGTGGGACCCCTATCCCAGTAAATGTACCATAAGCTGGAATGAAAAAATAATGCAAATGTGTTTAAAAATTAAATTCATGATCTAGGAGCAGTGTAAACTGTGCAGTTTAAATCTGCTCACACCAT
The DNA here is from genome assembly GCA_023053685.1 of Diadophis punctatus similis. Lineage (NCBI taxonomy): Eukaryota > Metazoa > Chordata > Lepidosauria > Squamata > Dipsadidae > Diadophis > Diadophis punctatus. Next base: position 38,982,553 of record JALIGW010000004.1, on the reverse strand, counting down.
AGGTATATTGGGAAAATTTAGTGCATTCCAGCTTATGGTAAAATAACTGGATCCTGTTAAAGTCTATGGCTGTGATCCAACAAAAGAGACTACGGGTATAGGAGAATGTTCCACAATGCCGGATGTTTCTTTGAAGTTTTCAGTTGGGCTGCTTCTACTGCTACAGAGGCCATTGTTTCATTAAAAATTTAAAATGCATCCTGTCTTTGCAAGATGCAGCTGTTATAAAAACCTCAAGCCTTTGACTTCACAGGGTTCTCTCTACACATAACTTACTTTATGTCAGGTCCTAAGAGAATAGTAAACAAAAACATCCTATTCTTATTCCATATTCCATTCTTATTTAGTGTACTTGTCTTGTCTTGCCTTCCATGTACATTGTGCAATGTCTTGCAAATCTTGTGAAAAGTTTATTCAACAGTGCTGAATATTCCTAAAGGTATAATTTATAGGTAAAGAAATATGCCATATGAACCAAAAAATTATATAGCAGGCTGCATTAATTATTCAATCCATATAAAGAAACCCCACCATATAAGAACAATGTGTTATGGAAACAAGTTACAGTGTGAGATTACTTTGAATGTAACCTGGAAGTTTCAGCTAATGAAAAAAATGGAGCAACTGATATATTAGTATTTTGACTATGTTACATAATTTGATCTGGCTGGCTGTACATTTCCGTACCAAATTAAAAATCCTAGTTTGCTGTTGAGAATATTTTTTCTCTATGAGACTGCATATTTTAGAGGCCTCCTCTTAATTATATTCCCCATTAGGCTTACTATCTATTCCACCAGTGCAAGCTCAATTTTTAGAAGCAGACCTTAAATAGGAATTGCCCCAAGGCAAGTGATTGCCCCCATTCACGCAATGTCACAACTCAAGAGCATTGCTACTTTTATTTCAGTTTCTGTTTCAACTGACTGATTCACTTACGTTTTGATTGACTTGAAATTACCTGTGTTGGCACTGGTTTCATTCTTAGAAATAGTTGAAGCTTCATCTTTTTCCTCTATTGTTAAGGTGACCAGATGTCCCGCTTTTGGCGGGACAGACACGCTTTTCAAGCGTGTGTCCCGCGTCCCGCATTCTTCCCAGAAAGTCACGCTTTTTTGGAAAGAATGCCGAAACAGTGGGACATCTGGTGCCGCGGCACACTGGTGTGCCGTGAGGCTATGCCAAGTGGGCCGCGGCAAAAGGGGCAGGGCGGGCAGGGCAGGGTGGGGCGCGCGTCCTACCTGGGACTTTTCCTGGTAGCTCCAGTCGTGTTCCTTGCTAATAGCGTCCAGAGCAGAGCAGCCCCTCCCAAAAGATCACGAGACGTTATCTTTTGGAAGAGGCTGCTCTGCTCTGGGCACTAATTAGCAAGGAACGCGACTGGAGCTACCGGGAAAAGTCCCAGGTAGGACGCGCATCTCGCGCTGGGGGTTGGGCGGGCGGGGCAGGACTGGTAGGCGGGACGGGGCGTGCGTCCTACCTGGGACTTTTCCCAGTAGCTCCAGTCGCGTTCCTTGCTAATACCGTCCAGAGCAAAGCAGCCCCTCCCAAAAGATCGCGAGATGTTATCTTTTGGAAGAGGCTGCTCTGCTCTGGGTGCTAATTAGCAAGGAACGCTACTGGAGCTACCAGGAAAAGTCCCAGGTAGGACGTACAGTGGCGGCACTGCCATCCCCGCGCCTCTCGCCCTGCTCACCGGGCGTCTCTGCTCCATGGTCGGAATCACTTTTGTTCGCTCTCCTGCTCACCGGGCTCTCCTGCTCCCCCTCTGCCAGCGCTGGGCTGCTGGAGTGACAGGGGGAGAAAGGAGATCTGGAGCCAGCCCAAGCCACTGCCAGCTCCCGAAGCGGGGAGGCGGGAGGCGAGGAAAGGCCTCCCGCCTCCCCCCCACCCACCTGGACGCCGCCATTTGCGTCCTTTTGCCCTCTGCGCATGCGCAGCGTTCTGCGCATGCGCAGAGGGCAAAACTCAAATGGCGGCGTCCAGGCGGCCCCGCCCCCCCATCAATGTCCCGCTTAAAAAAAATATCTGGTCACTTTATCTATTGTGGCTTTTTTGATATTAGTATTTTCTTTAGTTATTAATGTATTTGTAGACTATCTTGGCCTAAAGAAGCAGCTTATAAAAATTTCAATAAATGAAAGTGGTACATAAGTCAGCCCTTCTTTCATATTTCATGTTCAGGCAAGAGTGAGGTAATTATTGATTTTAAAAAATTCTCTCTTTACAAGTGCCACAAATCAACAGGAAGTGAGGACAGCTCATTTAATTTAAAATCACCTCCCCATAAAATGTGGCAGCTTAGGAAAATGACAACAATATCAGAAAACAGCGATATTAGCAGCCGGTAAGTCAAATAAATTGCTTTATTTATTGTTCTTTGTGGTTATTTGCATACTGACAACACCCAAGATGAGCACTGGACAAATAATTGAAAACATCTAGATGCTTTGATATTCTAATTCCTGCAAATAATTAAATTTAAAGCACATGTGTTCATAACTAAAATGGTACACACCAAATTTAAGAATTTTAACTTTTCAAGCTAAGCAGTTGACTTTTAAAGTCTTTACTCATTTAAAGAAAAGCATAGCAGTACTAAACTCTCTAATCCTAAAATTTTAAGGCAATAAAAATTATATAAAGTTTAAAAGAAAAATATCTAACATAAAGAAAGCTTTACTATATGCTATATTTCTTAGTAAAAATAATCTTGAGATATGTTTGAAGTACAAATATAAATATTTTATATAAATCTCTAACTTCTACTATTCTCCAGCATAAAGCTTTCCTGGGGCTTAGATTTTATTTATTAACTTCAGAAGATAATGGGAATTTATAGCACAGCAAAAGCTGCAGAGATTTAAATCTTGCTGGACTAGCTTTTTAGCATCTTGCTCTTGCTCTCCTTAGGTCAGGAAGAAACACTGCCTCACAGCTTTCTGAGGGAAAGTCCTCTCAAAAGTTATCATTACGATCTGAAAAGGAGGAAAAAATTTCAGAAGAATGGTATGTTTGGTTTGGGTCATTATTTTCCTTTAAATTAATTTTATTTATTCATTTTATTTTTATAGCTGCCCATCTCAACAAAATGATTCTGGGTGGCATACATCATAAAACATAAAAACAATTAGAAAAACAATTAAAACAATTAAAATAGTACAAATAAATATACATGGCACCAAGTAAAACTATTACCCTGAATGTTAATACAGCCAGGAAATGGGACCCTTAAGACATTGGGGTCACAGGCACACAATGCAAAAGGCTCAGGTCATCTTGATACCTGAAGGGAGAGGGTCTAGGACAAGTCACTGCAGCCAACTTGCCGCAACCAACTCACCTCAGGACAATTCAACGCTGTATTAATCATTTAATTCAGTACTTTTATTATTGGTGACCATGTTTTTGTCAAAATTATTGTAATTCTTATATTTCTGGATTGACTTTCTTTATTTTATTATTGGCCATGGTTCCATCAAAATTAATTTAACTATTATATTTGTTGAATTGTCCTGTGGCAAGTTTTCTTCTAGCAAGTTTGGCTGCGGCGAGTTGGCTGTGGCAAGTTATCCCATTCCAGAAAAGAAAATATGCGAGATGAGAGGAGCTACAGCAGAAAAGACACATTTCCTGGTTTCCACTAGCCAACATTCCTTGGCTGACAGTGCCTGTAGCATGCCTAACCTAGGTCATGACTAGTTTTTAACCATAAATGGTGGGTTGAAAGTATACAATATGTTTAGATGACAGTTTTGCACATGTTGACATTATGATATAAAATAATTCTGCTATTCTGCTCAGCAATATTGTATACCTTCTTCATAAATGATGGCCAGAGCATTAGGTATTCTTTCATCAGCATTCCTAATGGTAACCATATTGTTAGGACATAGGTGTATAGTTCGGATCTCTGTGATTATAAAATATGTTTTCAATACCCGTAAAAGATCATGACTTGACTACTGTAACGGGCTCTACATGGGGCTACCCTCGAAGAGCATCCGGAGACTACAATTGGTACAGAATGCAGCTGCGCGAGCTGTGGTGGGTGTACCGAGATACACCCACGTAACACCCATCCTCCGCCAGCTGCATTGGCTACCCATCAGTCTCCGGTCGCAATTCAAGGTGTTGGTTTTGACCTTTAAAGCCCTACATGGCTCAGGGCCAGGTTACCTTCGGGACCGCATCCTGCCACATTCCTCCCTACAACCAGTGAGGTCCCACAGAGAGGGCCTCCTCCAGGTCCCGTCTGCCAAACAATGTCGGCTGGCGGGCCCAAGGGGGAGGGCCTTCTCTGTGGGAGCCCCATCTCTCTGGAACCAACTCCCGCCAGAGATCCGGACTATCCCCACCCTACTGGCCTTCCGTAAGGCAGTAAAAACATGGCTCTTCCGGCAGGCGGGGTGAAGAGATGATTCCCCCCAAGTATAAATGGTTTTTTATATTGTAATATGTTTTTTAGATGTTGTTTTAACTATGTAGTTCTAATCTCTGCTGTAAGCCGCCCTGAGTCCCACGGGATTGGGCGGCCTATAAGAACTCTTATAAATAAATAAATAAATAAATAAATAAATAAATAAATAAATAAATAAATAAATAAATAAATAAATAAATAAATAAATAAATAAATAAATAAATAAATAAATAAATAAAAATCAAAATTATGTTCTAGAGGTTGCACTGTAATATAATGCAGCAAAATCATGTATTTTGTTTTAGAATTGGATGGGAGAAATATATGGAACCCATTGAGTCACATGAACTTTTTTTCTGCATATTTAACATTTTCTCTGCATGTCTCCTGGCCTTACAATTCCTTGAAAAGACACTCCTGAAGATCAAAAGACCTCCCAGAGCCAAATTCAGGGTTGCAAAAGGGCTGCTGCTAGCATCCAGAAGTTACTAGCCTGCATGCTTATTAAACAAACACCTATGTTTGCATGTGGAGAATAACTGTTTCTTCTCTAGGGGTTTTAAAGACATTTCTACTGCACAGCTGATGCTAAAAAGAGCACATAAGATGAAAGCAAAAAAATACAATGCTAAAAAAGTTGGTGAGTACCTTTTAAATCTAATTATATAAATTATGCATATTACTTTTTCTAAAAATTGTATTTAAATTGTATTTAAATTTAGTATGATTTACTAAGATGTTTAATAATAAAGAAATCTCTGCTTATTTGATTTTAAAGAAACTTTATATAGCTAAATCTTGGTATTGCAGCCAGTTGCAATAGAAAGTTCAGTTCACAAAACTGATCAGAGAGAACAGCATATATGACGGCCTCATACTAATCTTTTTTCACCTCAATTTAGTGATGGTCAGTAGGATTATTTGTTGACTTTCAATATATAATTCTGTAGGCAATAATTAATTCTCAGTAGAATATGCTCTGGAGACTCTTAAGTAATACAAATACTATATATACTGTTAATTTACCCAGAATTATGGAGCTGAATGTTCTTCATCACTATCTGAATCTGTAGAGGTGGTTACAGTTCTACTAAAGTTATCTATTTTCAAATCATTTTTACAATTTTTGTACTCAAAATAGTACATTTATGTTTTACTATTTTTAGAAATGCCAATTAATTAATATTGGGTGATGGTAAAGTATTTAAGGACTGTCATCACATATTCTTAAATATTTACAATGCAAATCAGCCATGATGTAATAACCCAAAATAGGACGTGGAAGAATCACTATATTTATGGAGATCTGGAGTTAAGTTTGAATTTATATGGTGTGATTGATTGATTTCTTTTATTTATTTAAATGGTGTTATAAGGAAGAGTGATCAGACACCAAATAAGTTTAAAGATCTTGTATTTTTGTCACCTGAAAGTGGTCCTGATAACAGTGCTGGTCAGCTTCAAGAGAACAGCAGCTGGAAACGAATTACAGATGGGAGCCAAAATGGAGGCTGTGGGATGAGTTCTTATCCCTAACAACAAGGTTAGGGATAAGAAGGCTGGGTCTCAAGGTGGCTCTTCTAGTGGCTTCATTTAGCTCTGCTGATTCTAGAGTCCCTTCTCAGAGTTGGATGTATATCCAGACCTCCCATGTGAGTGCTGAAGGTTGGGCTTTTCCAAGGATCTAATGGCAGGTTCAGAAGAAGTGTTGGTGCCTGCCTGGAAGGGCTTTGGATTAGATGGTTCCTACAGGGTTTCTCTGTGGGTTGATCCTAGGGTGCTCCTTGGTTTTCTGAGCAACTTCAGAAAATGAAATGCCAGAAAAGACCCCTAGAGTGCAGATGGAGGAGGATGAGGTGTGAATCCAACCAAAAACAATAGCAGATCATATTATTTATTTATTTATTTATTTATTTATTTATTTATTTATTTATTTATTTATTTATTTATTTATTTATTTATTTATTTATTTATTTATTTATTTATTTATTTATTTATTTATTTATTTATTTGGTATTCTTATATGCCGCCCAACTCCCGGAGGACTCAGGGCGGCGTACAACAGAGAAAAATACAGAATAACCAATTCATAAATAATATTTAAAAACAATATAAAAGTTAAAAGACTCAATATTTAAAATCAACCCAACAGGCATTCAACAACCATACATACTTGGGGGTGAGCTCGAGTGGATTAAGCTCTACCCCCAGCCTGCAAGAAGAGCCATGTCTTAACGGCTTTCCGGAAGGCCAGCAGGGTGGGGATAGTTCGGGTCTCTGGGGGAAGTTGGTTCCAGAGCACGGGGCCGGCCACAGAGAAGGCTCTCCCCCTAGGGCCCGCCAGCCGGCAGTGTTTGGCCGACGGGACCTGGAGGAGGCTGACTCTGTGGGCCCTTAGATGTTACATAGGTATTTTTCCACTCTTACTATATCCACAGACAGTCATTAAGTTGCTCTTTTTAAAAGTAACTTTTCATTGAGGAGGAGGGAGATGCCACAGGTTCATCTGCCAAGTCACTGAGAAATATATTCTAGGCCTCTGGCAGATAGAATAATTTGGTTTCACTTGGAATAGATTTTGACTAGGCAAATCTTGTGAAAATATCAGAGGCAAGGTCTTATGTGATTAGCTGCTTTAAGCCTGTAATTCCTAAGGAGGACAGGATCCTGAGATCTACTAACTCAATCACTTGTTTATTAGCCATTCTTCTCCTCATTGGTGAAGGTCATCTACAAGATGGTTTAGCCAATGCTAAACCAAATGGTTTTGAACAATTATGTCCCATTTCTAAAGGTTGTTGAGAAGTTGGTTGGACTGCAGTTTCAGGGTGCCTCAGAAAAAAACCTTGAATATCTAGACTCGTGATGGCGAACCTATGGCACGCATGCCACAGGAGGGCACGTGAGCATTGCCCACCGGCAAACCGGAAGTGCGGAAAAATGCACTTCCGGTTTGCCGGTGAGCTGTTTTTTACACTCCGGAGGGTTCAGGGAAGCTTCCTGAAGCCCCGGAATGCAAAAAACAGCAAAACGGGCAAACCGGAAGTGCATTTTCTGCACTTCCAGTTTGCCCATTTTGCCATTTTTTGCATTCCGGGGCTTCAGGAAGCTTCCCTGAACCCTCCGGAGTGCAAAAAACAGCAAAATGGCAAACCGGAAGTGCATTTTTCCGCACTTCCGGTTTGCCCATTGTGTGCATGCGTGGGGGGGGGAGGCAATGGGCGTGGGCACGCGAACCAGAAAAGGTTTGCCATCACTGATCTAGACCATGAGTATCAAACTCGCGGTGACACATTGCCGTCACGTGACATTTTATGATGTTTTTCCCATTTGTGGAGCTGGGGTGGGCATGGCTTGCATGTGATGCATCCAGCCCGCAGGCCGCCAGTTTGACACCCCTGATCTAGAGCCTTCCCAGTCAGGCTTCAGACCAGTATCTACTGTACTGTAGTATTGAGACATTTGTTCCATTTGTTAATGATGTCTAGTGTAGAAGAATGAGAGTAGTGCAACCTCCTGGTTCTTCACGATCTTCCATTAGTTTTCAATACCGTTGACCATAGTAGCCTTCTGCATCACTTGTGGGGATTGGGGGGGCGGGTTTACAGTGTTGCAGTAACTCTCTGTTCTCTGCAGTCAAGTCCAGTCAACACCAATTGGTGTTGGTAGCAGAGAACAGGTAGAGCTCAAAGTGTTTAATTTGTAGACGCCTAGGGCTCAATGCTCAATACTCGCCTGTTTGACACCTTCATGACATCTACATTGTTAGGGTCATATGTTCATTTGACATTGGGTACCATGAGTACATGGTACAATGATAATACCCAATTGTACCCATAGACCCAGGCTAACTGAGTGATTGTGTCAAGGTCTTCTTCCAATGTCTGGAGGCTTTGGGGGGCCTAGATTGGAAGAACAGACTCAAGAAGAGCTCTGAGAAGTCCTGTGATTATTTGGATCTCCAAGGACCAATGATATTCCTGAACAAACCTTCTGCCTTCAGAACTAGTGTGCAATTTGGCAGAGCTCCTGTTCAAGGAGAAAGTGGTTACTATAACCAGGCTTTTGCATAAATATATGTTGTTTACCAGTTGGGCCTTTATCTAGCCTGGCAAGTCCTTTGGCCAGTCCTTTGATAAGCTTGTGTGTAGATTATTGCAATGTGCTCTATATGGGACTGCTTTTGAAAACCATTCAAAAGCTGCAGCTGGTCCAGAATACAGCAGCATGGGCAGTTACCGGCATGCTCATGTAACATCTATGCTTTCTGAGCTTCGCAGGCTTCCAGGTACTGGCTGTTATCTTTAATATCCTTTATGGTGCCTGGTAGCTGAAGGACTGGCTGTTTCATAGTTCTCCCTGTTTTGTACAAGCAGGCAGAGATGGCCTGCTCCAAGTCCCATTCATTAAACATTGATATCAGTAGGACTCAGAAAGCTTGTCTTTTCTATTTCTCTCTCTCTCTCTCTCTCTCTCTCTCTCTCTCTCTCTCTCTCTCTCTCTCTCTCTCTCTCTCTCTCTCTCTCTCTCTCTCTCTCTCTCTCTCTCTCTCTCTCTCTCTCTGTGTGTGTGTGTGTGTGTGTGTGTTTATATGTATGTATGTATGCATGTATGGACAACTGGACTGTCATCTGGAACAATATTCCTAGAGATTCATTTGGCCTTCCACTGTGTCCTTCTTTAAAAGAGCTCTTAAAACCTGGCTTTCGTCCCCATGACTTGGGCTACAGTGGATAGCAAGCCTGTTGTGTGCTATGTGGTGGTTGTTAGAGATTTGTGTGGGTCTTTTGTTTTGTTGTTGTTGTTGTTTTGTTTTGGATACTTGTCATTATTTTGTTTATATTTTTTAATTGTTTTACTATTGTACATCTCCAAAGTCACAAGGAGATCAAACAGCCTTATTGAATGAATGAATGAATGAATGAATGAATGAATGAATGAATGAATGAATGAATGAACGAACGAATGAAATACAATACTAACCTTTCTATAATGAGTATTTTTAAAAGAATAAACAATTCTTATGCCAGGTAATCAAATTTCTTTATGTGTTATCTGTTGTTGCTTTAATAGGGTTAGGGAAGTGTTTCATATTAATAATATTCATATCAATCTCCTGATCATATGCATTAACGTAGAAATGTGTTCTAATTTTTTGTTCCTCTAAAGTAAGTGCCTATAAAAGCATTTCTTTAAATTATTCTGCTTGTTATACTATATTATTTATTTATACTATAATTGGAAAATGTTGGATTTTAGATCTCTTAAATTCTAATTTCAAGTGTTTACTAACTCGGGTTCATTAGGTTGGTCCAACCTCAAGTGACTATACAAATAAAAGCTCATCATCTTGACCTCTGCTCATTGTTTTTCGACTGTTATATGTTTCTGCAAATTGTTTTGTTTCTTTCTTCTTCTAGATCATGAAAAGCTGTTGGGGTTTTTTGGGGTGTGGTACATCAGTTGTCTGGATAGAAATCAGGGAATAATTTATAAATCACAGGGAGTGAGTTATAATCACATTCCAGATGTGCCCTGAAAACCATTTGGATTTTTTGAAATCCAGCTTTTTCTTGCTGTTGTTTGTTTAAACCTACTGTATGCTGCCTATTCTGATTACTGTAGACAGTATTGTTGTCTAGTATTGCTTGTCTTCCCATAATTTCTCAAGATCTCTTTTGTATAAATTAACTTTACCAAATCTTTTCATTCACTAATTTTATATTCTAACCAAATTTCTTCCACACCATTCATTTAGGTATTCTGATAATATGTACTCTCTTTAATTTTCTAATTAAACTGTATATTTAACACTAGTAAATCATGTTCAGCTCTACAAATTATACCAGAAATGTCTTGGCTGATTGAATTGCACATTTTTGGTTTTCTGTTCTATAGTTAATTTGATTACAGTGTTGTTCATCCAATGATGACCAAGTTTAGAATGTTCATTTATGTTACCTGAAGCAGATGAACAACCACAAAAAGCTTAATAAAGTTATTTCCAGCATTATTTTATTTTTCTAATCCAAATCTATTTGTAATTCCAGGTTCTTCTATTTCTCTAACTTTTAGTTGTACATTTTTTCCAGATTTTGTAGTACTCATCTCGTACACTTTACTATAGAGTTCATCAGGGTCCTTCACCATTGTGTCTGTAGTAGTTACACAGACTTGTCAATATTAATATCCATTGGATATATACTAATCTTGTCATTTATTGGATTATAGCAAAATATCACTACCACTTTTCTTTATCATGTAATATTTAAAATGGCCCATTCCAGTCCACTTGATAATATGTTCCTAAAACATCCACTTCATTTCCATTTTGATGTTTTCAAGATTTTCTTGTTTAATGCCTTTCATATTCTATATTCCAGTTGTTTGTGTCCTCATAAATGAAAGAATTCGTGTTTCAGTACTGATCCCATTGGTGACTAGATTTCCTTTCTGCTTTTTTCCGGCTGTATCGTTCACTCTTCCCAATAACCAAAGAAATGTCTTCCCAACTGGAGATCTTTCCATCTGACACCCAAACTCCCCTGAATGTTACAGTAATAAGCATAGTTTCCTTGACAATTATGAAGATGTGATTGGCTTATCCATCTTCCAAGTTTGATTTTGAAGCACTTTCTCTGGGAGAATTGCTTTCTATTAACTCCCATAGAGACTTGTCTTGACTACCCTTGCCCCTGTTATAGGTTGTAGCTTAGCTTCATTGCTTCCTTTTCAAACTTAATGTAACACATTAGGAGCTCTCACTCCCACTGGCTTCAGAGTCATTTAATGAGTCTTTGTATTACAATAGTTATGCTCTGTGAGTGTTTATTTAGAGTGATTGATGAAGTCATTCTTAACTCCTAGCAACCACATGGATAGGTTTTCTCCATAATAGTAATAATGTAGGGTAGGCTTTCTACATGATTACTTAGAGTAGGCTGAAATAAATACATGTTGAGAATGAATTTACCTGGATTCAAACAATGCCAGAATTACATTTTCTATACCTTTTGTAACCAACATACACCAACACCGAAGATACTCATTTAACACTTTGGTATTAAATGTTTAATCCATTATATGATCAGGTTTTATGCCTTTCAGAGATATTATTTAAATCTTGACCATATGACAGAAGAAAATTACTGTATCTGGCCCCAAAAGGCTGCATAAAAAATAGCAATTCTCATGGCCTTCTGCCTTGTTTTATTTAGAAAAGAAGAGAAAGAAGGAGTCCAGTTGAATCTTCCACATATGTTCAACTTGGTGGCCCACATATCATTGGAATGTATCATCTTTTCTCCACATGTGATCTGTTTTATGTAACTAGTGACTAATCCAGCCATAAATATTTTTTTCTTAAAGAATATCAAAGTCAGCTATTTTGTTCTTGTCATCTAGGAAGGGGCTTCTGGGGCTTCTAATATTAAGGAGCTTAATAGTAACAATACTGAAAATACTTTTCCTATATGTTTGCTTACTAAAAAGAATTCCCAAGTAGATGAGAATGTAATTAATATAAAAATAGAGACCAGCTGTAGCAGAACAGTGAAAGAACATCAGACATGAGTTGTCTAGAAATTATGGGTTAATGTTTAAATGGATATCAAATAACTATTTACTGAGTGGTAGTCTCACCCATAATACAGAACTAATCATGCAAAGCATGTTAAAATGATTACTGAGTAATAATACATAAGGTACTTTAAGTACTTGTGAAAAACTGTAAATAAATAAGCTTGATTTGTATTTTTTTTTAAACCTCAACAAAAACAGGAGAGTGGTAATGTAGTCTTCAGTATTATATTTTTGTATAAATGGCTCAAAATGAAATCTTAATCATATGTATCAGGTAATTTTAGGTCTGAACAGGTTTTGGCTTAGATATAAGTTAGAACTAAGGAGAAATTTCCTGACAGAACAGTTTATCAGTGGACCGGCTTGCAGAAATTATGGGTGCTCCATCACTGGAGGTTTTTAAGAAAAGATTGGACAACCACTTGTCTGAAATATTATATTGTCTCCCATTTGCGCAGGAGGTTGGACTAGAAGACCTCCAAATCCTGGGGGGGGGGGGGTGTTCCTGAAAAAAAAAAGCAAACCAAACATATCCCTATTCAAATCACACTTGGCCAATAAAGAATTCTATTCTAGTCTATTCTATTCTAAAATATATTTTTCTGTCTTTCAGTAACTAAATCCAAGAATGGGAAACATATGACCTTTTACTGTAGTTTACATCCCATTTTGTTGTTAGTTGAGAAGTCGTGTCTGACCCATCGTGACCCCATGGACAACGTTCCTCCAGGCCTTTTTGTCCTCTACCATCCCCCGGTAGAGGACAGAAAGTGACTCCATCCAGCCACCTCATTCTCTGCCATCCCCTTCTTTTGCCCTCAATTGTTCCCAGCATTAGGCTCTTCTCCAGTGAGTCCTTCCTTCTCATTAGGTGGCTAAAGTATTTGAGTTTCATCTTCAGGATCTGGCCTTCTAAAGAGCAGTCAGGGTTGATCTCTAGGACTGACTTGTTTGTTCGCTTTGCAGTCCAAGGGACTCGCAGGAGTCTTCTCCAGCACCATAGTTCAAAGGCCTCAATTCTTTGGCACTCAGCCTTCCTTATGGTCCGACTTTCACAGCCATACATTGCAACTGGGAAAACCATAGCCTTGGCTATATGTACTTTTGTTGGCAGGATGATGTCTCTGATTTTTAGTATGCTGTCTAGCTTTGTCATGGCTTTCCTCCCCAGGAGCAAGCGTCTTTTAATTTCTTGGCTGCAGTCCCCATCTGCGGTGATCTTGGAGCTCAGGAAAATAAAATCTGTCATTACCTCCATTTCTTCCCCATCTATTTGCCATGAATTGAGAGGGCAGGGTGCCATGATCTTAGTTTTCTTAATGTTGAGTTTCAAGCCAGCTTTTGCACTCTCCTCCTTCACTCGCATCAAAAGGCTCTTTAGTTCCTCTTCACTTTCTGCCATTAGAATGGTATCATCTGCATATCTGAGGGTTGTTGACATTTCTCCCATCTTAATTCAAATTTGTGATTCATCTAGCCCTGCCTTTCTCATGATGTGCTCTGCAAATAAGTTAAATAGGCAGGGCGATAGTATACAGCCTTGCCAAACTCCTTTCTCAATTTTGAACCAATCAGTGGTTCCATGTCCAGTTCTCACTGTTGCTTCTTGATCCACATATAGGTTTCTCAAGAGACAGATAAGATACTCCCATCTCTTTAAGAACTTGCCACAATTTGTTGTGATCCACACAATCAAAGGCTTTAGCATAATCATTGAAGCAGAAGTAGATGTTTTTCTGGAACTCCCTAGCTTTCTCCATGATCCAGCATATGTTGGCAATTTGATCTCTAGTTCTTCTGCCTCTTTGAAATCCTGCTTGTACTTCTGGTAGTTCTCGGTTCACATACTGCTAGAGCCTAGCTTGTAGGATTTTGAGCATACCTTTGCTAGCATGTGAATGAGTGCAATGGTGCGGTAGTTTGAACATTATTTGGCATTGCCTTTCTTTGGAATTGGAATGTAAACTGACCTTTTCCAATCCTGTGGCCACTGTTGAGTCCCATTAGCCTTAGCTAGAAAGAGCATTTATTTTTCTATTGGGTAATGGGAAATATACCTAAAAAAGAAATTTAGGAGCTATTTATTTATGAATTTATGTATTTACCATTTCAGCCTTTATGGACAGGCAATTTACAAATATTAAGGTAGCTACAACAATAATTCATATATTATTAAGAATTCAATAATAATCTTAATGGTTAATAAAGAATAGTAGAAATTTATTTAATCATTTGTGTATATATGTATCTCTGTATGCACATAAACATAAACTTATGTATATATTTTGGTGGATATACACACACATACATATGTCACCCAATTCCCCCAAACTGTGGCCCTTTGACTCACAGATCTACCGGTATAGACTTACCATTGACATGGACTTGAATAATGTATGGGAACATACAAACAAAGGATCATTACAAAATGAGCATATTAAGTGAAATTAAACACAAAAACAAAAGCAGATACTTGTGGTTGGATGTTTTTAATACTTTGCAGAGCATTTGTATAAGTTAATATTTTTAGCATGACAGAAACTGGATTTAGATTGATACTACATATACCTAGCTGTGCCTAATATAATATAAGGGGTGACAAATACTGAAGTTTCCTATTACAACTTCTAGTCTTTTCTCATTAATCTAGCCAGCCATAATTTCCACTCCAATCAATTAGTAGCTAAGTGTTGATTTTCACTGGTTTTGTTTAGACTTTCTCAGGATTATATTCTTTTATCTGGACCATCTTCTATTAAAACATTTCCAGTACAAATTATAATTTCTGGTAGGAAATTATACATATGGTACATCTTGATTCCTGAGCATATACTGTATGTTCATGTCAGAGAAATCCTAAGTAGTGGTAAGTTCCCCAAAATTGGATATGGACAAAACAGATACTTATGTAGTAACCATTTGCAGAATATGTGCGATTTCTAAATTCATAGTTTTCTCTCTAGTCGTTTTGTGCATTTCAGACTTCAGAAACTAGTTTTGGATTTTCTGTTTTTTAAAACATATTTATATATTTTCTATGAACTAAGCTTGGTTAGTTTAAGAAGCAAACCAAAATATAACCAGCATTTTAAAAATTCATTTTTTATATCATTGTATTTACTAAATCACTTGGGGAGACTTAACTTACTGTTCCAGTCTCCTAATATAATGACAGTTGAAGCATAGTAGGAATTATAGATTAAATCTTTTTTGAGGTTGTAAAATAAAGAACTTCTTTTTTACCTCAAACCAATAAATTTGCTTGGCAGCTCTAAGGGTTGACAAGCTCTAATTTAAATTAAATAATCATAGTTTGTTGATATTAAATATACCTTTGACAACATATCTCAAATTCCATGAGAAGTAAAGCAGTTGTTCACACTAAAAACAGAATACTAACTTGAGCGCAAAATAAAATTGGTGACCAAGACCACTTGCATATCATATTATTTTATTCAGTATGTATTTATGGGAAAATTAAATTTAAAAAAATATAAAAGTTTTGTGACTTTTATCAAAAGAAAAGACTCCCAGCTTTGCTTTCCATACAAGTTATATTTATCTGATGGCTGGGTATATGCATCTGGACCAATGCTGTTAGGTAGTAGCTCAGAAGGCTGTTCTCCTTTAGTCCATGATAGTGATTAATGTTTATTCAGATAGTTAAATAAGTTGTGGCCACAGTTTAATTAAACCAAATGTGTGCTGTGATTTATTCATCTACTGCTGTCCACTCCTACTATTTTTCTCTATTAAGAGGTAATAGAAAAGGGGTTGGCATCATACTGGAACATTTCTAACCAAGAATATTGGCAAATATTATTTAAGATACAACTGTAATCAAGCAGTAGAGCATAATGCACCTCTTTGACATTAAACATCCATTATTATTAGCAGCGACCTATTTTATTTTTTACCCTCTGAATTCCACTAATTCAGTCAGAGTAATTTTGAAGTTGGATTGGGAAGAGGAGCAAGAACTGTTTCAAGTTAACCTCAAGTTAAAGAAGTGAAGAAGCAGCTTTTTAAAAACTCTGATTGGACAAAATTATTGTGCCACAGTTGGACTATTTCCAACTCTGGTGGAGTATAGTATAAAAGCAAAAGAGGTATAGATTGCCATAGATTATGGGCCACTCCTCGTGTAGTTCTTCTATTTTCAGAATCCCAGCTAGTTGGATAACCCCAACTAACATTGAGAGGAAAGCTCAGTGTTTTAGAAAGTAGCTATACATGAAGACAAATAGAGAGACAGTGCAAAGTAGTCTCTTGCATTAGATTGTTTCTTTAGCTTTAGCATCAGATCATAAGATTTTTAGATTTTTAAATCTCAAATTAGACTCTTGATTCAATTTAGTAGCAGCCTTAGTTACTTAATTCCCTTAGGTTATAATACTGTTCCTACTTACATGAGAGAAACTTCCATTGAACTCATTTATTTTATGTTATTTTATTAGTAAATGAGGGTAAGAACATGTACACTATAGCTAAATGTATATTTTACATTTTTTTAACTTAGTAGAAAATACATACAAACCAGATCATTCAACTATTAACTCAAGTATACTTTTTATTGTAGTTTTATGACAGCAATTTTGTATATAGTAGCCAAATTAAAACAATAGTTGTTTTAAGATATATGATTGAAATTGAGGTGCTTTAACTTTAACTCTTTAATGTTAGAAATAGTATATTTTCCTTCCTAATGTAAAACTTACAAGGATATTCTGTTTCTCTTAATAAATGGCTAAAAGGCGAATACTTCTTTCAAGGAACGAATGAGCAAGATCTGACCTTTTGATTTTAACTTGTTCTTGTCGTCTAGACTCAGCTGTGCGACTGGCATTGTTCAAAAACAATGAAAATAAACATCCCCCCATGAAACCACCAAAGAAGCCACAGATTACAAAAACTGGTTACTTTGAAGGTAGGCAAAGAAATTTCATTCCATTTATCTTTTGGTCAAATCTTCCAAAATTATAAAAGTCTTACCAATATTTTGATCAATTTTCTTTAAATACTTTGCTTTGGTTAACAGGAAGAAAAGCTTTAATGCATAGAATTTAAATCTGCTAATGATGCAGGTATACGTGTACATACAATGTTCAGGTGAAAATTTTAAATTGTAATGCCTCAGGAGACCCACTGAAGAGATAGCTTCATTCAAAATATATTTCCTTTATTTCTTGAAAGTTAGAAATACAGAGTGGAATTTAACACCATGAGCAAGTACACATATGTTATTTATTAAAAGGATTGCTAGTTTGAAAAGGGTATGCCCTAGGAAGTGAAACAATTAGATTTTTTTTAAAAAAAAGTTTTGTTAAACTGGAATATATCACCATCATGAAAAATCATAAGATATCTGAATATATGGTGTTTCCTGAGAAATTCTTCTTTTAGTCTCTAACGGATACAACGTTTATCAGTATTAAAACTAATCCTAGCATAATCTAGAAGAGAAAAAAAGGACTTCTAATTGGCAACCATATGTGAAAGTGCTTTTGATGCTGTGGTAAGAACATGTGACTAATTTATTTAAATAAACATTTTTTTTTATATTGCATATTTTCTGGATTTAAATATTCTGCATCTGATAACGTATATCATAGGAAAAAAAATAAAATTATTCATATACTATTAAAATATCACTGAATAGCTAATATTGCCTGATTTTAACATATAAATCCCTGTTTTGTTGTGGAAAGATATTTCAGTTCCCGATATTTCAGTTCCCCTGATCCTTGAATTGTAAATGAACTACTGTACAGTGGTTCACCTTTTCCCATGTATTTTTATATGAATGTAACTGATCTCAATGTTATGGTAACAAAAAATATTTAACAAGGAAAATTGTTAGAACCTTGTTTTCTCCAAATGAAATATCAATCACATGGATGCATGTAATATGCAGGAAGATGAACAGATTCTAAGAACAATACAAGACGTAAAATGTCTTATACCAGTAGATAAAGAAAATACTTTACATTAAAAATGGTACCTACAGTTGCATCTTTAATGAATAGGAAAAGTAGATATATGTCTGTCCCACATCACTCACCTAGTTATCATGACTAGAACATCCTAATTTTATTATTTTCTTTCCAAAAGTTAATTTTTGTTCTCTCATTTTTTTCTTATCTTTTGTTTTACCCCAGAGTAGAAGTTTAACACTTTGTCCATTGTTGCTACTGTATGTGTATATATATATATATATATATATATATATATATATATATATATATATATATATATATATATATATATATATATATATATATATATATATATATATATATATATATATATATATATATATATATATATATATATATATATATAAATTATGCAAACATTTCAAAGAACATTAAGCGGCTTTTTTATTCTTTTATATTTTTTGCATTTCCTTTTGCTTTCAGCAGTTAGGAGGTAGATGGTGGCAAATAAGATGAGGACTTTCCATTCGTAGCACACTGTATGATTGGCTAGTGTTTTCTATTGCTTGAGGCATTACAAATCCTTAAAACTCTTAATTATGTAGTACTACTAGTGTTAATTAACTATAGCTGATCTGCTTAATTTTTAATTAGATCCAGAGTTAGACTTCTAGTAACTCCAATTAAATAAGTGATCATTGTTAACTGTGACTTTGCCATTAATCTTGGAAGGGGGTGTCTGTAAGCATGGCTTTTTCTGTTATGGATCTAATTATTGAGCATGTATCTTTATGTTGTATTGTTTTACATTGTCCGTAAGCTACTCTGGCAGTTCTTTGTGTACTTTTTAAAACAAATTGATGGATAAACTACATATTAAAAAGTTCAAGTTTAATGACTTGAAAGAATGCAGAAAAAAGGCTCTATTATAAAAGGACATATTGGAAATACAAAATATTTATATTTACAATATATGCATAGCCCTTTCAAGGATTTTTTTTTTATTTAGTGGGAAGGATCAGAGATTATTTGGTACATAATCCTAAATGAGGTGTGTGTGTGTGTGTGTGTGTGTGTGTGTGTGTGTGTGTGTGTGTGTGTGTAATGTACACATGATAGTATGAGTGTCAATGAATATGAACATTTGTATAATATACCATATTATGCAGCTTTTTTCATTTGTTAGAATGAGGAAGTACTTCCATTCTATCTCTCTCTCTCTCTGTGTCTCTGTCTGTCTGTCTCTCTCTGTCTGTCTCTGTCTGTCTCTCTCTGTCTGTCTCTCTCTGTCTCTCTGTCTCTGTCTCTGTCTCTGTCTCTCTCTCTCTCTCTCTCTCTCTCTCTCTCTCTCTCACACACACACACACACACACACACACAAACACTACTGACAAACCCTTCTACTTTAGCAACACACACACACAGTTCTTGAAATAATGCCCCCATAGCTCAGTAATAACTAGAAATAAATGCCAAGTCATACTTCTGCAGTGCTTATCTTACACTGTTATGTATATAGTAAAATAATAAAACTACCACATGATGTGTGGTGCGAAATGTGCACATCATATGAATTATAGAAATCCCATATTTTTGCCAGACATTCATACAATAGAAGAAACATAATGATCTCATATAACGAAACCTCATATTTCACCCTCTTACCTGTGCTCTTGCTATTCCATCTGAAACTTCACTTCTACATTTTGTCAGCAAGCTCTGTTTTTTATGTTATCTCTGTATATCAGTGCTTGATTTGTATGGATACATGGTTATCACAGTACTTTGGCTTTGATAGTTTTGGTCTTAGACTTGAGTTTTAAACTAGTTGGATGAATTTTTGTCTAATTTGAACTATTATTTTAAAAGGTCTGGATCAAACATTATTTTCACTTGTTCATAAAATCATAAGTACAATCAACTTGCATTCTTTAAATTTGGTTGTTACAGGGAAATCTAATTTAAAAACAGATGTGGATGCTTCTAGTCCCTATACAGTCAGAAGAAAAACATGCAGGAGCCCATGAAGCTTGTATGTGCTCATATATGTGTACTGCCAGAACATTCTTTAGGATTACCTTCTAACTGAATTAATTATGTATTTTTATAAAGATGAAACCAAACTAAAGATTGTATATTCTTTGTATCCACATTTGTTGGAAGAAGGACAAAATAAACCTGTTCTAAAAAACAGGTTCCTATTTATATAGTCAATATATGAATTAATGGTAAATTAGAAAGTGTTTTTGAGCATGCTTAGATGGGTTCTGTTTCATATTCACATGTCTCAGGTTAGCCCTTTCATTTTGGATATTATATTAGAACCGGCCTGCATTTCTTTGAACTAAGAGTTGCAATTTACTATTTTCTCTGTTCTAACATAAATATCATAAATTCTCTTAAACATATATAGTCCACAGAAATAATTTCCATATAATTTCCCTCAAATACATAAAACATATAGCTTGAGTAAAATTTGGAATATATGTATATTATCAGTAGCTTTGCCTCCCCTACCCCTCTTCTGTTGGAATTTGCGAGCCGGTAGGGAAGGTAAGTGGATTTCACCCCTGGTCAGAATGTAATGTGAACTTATGAGTTGCAATAAAAGGTTCATGAATTGATTTTAACTAAATGCAATGACTATATAATTTTGTGTGTGTGTCTGGGGGGAGGGGGGGAGAGAGAGAGAGAGAGAGAAAGAGAGACAGTCAGACACAAAGAATCAGGACCACACATTAAGTTCCAGTTAAGATTATTTATTGCTCAAGCCTATACACAAGAATCTAGTCAATTTACAGTTGACACTAAATTGGCACTACACAAGAGTTAACGAAATTCAAGGGAGGCTAGACTTGGATTGCTTGTGAGAATGTAAGGACTCTAGACCTTGGGTCCTCAAACTACGGCCCGCGGGCTGCATGCGGCCCACCAAAGCCATTAATCTGGCCCAACAGGACCACGAGGCTGCCCCGCCCACATCACCCTGCCCACCCTTCAGCCGAGCGTAGGACTTACCTTCACGAGCCCCGTGGGCTGGAACTGAAAGGTAAGGCCAACAATTTTGGCCTGCAGAGACGTTCCGGAGGCAGGGGAGGTGAAAAACGGGGCGCACAGACATCCCAGGAGGCCAAAAAATGGGCAAAAGGCCCATTTTTGGCCAAAAAAATAGGCCATTTTTGCCTGTTTCTGGCCTGCAAAATGCTGCTGGAGGTGGGGGAAGTGAAAAATGGGGTGCACAGATGCCCCAGGAGGCCAAAAAATGGATGAAAATGGCCTGGTTTTCACCTCCCCCACCTCAGAAGATAGATAGAGAAAGAGAGATAGATAGATAGACAGAGAGAGAGAGGGAGAGACAGAGGGAGGGAGGCAGAGACAGAAAGAGAGAGACAGAAAGAGAGAGAAAGAGAGGGAGAGACAGAAAGAAAGAAAGAAAGAAAGAGAGAGAGACAGAAAGAGAGAGAGAAAGAGAAAAAGGGAGAGAGAGAGAAAGAGAGAGAGAGAGAAGAGAGACAGAGAGAGATTTCTCAAGCTCTTTGGGGCTGAGAAGAATTGCTGCAAAACTGAGTTTTCTGAAGTGGACCACTAGAGTCCTAAACGACTGAAAAAATGATCTAGTAAAAAGAAAAGTCAACCAAAAGAGCAACATGCAAACAAAAGTAAATAAAACACCCCCCCAGGAGCAAAACAAATTAAAGTTTAATTTGTGTGCATTGTTTAATGGACTGTTAAATTGGCCACGCCCACCTAGTCACATGACCTAGCCATGCCTACCCAGCCGATCCGGCCCCCCAACAGTCTGAGGGATTGCCCCGTTTAAAAAGTTTGAGGACCCCTGCTCTAGACTGATTACTCTCTTGACTCAGCCCCCAAGCTCTGCATCTTCTCCTAGAGAGAGAGAGAGAGAGAAAAATAAGGAGAGAGAGAGAGAGAAATATAAAGGTCTGGAGAATATGCAATGTAGCTCTAACTACGATTTTCATAATTTTCAGATTATCTGAAACAAAGATTATGCCATAATCTGATATTTCTAATATATCAAAAAGCAATAGACTTTTGTCACATTCATAATTCCTCTAAAAATAGAGCCTGTTTATGACTCTTCAAAATTAATTTCATTTAAGGATGATTCACCAACACTAGGGAATAATATTAGCTTTTGGAAACCACAATATACTTTTTGATTGATCCCAATTTTATATGCTGCATTATTTAACTGGCTGGTGTAATATCTCACCAATTATTATTACAGCTTATGCCTTTCTATGCAGCCTAAGATGACTGTCTCCTGATTATTAAGAATGTTTTTAAAAAGATTTCAAGACAGAAAGGAATCTTTTACTCAAGTATCATAATCCTATAGCTTGTTTCTTATTATCTAATGTGAGCTCACAGAATTGTGCATCGAAATATTTTAAGGAATTAATGGCTCTCCACCAGTCCTTTAACATGTAAAATGAGTAGGTTACTTGTGTCCAGTACATCCAAAAAGAGCCAGGATAAAATAAACATAAAGAGTTAGATATCTTGGAAAAAATCTGTCATGGGTTTGGGCTAATCATCTCCAGAAGAAATTCAACTTGATGCCTGAAATGTAAGACTTCTTGGAGAACTCAGCAAAGCCTGAGGCAGTGTTGATCTGAAGGAGTGCTCTCCATGGGTCAGAGCTGCTTTGCCGGCAAAGTGCAAACCTAGTTCACAATAGAACTGCTCTGAAAAGTTGTAAGACAGCAGGGCCTTACAAGCATTTGTTGAAGTTTCAGTTACATCGTTGAAATTGTCTGCTTTCTCATTGTTTAAAAAGGGAGGGGCGGCTGTTGTTAAGGTAAATCCCATATCTCAATTTCTAATGTTCCTATGAATAACAAGTACAGTAAAAACTGAAAGAGAGAAATAGAAATACTGGTGAAGGATGAAATAGTGTAAAACCATAGTATCAGATTAAAATAACAATTAATCAAGCATTTGCATGAAATATTCAGTCAATCAATAGTCAACCTTTATTACAGTAAAAAAAAACCCAACATAATATGAAACATTAGAAGTGATAAAATAATACTGCATAGTAAAAGCTATTTTAATTAACTTTCTAATATGTGTATATTTGCAGAATCTCTTGACTTTGAACAATAGTCATTCTTCTACATAAAGTATTGAAGGGGGGAAGGTTTGTTATGCTGCCATAACAACATAAGGATCAATACAAAGGAACATTTGTAGCCAGTGTTATCAAAATTCTGCTATTACTTTCCTTTCTGCGATCTCAGAGATGACACCTCCAAATACCCCTCTCCTCTTGTCTTCAGGTTGTAAGAGACTGGTATGGAAGAGTAAGCTAAATCTGAATTCAAGCAAGTTTGTATTTATACCAGGAGTTGAACTTCAGGGTTCAGATACATATGCTCTGGATCGGGTTCCACTCTCACTTAAGAAACAGATACACATCCTCCAGATCTTTCTAGATATAGTGCTGGTGCAGTCAGTTTCAGTTGATAATGCAGTCTACTTGTTGGAAGAGAGTAGTCCAGCTCTGAAAGTTAGGTAACTTTGAGAGCTGGACTACTGCAATGATCTGAGGTGGAAATGCTCTTGAATGACAAGAAATTCAACTGGCCTAGTATGTGGCTGCATGAACAGTTGCTTGAAGCATCCTTAAAGCCCTTCATTATTTCTCATATTAAACCAACTTTCTGATTCCCAGTTGTTATCTGAGCCCAACTCATTTTTTTTAAAAAAAGCAGACTACTTGCAAAGCTCAAGAAATTCATCAATATAATTTTGGTATTTGACAGATTCATAGCTCAATCTTTTAATGGAATTATCTATGACAGATAGTACAAACATTTACATTTGACAATTTCTCCGAACAAAGAAGCACAACATACAAAATACAAATTTCACGCAACATTAGGTTTAAGTCCATTAATATTTAATTTCCACATCATAAAGAATTTAAAAACTACAATATAATTATTTATCTGCCAGGCAGAATGCTTTTTCTTATGTCCAGCTGATAAGATTTCTGGAGTCACTTACATTTCTGCACCATGTGGCCTCAGACCCATGCATCTCATTTCACCCAAACAAGGCAGTAACTAGACCCAGCAACATCTACATTAGCTATGGATTTCTGGTTGGATTATTAGTGGGTGGCTGTGACAGAAGTTGCTAATTGTGAGTCAGCCTCCACTTGTACACATTAAATGCATGTTGCCAGCAAATAAATTATCTTCAAATAAACAAGAAAATGGAACAAGGGGAACTTTTTGTTAGGAAAGCAGGAGATGTACACTAGCAATGTCAGGTAAGAAAATATCTTTGTCTCCATCACTCTGCTATATTTTTAACCAGTCTTAAGTGCTTAATTAAGCAATTAAAAGCACACTGTATTATTAACTGCAGGGAATGAGGGGAAGGCTGCCTGGATAGATAACACTTGACTCAGCAATGAATCTCAATCTTCATAGTTGACTATGATTTTCAACTTGTGTCTTTCAATGAAAGAGCAAACCAGTATAGTTCTCAATACATAAACATGAGCCTAAATGACTCTCCCTCACTCCTATACCTTCAACTGACCAGCCAATGACAGCTGAGAAGAATGTCTGCCTTTTTCTTTTATTATTCTTTGTTGCTTATAGATTTTTTTTAGCTGATTACAAAATTGAAGTACATTCAGAAAAGATTGGTTTAAGTTTGGACAACTGACTGTTCAATATTCTGTGCTCATAATATTTATACATTCTGCTGAATTTTAGCCTAAACAATTATCTTTGTCTATTATCTAGCATATTTTCATAAACCTGAACATATTTACATTGAATCCAATGGGACTCTACAAGAACTCTGATGTAGAAATTCAGATCACTTACTTTTTGGATTCACTATTAGACATTTTAAAAGAATAAATACCTATTGAATTCATATTAATTTATGATTTATTCTTGCCTCTAAAATTTCTAGTCTATCAGATCACATAAATGTGGTACATCAATTATTTAAGTTTTTTAATTTTGTGCCTCCATCATCTGAAACTTTACTAAATTTTCTATAGCCCACATAAATAAATAGAAAGGAAAGAAGAATCTTGACATATTTTATAGCATAAGGCAGATATTTGGAAGAATAAATCCTGAGTGCTGAAGCATTTCAAATCCTTTTCATCTGACCAGTCAGTGACCTGATGACTATTTCCTCCCTCTAAGTAAGGTTGTGACCCAGGTCTTAGAGTGCAAAAGGACAGATAATTTTAGTAACAACTTAAAATTCAAATAGATTTAGCTAACAGGAGAAGGAAAGCGACAGGTAAAGAAGTAAGAATGTTTGAATAAAATAATGCTTATATATTATAAAAACTCTTCTAAACAACACATAAAATGCTATACTTTATTTTTATCAGTTCATTAATTGTCTCAGTTTTTATTCCCAACATGGTTATTTTCTGCCGTTTATCTATTTTATGTTATTTTAAGTCTAGAAACGAAATCAGTTGCCATTTAAAAATCATTTTTAAAAGGAAATAGTATACGTCTATTTACCTATCACTTTGCAGAAAAGCTTAAAAATCTTCTGTCATTCTTCAGTCACATTCTTAAGCAATACAAAAGAATCACTTTTATGCTTTGGAAAAAAAGCTCCCATTTTCATTGAAGGACATGTTTCTTCCAACATAAATAGCAAATGAAGGGGATCATTCTAGACTGGGATTAAGAATATGAAGGATTTAAATGTTGTCATTCTAATTACCCATTTATTTAGTTGCTAGCTAAATATATGGCATTTTGTTTGCCCTGAGTATTCTTACCAGGAAAATGTATACCATCCTCTGCATTAAAAAATTAGATTAGCTAATATTTACCCTGTAAAACTTATTAAGTATTATTATTTAGCTTGGCTAAAGAGTCTATTCCTACTTTTTCACATATGGAATTTTGATGTGAATGTTATTTTGTATTTGTGCTGAGCTTTATAAATTACAAGTGGTACAAAAATTACACATTTTGTGGTATAATTCCCTAATAAGTATATACTGACAAATGATCAGAAGATAAATTATTTATGAATAATTAATGAATTTTATTAATAATAAATAATTTTATGGTGGCTTATACAGACCATTGACTTTTAACTAGCTGACATATTCTTTTTCTCCTCAACAGAGGATTTTTTTCCTACTGAAATCTTTATGACATTGCATTATTATTCCATTGCCTGCAATTTCTACCCTCCGTTTTGCTACTATAGTTTAAGAAGTATTTATGAGAAATTATACAGTTACAAATGATTCAAAAGCCATTTCTAATAGAATTATATAAGAATATACCTCTATGTCTCTAATAAGGATTAGAAAATGTGTTGTATATGTATATGTTCTCCCCTTTTGTTTCTTCACATTTGAATGCAGTTAAATGTGCACTATGAATATTGCCATAAATGCCAAAGAAATAAGTCAGATGGTATGTCAGGAATTTTTGACAAATACTTATGCCTAATTGCATTTTGTATATATATGGCCCCAAAACAGGGAACAATTCTAGCACAATATGTAGGGGTACATTTGAACTGGAGGCCAAGATGCATTACATCAGAACATACGTTGGTTTATTGATAACCATAGAGGCAAAGACTGTCATAAATAGGATGGGATTATAGATATATGCAAATTAGAATATATATGTAATTGGAAACAGCAAACAAATATTTCACTTCATGTGCCTAGGGAAGTCAGTAAGACCACTAAGATGTAATTATGAGGTAAAGAGACAGAACTACAAAGATAATGAGATTTTGAACAAAGAGGTAATTATTTCATGAACAAAGGTTTTTTCTAGGGAGCTACTTGCATTTGCTTTCCTAAAGCTCTGCTCACATCCCAGTGTCTTTTTCCAGTTTATTAGCATTCCTTGGCCTTCTAAATGTTCTGTGTCTAGGCTAATACTGTTGTTTCCCAACAAATTGTTTTTGTAATGGTGCAGTTGCTCAGTTTGAAACTCTATAGCTGAATCTGTGCTTTGTTTTTTCCCCCCAGAAAGATGTATTTTGGGTTTTAACTTAGCTCCACAAAATCACCTATTAAGGTCAGCCTTTGACAGGTTGTTCAAAGGCAGGAGAAGAGAAGGAAGGCCAGTACTGAATGTTCTCATTCTCCAAGAGCTAGTGCATATTGCTAGCATATAATGAATTAACCATCTGTTGCTTTGAATCAGTATGATTCATTTTGCATGAGGAGAATTAATCCATCCAATAGCTTTTGGACAGTATTGTTGTGGTACTTATTTCCAGAAATGTAATTTTGATGTAGACTTTTTCTTTTACATGTGAGCAGAACTTGGTGAATACAGCAGACTGTCAATAAAACTCTCATCTAATAAAAGGAGATATCAAAAATGTTAACTGCCTTTTTTTATAACACAAGGGCCTGTAGCTATGCATTTTTATTTATGTAATGCATTAAAGTAGTACGGGATGATAAATGCCATTGTAATTCAGAGGTTTTACTGAAATGAATAAAATTAATTTTATTGCAAAATTATTCTGTCCCACTCTTAAGTCAAAACTAAAGCAAAGAATGTTAATAAAAATGCATCTTGGAGGAAAGAAAACTATATAGTTAAATAAGGAATAAAATGAATGTTAGCAACAAAAAAATCTGATTTAACCTATAGATGACCTGGTGCTGTTTGTTCAGATGACAGCTCTAAAAGTGTACACGGAATATTCCCTTGTAATACAATGATTTGCCGCAAGCCCTGACCTACTGACTGTTAGGGAGCAGGCCTGAATTGGCCCTTTCTCTGATATTGTGACACTGCTTCTGTTGCCTCGATTGTGACCTCTGATTGAAAGGAACTCCTGGGACTTCTTTATAATAAGCATGACTCCTGACTCTTAGCCAGGTCTGCCTTCGTAGATTTTTGACAGAGTTTTCTAGTAGGCCAAACTATGCTGAAATTTACTTGAGCTGTCAAAGTTGTCTGTGCATTTAGTGCACTCTTTGAAATCTTTTTTTGGACTGTTATTGTTTTAAAGACATGCATCTTGTAAAAAGGATAATATCATACAGTTATGTACTATATAAATCACTTTCTTAGTGTGTGCGTGTGTATGAAAAACAGACATAAGAGAGATTTATTATACCACAGCTTTAAACTGGGAATGCTAAAACTCCCAGCTATTTACAATTTTTCATGGTTTTATTCCAACAATAAAACCAATGTATAAAGAAAAGTAAATAAAATCTCCCAAAAACCTCTTTGTGCCTATTAATAGTAACCATCTATAAATCAAAGGGCTTCACCTTCCTAAATGGTAAAGGGAGGACACTACATGAATGTTTAGAGCTAAGAAATTCCAAAAAGATAGAATCATTATGATGATGAAAAATTATCTCCCCTCTTCCCCCTAATTTCAGATAGAGAAACCTTTAATAACCCAGCCCTTCACATGTAAACAGATAGTTTGCTTCTCCTGGTGTAGTTTGAATTTATGTTTTTGTTGTGATTTTTTTTAATGTTCCTTATATTGAAACCCCATACATAGCAAAAATATAACAGCAATTTAGCAGATAATTCAACTCTTCATTTTTGAAAAAATAATTTTATTAAATATTTTGAATGGAACAATAAAAGTAATACAAACTAGAAGAGATAAAAGAGAGGTGGGGGGGAGAGAAAAGAATAGATACATGTATACATACCTATTCCCTCTTCCCTCTCCTAAGAAAACAACTTCTCACCCTCAACATGGCAGGTATAATATAGATAATAAAGTAATATAGATAATATAGCAATATAGTATAGTAATAATATAGAGTCGTGATGGCAAACCTATGGCACGCGTGCCAGAGGTGGCACGCACCGCCCTGTCTGTGGGCACGCGAGCCGTCACCCCAGTTCAGCTTCACTGTACATGCGAGCGTGCCTCCCGCCAGCCAGCTGGTCTTTGGGTCTCTGCCGCACATGCGTGGGGGGGCATGTGCATGGGGGGCATGCACGCATGTGTGGGGGGTACATGCAGGGGTGCACACATGTGCAGGGGTGGGGCGCATGAAGGGGGCCACACATGCATGTGTGGGGGTCGCACATGCATGCATGGGGGCGTGCATGGGGGGGCATGAGTGCATGCATGGGGGTTCAGGCACTCGGTCCGGAAAAGGTTAGCCATCACTGATATAGAGCCACTTTGGTCTAGTGGTTAAGGCACAAGGCTAAAAATCAGGAGATTGTGAGTTAAAATCCTGCCTTAGTCATGAAAACCAGAACATGAGCCAGTCATTCCCTCTTAGACCAACCCACCTCGCATGGTTGTTTTTGTGGGGGGGGGAAAGGAGGAGGAATGAGTATTAGATTTGTTCACCACCTTGAATTATTTGTAAAAATAATAAAGGCAGGAAATAAACAAATTTTCATGATCTCTTCATCTCCTTTTAACTACCAAATATAAAACTCTTCACCCCATAGTCCATCTCTTAACAACAGACAAATCAAATAGATAACTTCTTCAATCCAAGCAAAATATTCAAATTCAACAGTAAAATTTGAAGTTTGAAGAGCTAAGCAATGATTTTTCACCTCTGTGACCAATTCACAGAGACTGGACAAGTTCTTGCAGGTTTTTTAGCAAATTTTTTCAGAAGTGGTTTTCCATTGCCTCCTTCCTGGGGCTGAAAGAAAGTGACCGCCCAAGGTCACCCAGCTTCATTTGTGACCAAGGCAGTGCTTCTATGCCTTTCTTGGCTGAGTCTTCTCACTTTCAAAAAAAGGCTTCGTGCCTATTCTGGATTACTAATTATATTAGATACATTAAAAATGAAGAACTATATTACAATTCTTATTTGGTATTTAGTACGATCTCAATCAGAGGTGGGTTCCTGCTGGTTCGGACCGGTTCTATAGAACCAGTAGCGGGAATTTCCCCTGCTCGCCAAACAGGCAGCGATGGCCAGCTGGACACGCCCCCGAACCGGCTCTCTCGGCTGGACATGCCCCCGAACTGGCTCTCTCTCGCCCCACCATCTTGTTTTTCGTTTCTGCGCATGCGTAGAAGCTGTTTTTTGCTTCTGCGCATTTACAGAAGCTGGGTTTTTAGCACTACGTATGCACACGCCCCCATGCGGTGCGTGAGGAAGCGAACCGGCAGCGAGGTCAGAACCCACCGCTGATCTCAATGCATGGTTTTAAAATTTAGATAAATAGATATCTAAATAAATACATACCTATAAATCAGATTAGGCAGTATACACTTACATCAGCAAGAATCAATGAAGAGAGGCAGCAAAATGTGAATTCATAGCTGTGTTATTCATTCCCAACTTGCTAAAACATAGTAAGGCCAGGAATATGCAATTGAACTGGGCCATATCACTCTGACACATATGCTGTTTAACAAAGCCATTCAATTGTAATCAGACTTACCTTTCTATGCAGTTTCTTACAGATGTCAAAGCTTTTCTGATCCCTTGAGATAGATTATACTACATTGTTGACAATACTGTAGGCAAAATGCCATTTTCAGTTGTAATAAGATCCCACATCTTGGAAATTTCAAAAGAAATAACCAAAATTAGGATCCAGCAATAGATTAAAGTTATGAGTCCTCTTACTATAATACTTTTTTTGTTCTTTCAGGCATAGTAATTATTTCTGAAAGTGCAAAAACATGTACTGGTGCAAATTTGTTTGCCCGAATCATTTGATATCTGCAATACACATATCCTGTTTATATTCTGTATATGTTATACATAGATTGCAGATAGCTTTATTCTAAGTGTACTCATTTCCCAGTTTACAGTATTGACTTTAAATCATTGTTTTATAATGTAATGGTACAATAAAAAGGATATTGGATAGATGTGATTTTCTTATTTAATTTTTTAGATATATAAACACTTTCCTTAATGTAAACTTTGTTTTCAAAATCTGCAGTCACTATGAACAAAGTATAAACCACTTTTATAAGTAAAAAATCTCAATTACTATGCTTTGCTTTCAGACCACAAATAAGATTCTTCTGATACCTATCTTCTTTTTTAATGCAACCTCAAGCAAGCTGTGTTTTTTGTTGTTGCTGCTGCTGTTAAATTAAATATAGATCTAGATGTTGGCACAGTAGTACAAGGCTGTGAAATTAATCCAGGATGTAGGAATTGAATAACTACTTACTTTATTAATCTTATACTGGCAGCAGTAGCATTGATCTTTATATGGGTCGTAAATTATTCCTAAAAATCAGAAGATTTAAATAGCTCTTTAAATTTTATAATGTATGTGGTTACCATATATGCACATTTTTATTCAGCCTTTCCCTGTGCCCCTCCTTTGTACAAAAATCTATTTTGATTTTTTTAACTAGTTTAGTTTCAGGAAGATTGTTATACTGAAACATTCATCTTAGATAGTTGTGAATCAATATTGGAAAATATTCATTACCTTGTTTGATACATATCCTATCAATATATTGAGTTAAGATTAATGTATTTATAAAAAGAAAACTTTGAATTCTTAATCTGTTGATAGTATTATCAGAACATCTAGAACTGTAGTTTGGTGGTACACTCCTATAAATATTTACTCAAAATTGAATTCACTGGGATTTGTTCCCAAATCAATCCATATGAGTAACCCTGTGGCATTTTGTTTATTTAATCATGTTTCTAATTTGTAATGCACCTATATTGAGTGTGTTAGAAAAGATTTTTTTTATGGTTGGATGGAGCAGAATGATTGTAAATGTGGATTGGCATCCTGAGCAGCTGGCCAAAAGAAAACCAGCACTGAGTATAAAGAAAGATTTTATATCTGTAGACCAAATTCCCAGAGTAGATTACTGTAATCTTTCTGCACTGCTTCTTTTAAATAACTATAGATCTAAATAATTGTACCACTTTTGTGTTGATACAATCTTGATTTTTAAAAAGTATTTTTATACAGTGAACATGTTCCACTGAAGGCTATAGAAACCTGAATAGATGTACATAGTATTATCGCCTTCTAGTGTAAAAGCTATATATGCTATTATTCAGCATGGTTAGGATGCCATCTGAAAATGCTAAATTAAAACATATTTTCTAGGAGCTGTTTGTTTGCTCAGATATCTCCATTAGGCCTGTTTTCATAGAATTAACTTCTGCATGAGGAAGGATAAAGTAAATTCAAATCTTAGCTAATGGTCACACATTCACTATTAGGTACATTACTAAATAACAGTCTAGAACACGTGCCACAGCAGGCACACAGTGCAGCTCCACTGTGCATGCGTGTGCACCTCCCACTGGCAAGCTGATTTTTGGGTATCTGCCGTGCATGCGCGGAGGGTGGGGTGCATGCGGGAGAAACCCCTGTGGTCCATTTTTGGTCCCAGGAGGCTGTGGGGAGGCCTGCTAGGCCCAAAATGGGACAAGGGGATCACATGCGCATGCGGGGGGTGGAGAAGCACAGGGGGTTGTGTGCGAATGCATGGGGGGCAGGGGGAGCACTGAGTGGTCACACACGCATGCGTGTGTGGGAGGGGTGCACGTTGGGGTGTCACACGCACATTGCATTATGGGTGCTTTCGGCACGCGATGAGAAAAAGGTTAGCTATCACTGGTCTAGAAGGCTGGATTGGAAGCAATTGGGGTTATGATTGGAACTTAATTAAGAATATAAGAGAAGGTTATATTGATCCAACTAAATGGAATTGCAAATATGGAAGAATTGTACATAGAAATATAGTATAGAGGTAGAACTACAGAATGCTATGAATTCACTGTAAGTATCTAAAAAACTTTTTTTTAATTTATCTAAGTCAGAGGTAGATAGTTTGCAGTATGCATGTATCATTTCCTGAGATTTTGATTAGCCATCAGAACCCACAGTGTGGTGGTTTCTTGCCTGAATTCAGTGGCAGTTCCTAGTTATCTGCTTCTCACTTGCCTTCCAAAGCATAACAAGACCTGTTAAAGTATCTATTGACTTCAAACAGTCAGAAGAAAGTCATCAGTCACCATTCTCATTCACTCTTGAACTTCCACATGGCCCATCACTTTTACTCTACTCATTCAATCCCATTATCATGCATCCATTCATATCACCTATCCCCCCCTCTGAATTGCATTGATTCAGAATGTTACAGTTTTTCCTAATTTTACCTCTGGTTCTTCCATTTATCACCATTCACTGGAGCATAGCATGCGATTGTCATCAAATTACAGATTCTTATTTTCATGCAAATGTCAATCAACTTATATTTGTTATATATTTTAGCCCTTTAATTTATACATAAACTTACTGCCTTATTTCCATGAATGTATTTATCAACGCAGATCTTCATAGCTTCATTCATTCATCCCTTTCTCTCAGTTTTATAGACACATTAATTCATATTTACTCCTATTTATTGCTCTTACATTGTGATTTTCTATGTGCCATGATCATTATTGGATGGACACCATAGATATTGATCCCTAAGGCACATCATGGCTTTGGTCAATTGAAGCTTTCACAGGAGGTTCTTTTTTAAGTCAAAAAAATTACACACCAGCCTCAGCTATACCCATGCTATATACAGGATTTCCTGCAATCAGTTTTGGTATATTTTGGTCAATGCACCATAGTCACAATAAAAATCTAATTTGCTATAGAGTACTTAGTCAAATCTTATTTTTAAATAAAAATATACTACCCTTATTGTTACTCCATAGTCAACTAAAGAGAGTAACACATTAAAAATCAAATAAGAGTATTCTGACAAGACTTGCTTTTGGTAAACTATCAGTAGGAATAAGCAGAATTCTTGAATTTGAAATAATTTGAGTTCAAAATGCCTGTTTAAAAAACAGCTTTTTTCCCAAGATTGAAATGGGCTGCTCTTAATAATCTGTTCCAAATTCAATATGGCCCAATTTCAAGTTCAGAACATTGTGAAATTGTCAAATCAATTCAGCCAGTTTCAAAATGTAAATAACTATTTCAGAATGCTTTGCACACCCACAGTAATTATAATATGTTTTCACTAGATCTTTCCAGAATCATTGTCAGGGGGGCTTATTTACAGTTCACTGGATCTTCTTTTTCAAGGGGACAAAATAGATTGGATTTATTCCCCTCTAATTATTTGAGTCTTCATCAGTTTTCCAGAGTTTCTCAAAGATAATACTATGTTTCCTTATATGCTAAAAAAAACAAAAAACTTCACATATAAACTTTACATAAAACAACTGTTGCTGATGACAAGGAAAAAAGCAATTAAAAACAGCTAAAATATAAAATGTCTTTATTTCTCTTGAGAATTCAAGTTTTAATAAAGGGTGTTTTCTAGCATACAATCATGTGAAGAGATTAAATATTCCCACAGACTGCCCTGAATCAGTTTTAGGAAACAGGTGCTAGGCATGTTACTTGATTTTGAACAGTGATCCAAGTTCACACTATAAAAAATCAGGAATTAATTAGGATGTTCATTCCAACACCTTTAACTAAGTGTTTTTACACATTATACAATTAGCCAGAGGATTCAAGCTTCCTGGACTGACAAAACAAGAAATAAAAGACATCTCCATATATGCATATGTAGGATATAATACCACATATTCCAATGTGAATTTCTTCATTCATAAATGGAGTTTTACCAGCTGGTGGTATGTAATTTTTCAATATCTCCAGCATTTCTGAAGCAATGTCTGCACAGGAGATTACCTCACTTCTGTCTGGTACTGTATTTGGTCCACACATGTTTAGTTATGATGGTTTCTTCCTTCCCATCCTTCGGTTTTACAAATTCATCTGTTGGGTACAAGTATCAAATTTGGCTAGGTTCTGGTATGCGTTATATCTAGTTTTCTCCCTCCTTATTTTGTATGTCAGTAAAGAAAAGTATAGCTTTTAAAGTTGTACTGTTACTGCAGCCCATTGCTTATCTCCTACATTCTTGCCCACCCCTATTCCTATTCTTTATTTTGATTTGGCTATGAATAAGGTAGAAGTGATATGATTCTATGCACAGGCAAATTGAGGAGAAAACAGGAAGATAGAGGAAGCTCTTGGGGCTTAGTGAGAACAGAAAAGAGTGTAGAAGGTGAATAAATGGCACCATTAAGATTTTCATAGGTCTTTCTCTTAGAGCAGAAGTTAAATCTCAGCTGGTTAATACCACCATTAGGGGGGAGTTGCCTTCTTTTATGATATGAGGAAAAATCTCTGCGCATCTGTAATATAAATGGTATTAAAGAAGTAATGTATGGGAAGCTGACTTACTTATGTATTTCTTTTAAGTTTTTCTATTCTTTTTGTCTTTATATTTTAAAGGAAATAATAAGAAATAATAAGAGTTCTTATATAACTTAATACATGCACAGATACAGATATAGACGTTTCTATATGGAGGATCATTCTGTAAATGGACATTGCAGTAAGATAAAGAATTTACATGATCTATTGCAATGTGCTCTACTTGAGGCTGCTCATGAAGCTACAGCTTGTTCGAAATGCAGCAGCACAAACCAGTAATGAATGCCACTCAGTGTGCCATGCTGCATTGGATGCTACTTGGCTTCCAAAGGCAATTCAAGGTGTTGGTTCTTATCTATCAAGCTCTGTATGGCATAGGGCCTGTATACACGAGAGACCGCTTGTCTCCAATTGTTTCTGCTTGACCAGTCATTCCAGCAGAGTGGGTGTGCCCCTGGTTCCCTCCATTAAATATTGCCATCTTCTGGGACTGAGAAACTAGACCTTCTCTGTTGTGGCCCTCATGCTCTGGAATAGTAACCCTGTTCACCAGAGATAAGGACAGTGCCCTCTCTTCTAGGGTTCCAGAAAGCTTTGAAAATCTGGCTTTGGTGGCACAGTGGTTAAAATGCAGTACTGCAGGCTACTTCTGCTGACTGCTGGTTGCCTACAATTTGGCAGTTCAAATCTCACCAGGCTCAAGGTTGACTCAGCCGCCCATCCTTCCGAGGTTGGTAAAATGAGGACCCAGATTGTTGGGGGCAATACGCTGACCCTGTAAACAGAGAGCTATAAAGCACTGTGAAGTGGTATATAAATCTAAGTGCTATTGTTATTGGTCTCAGGTCTGGGATTAATATTTGTTATTTGTTTAATGGCCCCTGTCTTATTTTGTGGATTTTGTTATTAGAACATTTTAGTTTGGGTTATCCATTGATTTAATATTTTTAAATGTAATATTAATTATGCACAAATTCAAGATGGCTTACTATACCATAACCATATCCAGAATGTCCACCTTATTTGGTGTCTTCCACAAATACAGAAGATCAGTATTCAATATATCTCCCCTCCGCAGGTAAAGGAGAAGAATTTTCTCACTTAGATTTTGCAACAGAGAGGATACAAAGAAGCAAAGAACGTACATGCCAATGGCTTTATACACAAGTTTGGGATTATGAAGGAGCTAGTCCCAGAACTGAAAAATGGTGAGATCATTGCTTTTAAGTTAAATGTTTGGATTTTTCTAATATTGCATGTAATACAAAACCCATCTTAATTATTCTAAAAGAAATACACTTCCCCCCCAAGGGTACTATTACTAAGTTTGAAATGTGCTCCTGTTAAGAATTAATTTAATAAAAATTTCATCTCATTCTGCCAGTTTTTAAACTATTGCTATGACACACCAGCATGGAGTATCTCTTCAATATAACCATGAACATATTTTCTCTTAGAAACTAGAATATTTTTATGAACAGTGCAGGACAAAACTATTTTCCCATAGTTTTTAAATTATAGAGTGAATTTAAATAATTATAACTTAACAGCCAACTACATACAATAAAGGATGCTGCGATATGCTAAAATGTGGCAAGTGAAGTTTTTGAACTAAACATGGACTAAGCAGGAGAGTCAGCAGCAAAGTGAAGGACTAAATTTGAGTGAAATATGAAGAAAAGTAATTAGGTCAAAAATAGAAATATTTTTATTTTTAAAAAATCATATAAGTATTCAGCTGAGAAAACACTTTTTCTTTTGATTTCCATTGCTTTTTTTAACTGTTGTTTTAAATCAGGAAAAAATACTTGAAGCAAAATATTTCTTGACCAAGTATCGTATCTTGTATGGTATGTATGTCTTAAAATGAGGTATAGATATTTCTGCTGTGTTCTGTAAAAATGTAGAAAATCAACTTATAATCTTTTCAACTGTATTTTAAATGATAAAAATTAAAAACATCAATTAATGAAGCATTAGCTTTGAAAAATAATTGTTATGGTTATATACTATTTTTCAAATCAAATATTGTGATTTCTTGTGTTTTCTTGCCTGAATGTATATTTTAGATGATGAAAAAAATACTAAATTAAAACTATACTTTTTTCATCTTGGCATTTAATTCTTGAAAAAGAATTCATTTAATTCTTTTCCAAGAATTAAATTTCAATTAAATTATCTTTGCATATAATTGCATTTGAATACTTGTTGGTATGCTGTTTTGTTTTTAATCTTTTTTAAAAATCTAGAAAAATATTATTTTTAAAAACGTTATTCCCTTATGCCAGCGGTTCTCAACCTGGGGGTCTCAACCCCTTTGGGGGTCGAACGACCCTTTCATAGGGATTGGGAGACTTCGCCTGGACGCTGCCATTTGGGTTCTTTTACCCTTTGCACATGCACAGAACACTTTGCGCATGCGCAGAGGGTAAAAGAACCCAATTGGCGGGGACGGGGCGAGGGTCACGGCGGCGGGTGGTGAGACGCAGTGGGGGCGCAGGGCGGGTCGCGGGTCGCAGCATTATAAGGTTGAGAACCACTGCCTTATGCAATTTGAATGGTTTCTAAATTGTAATGAGTTATTTCTGTACACCTATATGGCACACAAATAACTATAGGATGTATTAGGATAATATAAATGTTATAATGGATTCTATTACTCTGAATATGATAGTAAAACACTTTAAAGAAAAAATAGTGTTCAACAGCTGTTAAACATATCTGACAAAATCCAAGATTATTGCAGCAGAGGTACACAATTCATTAGTGAATTTGAGTTATGGTTTGAGATTTTTCTTACTGCTTACTAGTAGTACCAAATTACATGTAGTGCTCAAGTTACGACCACAATTGAGTCCAAAATTTATGTTGCTAGGTGAAACGTTTGTTAAGTGAGTTTGCCCCATTTTACAACTTTTCCTGCCACAGTTGTTAAGTTAGTAACATGTTGTTAAATGAATCTGGATTCCCCATTGACTTTGCTTATCAGAAGGTCGCAAAAGTCACTCACATGACCCCAGGATACTGCAACTGTCATAAATATAAACCACTTGCCAAACAGCTGAATTTTAATCATGTGACCATGGGAATGCTGCAATGGTTGTAAGTGTGGAAAACAGTCATAAGTCACTTTTTTTCAGTGCTGTTGTAACTTTGAATGGTCACTAAATGAACTGTTGTAAGTCGAGGACTACCTGTACTTATTTGTTCTGGTTAAATTGTTAAAAATATATGTTTAAAACAGGAGCCAAATTTGTTCATGATAACATATTAAAATGTTAACATTTTAATAACCAATATAAGGAGCTTTACAGTCTACTTCTAAATGTCTTTCCCTCAACGTAAATTCTACTGATTATTGGTAAACTTACCAGCAAGTAAACAAATGCACTCTTAAGTCAGGAACCAAGAATTGTACAACTATTTTTGTGTGTGCTCAAGTAGAATTTAGATTTATCATGCAGTCTCTGTATAAAGCTAACTACTTTTGAAATATAGATATAATGTAGAATAAGTTATAAGTGGTTGCTAAAAATCATAGACATACATTCCTAAGTCTGTTAAGTTGTTTAACTAGGGAGAGAAGTATATCCCACTTTAATTAACTTGGATGCATGTTGGGCTCTCACTGATGTTGTACTTATTTTCTATTCACTATATAGTAAGCATTTCTTACCTGAGATAGATCCAGAAGTTCTCAAGGGAGGAAGAGTTCAGCTTGTGGTAAGATAACTTTTTCCATGATAAAAGATTGCAATCAATGATTGAGGCTGTAATCCTGTGCATGCTTATCAGCACTAGTAACAATAATTACTTCTAAATGAAGAAGTGTAGAACTATATTGTGATAATTCTGAAATATGTATTAAATACTTAGGTTCTAATTCCTGTAATTTTATAATTTTTTACAATGTTTAAGGCTCTAACCACTTTGTTACCATTTATTAAATTTTAAATTTATATAAAGTTTAGTTTCTGATTTCGGGGAGACATGCATGAACATTCCTATCATAGCTGTCAGAAATTCATAAGCAGTAGCTCCTCGTATATTTTTTTCAGCTTGTTTATCCATTTATGCTTATACTTTTTAAAACTCTTTGGAAAAAATTTTAATTTACTGGCTTCCGAAAGGAGACTCTTAATAAAAAATACATACATTTGCGAGCTATTTGCATAATTTGATTTTCATGTTTTATTTATTATCTATGGAGTCCTACGATAGAACATTGTAAAAATTCTCAAGAAGTACAAAATAAGAACATGAAAATGAGCTGGGGCAAGGAAAGATTTTTTTGCTGGAAATTGTAAGTACACACTGAAAACCAGCAAAAAATGCCAGAAATTGTGATAATGTGAGTGTGGGATGCTGCAAATGGCGTAAATGTAAGCCAGTTGCCAAGCATGCAAAATGCAGTCATGTGACCACAGGGGGGATGCAGCCATTAGAACTTAGAAACCGGATCATAAGTATCTTTAGGTGGAGTCCATCATAATGTTGAATGGTCTCTAAGCAACTGGTCATTAAGGAAGAACTTTGTTCCCTATGCCATCTGTCTGGTAAACTCACAAGATTCATTTTTCTTGCCATGTACATGTATACATCCGAACTAGACTGTGCTGTTTCTCTGTCTCATATAATATATGTGGGTATATGAGTATATGATTTATTTGTTTGTTTATTTGTTTGTTGTTTATCATGTTTATGTAGTGTATATTGGAGGTGGTGACACTTTGAGCTGTGTGCAACCAAATTTCATTTTAATGTATGCCGATTAGTGTACATTTAAGTGACAATAAAGTTATTCTAAGTCTAAGTACCTACACTGAATTGGAAAATTTGTATATGTGTGTGTATTCACATTCATGTTTGCACAAACACTTTCGATCAAGGGTGTCAAACTCACATCGTCACAGCGGCATCACGTGATGTATCGGGACTTTTTTCCCCTTTGCTAAACTGGCCATGGGCGTGGCCAGCATGTGATGTATCCGACCCACGGGCCGGGAGTTTGACAGTCCTGCTTTAGATTCAAAGAGGGAGTCTTGACTTCTTGACTTCCTGGGCACTTTTCTTATATCTTGCTCATGACAAAGTAATAATTTTTGTTGTGTTAATGTTATACAGGTAGTTCTAAAGAAAAAATAGGCCATTTAATGATGATTCAAATTTATGACCAACACCTCAAAACTATATGCAACCCTATTTCAAAGTTACGACAGCTGCGGTGCCAACCCCTGCCTCTCTTCCCCCCCCCATCCCACCTACAATGCTTGGCCCGGTTCCCCATGCCTCCATTTTCAGGGCCCCAACCCTTGCAGAAATGGCGATCGCTTTCAGAGCTTTCTGTTAGGCAGTGGGAGGCTGCAAAACTCTCCTGCCTCTTCTCTGGCTTTGGGAAGCCGGCCCTTGCATAAAATGCAGCTTCAGGAAAACCTTTCCAAAACCTTTCCCTTCCTTAAGCCCCCGGCTCCGACCCTCAGACAGCTACATTTCTTCAATGAAAAAACAAAAAAAAGATCTTTCTTTTCCCCCCTCTCCCCCCTTGCCCCAAATTAGGTACTAAAACTAAACTCTCTCTTTGGTCTCTGATATGTATCCCTTTTAAAAAACCTTACCTTGACTCCAGGCTGAAGAGTAGAGGAACAAAGTGAGGAAGGAAATAAAATATGTCTGCAGTTTTTTTCCCCTAAAGAAAAAAAATATCATCTCTTAAAAGTTGTGCAACAAAATGGAGGACTCTGGGTCCTTGCAGGCTTTAGCTGTCTGCCTTTAAGTCCTAACTGGGTTCTACAGGGAATCAGAAGGACAGGTAAAGCTTGCAAAGACCCAGCATCCTCCATTTTGTTACACAAGTTGGAGATGAAGGGTTGTTGTTTTTTTGTTTTGTTTTGTTTTGTTTTTCAATTTCAAGGGAAAAGTGCAGAAAGATTTTATTTCCTTGTTCACTTTGTTCCTTGAGTCAAGGTAAGGTGGCTCTTTGTTTTAAAGTATGTCAGCTTCCCACTTCTTTTACCTTATATTTTTAAAAATATATACATATCAAATAAGGTAGGAAACTTGGTGGCCATCAAAAGAGTTGTCTGCAAACATATTGGCAGCCTGAGCTCATCTTAGGAATATATCAATACCATTCACATGTACATTTTATGGTAGCACTGATTTTGCCATAAATATTAATCCATACACAAACTGATATTTATATCTTTATATACACACATACAGATTTCATAAATACTGATAGTCCTCGATTTACAACAGTTCGTTTAGTGACTGTTGAAAGTTACAACGGTTCTGAAAGAAGTGACTTAGGACCAATTTTCACACCTACGACCATTGCAGCATCCCTGTGGTCACATGGTCATAATTAAGATGCTTGGCAACTGACTCATATTTATAACAGTTGTGGTGTCCCCGGGTCATGTGATCATCTTTTGGGACCTTCCGCCAAGCAAAGTCAATGGGGAAGCCAGATTCACTTAACAACAGTTTGACTAATTTAACAACTACAGTGATTCACTTAACAACTGCGGCAAGAAAGGTCGTAAAATGGGGCAAACTCACTTAACAAATGTTTCACTTAGCAACAGTAGTTTTGGGCTCAATTGTGGTCGTAAGTTGAGGACTACATATACTGTAGGGCTTTTTGTAGAAATCAAATTAATACAGATTTTAGCTTCAGAAGATATGATCCTTATGTGAAAGTAATTCTTCTTTTACTTAGAAATATAAATTTGCTTATACATCTATAC
The DNA here is from genome assembly GCA_023053685.1 of Diadophis punctatus similis. NCBI lineage: Eukaryota > Metazoa > Chordata > Lepidosauria > Squamata > Dipsadidae > Diadophis > Diadophis punctatus. The sequence continues at coordinate 38,940,663 of JALIGW010000004.1, read as the reverse complement.
CAATAATTCTATAATCTAAATATCTATATATCATCTATATCTACATCTATATCAATCTGTTAGAATTTAGTTATATAGTGAAGGTAAAATAACTTAAACCACTATAGAATTGATAAAACAGATACTTACATAGGATTAAGTGGACATATGACAACAAGAATCAAATATAACATTTCTGGCATTCAATTCCAACTTTAAATTACAGACTGCCCAGTAAATGATCTTAAGCTGTTTAAGGTTTCATCAGTTGTCTGCAAGATTTACTTTCTTCAAAATTACAGTACTAAAATGTTGTCTTTTGTTGCTGCACTGATTCTGATCACAAACCACAATTTTAAGATCGCCTCCCATTTACCAAAATGCTTTGACATAGTGCATTTGTTCAGAATGGGCAGCAATAAAGGATTGTGGGATCATTCTGAAGAAGATTGTTTGACAGAGCTGGCTTGTTTATTTGAGAGTAATGTGAGCTGCATTCAGAAAATGTCATATTTTGTTTCTTGATTGTGTACATTCTCTCTCACTGATTCCAGACAAGCCCTGTAAGGAGAGAAGATACGGATTTAGAGCTTGTTTCCCTGACCAGTGGAAGTACTTTGACTCAGAACAGAGAAAAAAATAATCAGCCACACAGACACTCTGCAGAATCTTCAAGTAAGCTGTTTTTTTTTTCTTTTTAATAATAGTAGATAAAATTCAAATCACATGATTAGTTTCCATATTACAATTGTTTTTAGTAGCGTGGTCAAGTTTTTGCTTTGGATTCTGCCCTTCTTTGAAATGTTATTCTGTTTATGTTATGTATATATAGGGTATATAAAACTATATACGGGCACATTTAAAATGTATAGACTTGAAAAAGTTTTATTTCTGCATTTCTCTAGCATGTCTCTGTGTTAACTAATTAAATGTATCTAGAAAAAGGGGAAAATCTTTAAGTTTATATGTGCATATATATTGCCTTATAAATTCAATCATGAAAAATTAGAGTTGTCAATGATTTTGTTTAACTTGAAAACTGTAATTTAATTACTTATTCCTGTAGGCCTTACCAAACCCTTAATATTTAATTTCCTAAGGCAGGTACTTATCTCATTTTTAAGGCACACTCCTAAAACCATTTGCTTTTTGGCAGCTTTCACTTAAATAAATGGCACATGCTCATGTGCTTTGCTTTTAATGATTTAAATAATCATTATTTATGAATAAATGGGAAGACTACTTTTTATCATTTTAATTTCTACAGAATGTAATGAAGTGGCAGCTGCAACAAATTTATATTCTACTCTTTTTTCTAAACTTCTTATAATTTTGATTTGCAAGTGAGGGCCCAAACAATTATATTAGGAGCACTGGAGAGCATGCATGAACCTTGTGATTTTGTTTCAAATTTCATATATGTGTGTGTGTGCATGCACACAGGCATATACACGCATACACACACACTATCAATAATTAGCCTGTTACTTCAAAAAAATATTGTGGAGATAATTGCTAATGAATAGAAATTTAGCTCCTTTATTTGGAGCTATCCCAAATGTTTAATACTACATCCTAGGTACATTGGTGGTAAGTCTTGAGAACCAGAATGGATTTACTTCTGAGAAATTATGGCAAGGATTACACTATATGGAATAGTACTTTCCAAAATACTTTCATAATAATATTTTTATAAGAATATAAAGCTCTATAGTACTTTGTTTTGCTCCTGCCACTGTTAGGTAATTACAATTATTATCAATGCAGATGGTACTCGTTTTACTTGGATCAATAGAAAATCATATGCATTATATTAAATGAGACATACTGAAGTTTGGGATGTTCAAATTATTATTTTTTAAAAAAATCTAGTATCATCAAAGGTATGCTTATTTACAGCAGGAACAATCACCTATCAATATCTTCTGTTTTCTTATGAAGCATTAAAAGCAATTTCAATACCCAAGTAACTTATGTAAGGAGTACATTTTATTACTTCCCTATTGCAATTTAAACTGGTACTATATTTTGAAAGTAGAGAAAATAGAGTAGATGCATAATATTAAATTGAAATTGTAGATAATAGGTACTTTAAATATATAGATATTAATGGAATTGCAAAGAAGAACTAAACATTTCATGCTTTCAACCCAAAGAAAGCTATTTTTTATCTTGTTGTCTAATCAGAATCCATATCCATACTCATATAAATTTTTGAATGAAATCCAGCAGGATTTTCTCCTTTCAATGTAATACTAGACTAAATAGGAACTGTTGGGAATATAGCTGTGCTCTTCCACAATTATCTTTCATTTCAGTATCTTTTTTGAAAATGTCTTCATGAGTTACATCTTGTGGTTTTAGATTTACATGGTTATCTTATAGCTCTTGAGACCAGATGTTGGTGTTTGTTTTTTCTTTTCTTTTCTTTTGTAAATGAAAACAGTTCTAACTTTATCCAGAGGATAGGAAGTAATTAGCGTAATAGATGGACAAAGAAACAATTTATAACTATAAAATATTTGTAACAGGTAGCAACATGTAGTGACAAATACGGAATTCATATCTTATGCAGAAACAATAACCTTGAAGGGGGGGTGATGATTAAACTCTTTCCTAAGAAAATATCATTTTCAAAATCTCCAATGAAGTTCCTCCCTTTTTTTCAACATATTTTGAAATTTTGCCAAATTTAAAATTATGCCTTAAGATAAAGAACCTAACTCAATTATATTTTCTCACTTGGCATAATTAGAAACCTCATCAAAGACATTATTCAATATCAGCATTTTACAGTACTGATCAGCTCTTTATACAGTATGTAGTTTTCTGTGTAGTTCTTATAATTTCAATGAAGTGTTCGCTGCATATCCAGAGTTGTTCCTACTGATGTTCTAATGCATTATAAATATTTTCATGCTTTAGAATTAATTTTAATGCTTCTTTGTGTCAGTAGAGCTTTAATTGACCAACAGACAATGGTTAAAACCCACCAAGAGATAGCAGCAGTGTTAAAAATTGTGGAAAATAGAATCTGTTTGGGGCTTAGTTGCTTGGAAAATTTATTCCATAAGTAGACTTACGGCATTTACAAACATGTAGTTCAGCTACTTATAGAGATGAAAACCAGGTATTGAGTGTTGTTGCTTGCAGCTATTGCATATCAAGTTTCTTTTAAATGTAACATGGGAAGATGATATTCATAGGGATGTAGTTTGGAAACCAAATACAGCACATGGTATCTCTGGAAAGCTCTCTATTCACAGGGCAAGTTCATTTCCCATCTGATTGTAGTTTTTTCAATTAAAATAAATTGAATGAGAAGGTGACATGCTGCAATCTCTAACTCTATCTTTGTTTATAATAATGCTTCTGGATGGTTCACTAAGCCTGTCCTTCCTACCCACTGCCTGTTGTCTCTCTATTCTGCAAATTGTCCTCTTCCAGCAAATGGTTTTCTCAAACAGACACACTGAAAAGCATGGAGAAGAAGAAACATTAATTACTATGAGGAGACCAGTAGTTACTGAAAGGCAGACAAACAAACAGGTGTATATGCTTTGTTTTGGAGACCTGACTATAGAATACTGCAGAGACCTGACTATAGAGACCTGACTATAGAATACTGCAGCTAGAATGGCCTAAAAATACAATAGCCATTAAACTACATAAATAGACTTCTTAATTTATTTTCTAGGTTTTTCCTCTACTGTAGCTTTCTATAATAACCCATAGTTAATGGATATTCTTCCTGAAGTGTAGGCTGGCTGGTTGACTGGCTAGATGGTTGGTCTGAGGAAGGGAAATTACAATAAACAATTGTGTGCTAAGTGGAAATTATTTAGTATCATAAGAAAGAAAATACTTTTTGCTGATGTTATTGTTGCTTGCACATTAAGATCTTTATCTCTTAAACTGAAACTTTAGAATACCATCTGGAAATACAGTATTTTACTTGAAGTTTAATGTATATTAATTGATCATGGTTTTTAAACTGAATTCCTGTTCATAATCTATCATCAATAAATCATATTCAATGTATGGCATAGAATTGGAATATGCCAATCTTACCAGAAACAAAACTTTAGTAACCTTGGAGTGCATTCAATGATATCTATATACATAGATACATGTAGAAGCCCAAATTCCATAGCTTTAAAAAGGTAAAGGTTTCCCCCGCACATATGTGCTAGTCGTTCCCGACTCTAGAGGGCGGTGCTCATCTCCGTTTCAAAACCAAAGAGCCAGCGCTGTCCGAAGATGTCTCTGTGGTCTTGTGGCCGGCATGACTAAACGCCGAAGGCGCATGGAACGTTGTTATCTTCCCACCAAAGGTGGTCCGTATTTTTCTACTTGCATTTTTTACGTGCTTTCGAACTGCTAGGTTGGCAGAAGCTGGGACAAGTAATGGGAGCTCACCCCGTTACGCGGCACTAGGGATTCGAACCGCTGAACTGCCGACTTTTCGATCGACAAGCTCAGTGGGATAATGCTTACAGCAGCAACAGACCACAATAACACTTTTTTCACCAGTCTCTTGATCCACAACATCTCTATTGACACTTGGGGTTTTTTCCACTGATGAGAAAAGCATCATTTGCTTTAAAGCTGTGACCCCAAATGTAGAAAGTCTCAATTTGATATCTATCCACCTTGTTTTATGCACTATTTCTTACTCATATTACCTTGATTTTTCTTGATGGGTTAAAAAAATGCCCAGATCTGTGAAACTGATGTGCAAGAAATAATTGTAGGGAAATTACAAAAAAAAATAGATAAAATATTTTTAAAGATCATAAAATATATATTTGCTTAATTTTTCAGCTTCTTTATATTCAGCTAATTCTGAACATTTCAAGTTCCACTGAAACTATCAAAAAATCATTTGGTTTTAGGAAGTAGCAGGTAAAGGATTAAAAATATCAAGGCAATTTATATATAATTAAATACTTGTTTAAAGTAAATATATTTATGCTCTTGCATGAAAGATTGTTCAGTATTAAGTACATTATTGTTATCCAACATTTTTCTTGTTTTAGTACGTTGAATAGATGCATTGTGTTGCAATTGTACTAAATATTTAAAAATCAACATTTGTGATCAAAGTTTTATAATCAATAAATGATTTGAATGTAGTTTGGATGCAGTGTCCCAATAAAACCTTACTGAATAACAAAATCAAAGCATTCTGGAAAGTTGTTGTTTTCCCATTAAGCTTAAAGGAAGATGACTGGATTCAAATGTTATCATTTGAATAACATTTTCTGTTTCTGTAGAAAAGGATACACCTTCACCTGAGAAATCACAACTGAGCCCTGCCCACAAAGAACGAATATCATTTCGAGACCATCCAGTTCAACTCAGCGCTGGATGGGGAAGTGGCAAAAAGAAAACAAAATTATTGAAATAGTAATTGACCTTCAGCATTTAAATGCAATTTCTTCTCAGTTGGCGTACGAATTATCATCATGTTTTAATGTCCTAGATGCAAAGAACTTAAATATTTTGTGTGCTGCATTTAATTTTACTCTCTGTGATTTTCCAACTTTTCATTTTTTGGCAAAGAAGTTTTGTAAATGTTAAATAAATAAATGTTACTGAAATTTATTTTTGCAATGCAATTTAAACTTCAAAAACATATCTGCAATTATAAACAAGTGATACATAAATGGAAGAATAAATTTGGAAGAAAACATACAATAATGGGTATATGATTTTATTGTAGTGTACAGTTGAATTAGCTTTCATAAAATACTGTATTAAGACAGATTTGTTCAGATTATATATCAAAAAATTAGTTAAAAAATGGTCCCCAAGTCTAGATATTTTGCTTGGCTACTGTGTAAATTGGAATATATAACTCTTAGGCATATGTATTTATAAAGAATAAAATATTAAGTGTCATATCTCTCCACACATATGAATACTATAAATACATTTTGTGTACAGAACTTTTCAGAAAGTACTCATAGTACAACAACACATCTAGATAAGATTGAATGAGTGCATACTTACAATGTATTTAAATTCAGCAATGTTAAGTTTTATTTCATATTGCTAAATTATGTTCATTCTGTGGTATTCTGGCAGTCTTTTTATTATCCAGAAATAAACTGTTATCAAAAACTACACAATTATTTCCCTAATGATTATTTGTATTTGTTAAAATCTTGGTTTTCAATCTCATAATAGTTTTTTTCCATTTCCATGAAATGATATCATTCTAACTGAAGCAATATGTTGGTTAGTGCAGCAGAAATTTGTGATAAAAACTGAGGTGGGGATAATTACAATGAATCATCATCATCATCTATATTTGCTTATATATAATTGCATTCCACATTCAAAATTACTTATCAAAATGAAAATCAAGGATGAGCAAAGATTCTGATCAATAAAATAAGTATGATATCCATATACAGTGGTATGGCTGTATGTAAAACCTATTGTACCTTCCTTGACATACTAAAACTCCCATATTTTCTGTTTATATTAGTGTCTATATATATATAATTTAAAAATATGAATTGAATATATTTTTAGAACATTGGAAGAAAGCCACAACAATAGAGGTAATAAAGGATATCAGATATGTTATGGGTGAGCTATAGAAAAATAAACAATCACTTCCCAGCAACTTACCATTTAGAAAATTATTTTAATTTATCATATCGCTGTGTATTTTTAAAAAAAATGGTACTACAGCCTAAATAATTTTAGCTTCCTCAATTTACTTCTTCACGTCTTCAATTTCAGAATTCTGAATGCAGGTCAATTGATGGCTAGTTGTGCAAAAAATGGAGTGTAAAATGGTTGATTTCAAGTTCAGATATTTCCTGTTCTTGATTTATGGAATGCAATTCTAGATCAATTTTTACTTTTCATTTTTCCACTTTTGACTTAATATAGTAATATTAAACTTTAACAATGAAGTCTCAACTTCATTTGTAGTGTATTATAAGTACAAATATGTACTTGTATCCCGGGATACAATCTATTTCATATTTTATGAAATCATAAAAAGGGTGCTGCTGCTTGTAAGCGTTAGGGTAGGCTAAGAACCAATTGTCTTTTGTTGTCAATATAAGTGAATTTTACTTAATGAATACTGTGAATATGTGAATGAGAACACGATTATCATGGCACAGTCTCAACTCAAAGTTGTCATCTTAAGCTCACTAATTTGAAGATTGCAATCTAATTTGAGAATTACAATATCATTGATACCAATAATAACCTCTTGCAGATAGATGATTGTTTTACTTATCTGGGCCTTATTGGAAACTAAAAATGGTTTTAGATCTAAAAAAATGAAAATTCAGATGCTTTGGAATTATTTTTATTTTTAAAATGTTAAGACAAGGGAGAATGGTTGGAAATAATAGATTTAAAATTATATAATTATTGTAAGTTAATTAATATATAAAGATATTTTTAAAACTTTTGAAAAGCTACAAAAAGAATATCACTTTTTAAAAACAGCCAAATAACAACGTATTCAGTTAAAATACCTATTATGTTTGGCTATGACATTCTTACCAGCCTCTAAAAGTCCAGACATTTTACCTCCATTGGTGAAGGTTTTTACAGAAGCTAAACCTAGAAATCATTAATACAAAATACTATAAAGATGAATTTAAAGAATACGCTAATTTAGACTACACAATATCTTTTATTGCGATTATAATTCAGGTTTTAAAAAATATGAGTATATTTCTTGTTTAAAAATGATGATATGATGATGATGATGATGATGATGATGATGATGATGATGATGATGATGATGATGATGATGATGATGATGATATATTTTGGACACTACAATAGATGTTTGAAAAAGAATGGTTGTTATCTTTTTATTGTAGATGTAACAATTTTGAAGGAACATTAGTATGTCTGTTTTGGATATATCCACTGGTAGTTTCTTCTTGGTTAGACAATAAATACTATGGTGGAGCAGTTTCTTGCAAGTAAATTAATGCTTTAATACAAATTAAACATAAATTATATTTGTCCACTTTAGAACCTGACTGTATGAAAGCTCTGAATATATTATACATCAGTGGTAGTACAAAAGATTATTTGAGCTCATTCTTAGAAAGATTTGTAAATATCAGATTTTAAGTATAATTCAATTAAACCTGTCAGCTCTCATACAAGATCAGATAATATGATTCATATCCATGTTTAATTTGTAGTTTGAAAACTGAATACCACAATGATATTATTTGAAATAGCCAAAATTGGTTTTTATCTTCCCTTTTTCTATTTTTTGTCATTGTTTAATCACCTCTTTCTACTGTTTACTAATGCAGCCTTTTGTGATATTAATTTAAATTAAAGAAGTCTAATCAAGAAACAAAAAATACACCTATGAATATAATTGTTTGAAATTTAATTAGAGTAATTATGGGATGTGAATATGAACATGTATGTATTCATGGTCTTATTCCAGTTTCCTCTGCAACTCCAAAAAACACAGTTAATTAAAATTGGCAGCTGAGCTACAGAATTACATTTACCGTCATAGCAATTTTTTCTTATCAGCTTTTTGAAGTTTCGTTGCAGCATAAAGATATCTGGCATGGCAGCTCTCACTCTTCTAGAATTTGATTATTCTTTTCTCTCTTTTTCTAATTAATTTCTTAGAATATAAAACCCACAAATAAATCAATAGGATTTGCTACAGATTTGCTACAACTCAAGCTACTTGCTTGAGTTTTAAAAATATCTCAATTTGTATACTATAAAAAAAGACCTGGAGCATTAAAGATAAACATTGTCAAATCTCTACTTTAGTATTAAAGGGAGGAAGTTCATATTAGTTTCATCAAAAATTTGTATCTCAATGAAGTCAGGAGCAATTGCTGGGGAAGAGGGTGTTCAGTTCCTATTGCAGGACAAGTCAGCATCCCCTGTAAACTCACTGAAATACTATTTTTTCCCCATCCTTCATAGTCCAAAACAGACCTAAAGACTTTTTTCTTTCTTTCACCTCCTACCAAGCCCAAGTCTGCAACATTAACTTAGCATATTTCCCCTCTATTGAATCGCTCCATCTTCTAGCTTTCCCCAGTTATAACGGAGGCAATGTAAAGCTGTGCTCAACTATTGGCTGATGCTCTGTGATACTACTGTGTCACTAATAGGAAAATCACGGATGAAATATTAGCAATTATAGAGAAGAAGAAATAGTCTCAAATACCTTCCCCATATCATTGCAGAATGAGGATTCCTAAAACTCTGTGATTCTCTCCCAATTATCTTTAGCCCAATAGAAGTACAAGAGTCCTATTGGTTGCAAAGTACCTGTCAGATTACAACTCTTTAGTATTTTCTATTATTTTGGATAGGAATTAGATTTCATATATCACGGATTATCTAGATTTCTTGGTGGTTTATAATGAAGTAACAAAAACAGGATGCTAAACTGGTTTAAAGCAAAGAATGAAGATTCTTTTCTTAATATATCCCCTATTAGTTTCTTAGCCTGGGGGGATCTGGCTTAATTCAGGTTGAAAGTCCAAAATGGGTGGCTTGAATCAAGCCCTGGAACAGCAAAGCTAACGCATTTTCTTCACCAGCTGCGAGCTGCCATAGCCCTTTAGTAGAAGTGATGGTGATGTCACATGTGCCGTGCTGTCATCTGGCAAATGTCAAGAATCATGTGGTCTGCATTATTTGCACCATGATGTCATGAGATGCCTGGCGTCACATTTCTTCTGCAGACACCAAGTCTGCACACGTGGTCCCCATGAAAATTAGGTAATCCAGGGACATTGTGGTATCTCTAGTAGCTGCTCCTAAAGAAATCAAATTTAGGTACTCAAACTCAAAAGCAGCTAAACTGTAGGTAGGCTTGATCATATGTGCCAAAGGAGAGTTTCTTTCTCACTAATCTGTAAGCAATCTGTCTGATCAGTGCATTGAGAGTGTTCTTTGATTATTGCGTGGAGGCCCATTTAATTCCATTGGAACACATTTTATTTTGTTAGACTGAATTTCAGAGACTTCCCTTCATGTTGGGAGGAGGTTTTGATTCCTATCTAAGAGAGCATGAAAGAACAAATATTAAAATCGGATTTTAAATAGGAACAGTAGGCAGTAGCTGGCTAATTCAGCCATGTCATTTTATATCTCTGAGAAAGAAAGAAAAAAAACTTCTCAAGGAAAAGAAACCATTGAGTCATAAGATTTTGATATTATGCAATTTTTCTACAAGCCTTTATGTAAGCAAGTTAAGAGGAAGGTGATCGGTTGACCAAAAAGTCTCAGCAGTTCTATTTCCACTCTGTTCTTGTGGGTGTAAATTTCCTATCAAACCAAAACGGTCCCATCCATGGAAAAAGATTTGGCAATTCTGTAGGACTGTAATCTAAGGTTGCTAGAGGAGCAAGCAAGTACGACTGGGGAGAGGAATTAAGTGAATGGCACACAAAAAACGGAGGGGGGGGAAGAGAGGACTTGTTCTTGGTTACCAATTGGGGGACTTTGAGCCGATCATTTTTTTCTCAGCCCAACCCACTTCACAGGGTTGTTGTGTGGAAAATAAGAGGAGGATTGTGTGTTGATTTGGTTTGCCACCTTGAGTTATTTGTAAAAATAATAAAAATAGAATATAAACAAGCAAACTATTTGAGGAGTGTGTGTGTTAAAACTTCATACGACAACATTTTGTTGCATCTTCCACTAATAAAACAACTCCGATCTGTACTAACTGGCCATGAGCAGGTCCGTGCATTATGTGTGTGTCTTTTGAGAAATATGCATGAATGACACCAATTGAAACCTTGAACCAATCCACGTTTCTCTATGTCACAGGGTCTTCAAACTTGGCAACTTTAAGACTTGTCGACTTCAACTCCCAGAATTCTCCATGCTCTATGCTGGCTGGAGAATTCTGGGAGTTGAAGTCCACAAGTCTTAAAGTTGCCAAGTTTGAAGACCTCTGAAGTCTACGAGGAATCCCAATGAAACAAAATCAGAACGATGCAAAGTGCTGAGGGTCAGCAGAGGCTAAACGAGCCACGCTGGTCTTTCAATCTGAAGCTAAGGAGAAAATCCCATCGTGGAAAGCGACGAAACCGGAACCAACTTGGTCGGGATCTTTCGTCCACAGGTTCGGACGGAACTCTACGTCGATCTGGCCGAACAAACACGAGAGAAGCGATTCTTCTTTTGGTGCCCATGAGGAACCATAGAAGTTCTTACAACCTCGACTTCTGTTATTGTTCCCCATCATTTTCAGAGAAAATCACGAAGAATAACGAGTCCTTCAGAAAAGTTCTCAACCTCCATTCTAATGTCTCGGTTTTCTTTCAAGAAACGGGTCCCCCCACCACCACCGCACTTTTTCTGCCGCTCGGGTTCAGAACAAGGCTGGTCCCAAACCACGGGGCCCAATCCTCCCGCATTAAAACACCACGCAGAGCCAAGAACCTTTCTCTCCAGCCCTCGCAAAACCGGGCAAGTTAAATCTCTGCTGGCCAAACCCGTAGGGCCCAGGATCTGCATGGAAAAAAGCGAGGTCTCCGGTAGTGGTTACTTCTGTCTTCAAGACGACTCGAAAGAAGTGGCTCCTGTAGATTCTAAGAAGCCAGCCCGGTTTGCCCGCAGAAACCCCGCATGGTGCCCACTCGCCCCAGTTCGAGCAAGGGTTTTAGGGCATCTTTAAGGGGGGGGGAGTTCAGGGCCCCAGTTCCCACACTTGTCTATCCCCGGAGCTTCTTCTTGAAGGAGCAACTTCTATTGGCTCCAACCATGAGAGAATGTCTACCCGGCAGGGGTCTCCAACCTTGGCAACTTTAAGACTTGTGGACTTCAACTCCAGCTTTGCTGGCTGAGGAATTCTTGGAGTTAAAGTGCACAAGTCTTAAAGTTGCCAAGGTTGGAGACCCCTGGACAGAGATTCTCAATCATTCGCAATCGACCCAACCCCGGGAATGATGGGAGGTGGGGACCGATAGAACGGGCGGACGGGTAGAGAAAGATCTTCAAAGCGTTTATTCTGAAGTAGTTACTCGTAACAGCAAACTGTGAGCTTAAAAGCTCACAGTTCTAGAAGGTTTCTTCTGTGTGAGCCCTGATGCTCTATCTATAGCAAGCAGGTTGTATTTTTTTTCTTTTTTTCTTTTTTCTTTTTTTTTCTTTTTTCTTTTTTTTCTTTTTTTTTCTTTTTTCTTTTTTCTTTTTTCTTTTTTCTTTTTCTTTTTTTTCTTTTTTTCTTTTTTCTTCCCCTCCCCCCCGGGGATCCTTCACACTCTGGATCCAAACGATCTTCAGCATCAGTTTTAATTAGATAACCCAATCAATGAAGGAAAGGAAACAACCGAACAGTCACCACCGGCCATCATGCACTAGTTTTCTACCCCAACAAAGAGGGGGCGCAGAGTATCGGAAGTCACTTTCCTAAAATTCAAGTCGGGGACGAAGTTGGCATCCGGCCGACTTTGTTCATCCCAGGAGTTCATCCACGTAATTCAATACCGAATATCTTTATTCGTCAGAAAAGCCAATGTGGTCAGGATCGGCTACCGGATGAATGCGGATGAGTAGGGTGGTATCTCCTGGAGCTCCTTCTCCTTCAGGACAAAACAGTATCATTTTTCTCCCCTACAGAAATTTAAATAATTCTTTCTTTCTTTCTTTCTTTCTTTCTTTCTTTCTTTCTTTCTTTCTTTCTTTCTTTCTTTCTTTCTTTCTTTCTTTCTTTCTTTCTTTCTTTCTTTGAAATTCTCTCTGCGGCTCTGGATGGATTACAATAAAACTTGGGCCCTTGTTTCAATCATGAACTGGACCAATAAAACAATTCATGCTTCACTGTGGGTGGGTTTAAAGGTCTTGGCCAGAGACCAGGGCTTATTTGTGGGGCTAGAGAGAGAGTGTCTAATTTAATTCCCAGAATTAGCATCGTTAGCTGTCCTAAAATGGCTTCTCCTCCCCCCACCCTTCTGTTTTGCACTTAGAAACCTACAGGCTTGGGCTGCCACGTGGGGAAATAGATAGAAAGGAAAGGCCGCAACTCTGGAAGTAGGAAAATTACTACCACAAAACCCCAGGAGGCTAAGCCAGCAAAGCCCTAGGCATAAGGTTAGCTGAGGCATAGTCTTGCCAGAGTGGCTAAACAAGATGTCCTTCGGAGGCTCCAGACACACAAGAGAGGGAGCAATAATAGAGGTCCAGCCCCACAGCAAGTGGGGTGGGAAAGAAAAAGATGCTCCTAATCCAGAATCTTTCCAACGGGTTATGGGGCCTTGGACTTGTGCCTGAACATGAACAAGCCAAGATAAACTATACCCGAGGACAGCTCTGAAACCAGGATGGGGGACACAATTATCAGCTTTCTGTTCCTGGACAATTTACATATGAACTTGAGCTTCAAGGGAATTAGGATTCCAAGGAAGCAGATTCAAATTTGAATCTGTGGATTCCTGCAGAGAGTGAAAGAACTTGATTTTTTGATCAGTCAGTGGATAAAAGTGCAGGCAAGAAGGCTGCCACCACTCGCCTTCATCTTTTGCATAGATAGCATTGCGCAACTGAAAGGAAGATAGTCATGTCTGACAAAGGAAACTTGGCTTCAACCTGATATTCCACATCAGCCCTTTCTTTATACAAGGCAATGCTTAGTTTTCAGGTCAGAAACGACTGGAAAAGATTTGCCAGAGCTGCGCAATCCAAACCTTTGCCTGTTTGTTTCGGAAGTATGTCCAACCAGCATCTCTTGCTTATTTTAATTCTACTCAGTATATAAAGCGTTTGTTATTCTAACAGAATAAAAACAAAGGAGGAGGAGGAGGAAGAAACAGCAGCTAATTTCTGAAACACCAGTCTCACCACATTTAGTTATTTATAGCTGGATTCGGTCATAAATCTTGATGCTATCAGACACACTGCTTCCTATGCAATGCATATTTGAAAGTGTCCGGGAATGTAATATTCTACAAAGAGATTTAATTCCAAACCAAAACTCCCTGGAGAAAGAGTAGTGACATCTGCAAGTCTAAAGCTACAATACTACGCTCATTAACGCATGAGTAAGCTACACAGGCTGGGCTGTATTACTGCCATTTTAGAATTCTCACTGGAGGTGAAAGCGGCAGCATTTTATGGCAAATTAAAGATTAGAATGCACATTTGGAAATACACCTTAGTGTGCGTGTGCGTTTGCGTGTGTGTGTGTGTGTGTGTGTGTGTGTGTGTGTGTGTGTGTGTATAATATTCATAATACACATACATGTATGTGTGTCTGTATTCCAATGTATACGTGTGTGTGTGTGTGTGTGTGTGTGTGTGTGTGTGTGTGTGTGTGTGTACACATACATATATCAAGATAATTTAATTAATTCTGAGCCATCATTTTTGCGCTGGTCATTCGCTTGTTGCTGGTAAAATACTCAGATACCCTGCTGGAAAGTGTTACCTAGGAAATAAAATCAAAAGGGCTTGTTATAATTAACGTTTATAAGGCTTATTACAAACCTACAATGTGCCACCCTGATAAAACCTCAGTTCAATAAAGAAAATATACAATCTGAGGAAAAGATAATTTAGAGGGGGGGGAATTCTTTATGACGAATAACCATTGTGTTGTGTACAATTTGTATGCCTGTCTCAATCTCTGGAAAGAAATGCGTGGGAGCTCTTATTTCTCCAAAGTTTTGCAAACATTTCCTCATGAACACCCTATTCTTGTCTTTAGCTCTTTTTTTTAGCTGACTGTGATCCGCAGGTCAGCGGTTCAAATCTCACCGGCTCAAGGTTGACTCAGCCTTCCATCCTTCCGAGGTAGGTAAAATGAGGACCCAGATTGTTGGGGGCAATATAAATATACATTGCTTACTGGTGTAAACCGCTTAGAGAGTGCTTGCACTGTGAGGCGGTATATAAATCTCACAAAATAAATTAAATAAATAAATAAACCTCCGAGTTCGAGCTGATTTCTTTCCATTTTATTGAAATTCTGATCCGGGACATTTTTCTTTAAAGACCAATGGATTACCCGTTCCCCTATTTCTGAAGGGATTCTTCCCCTTCCCGGAAAAAAATATCCAGACACGAGAAGGTTCAGGAGGGCGAATCAAGTCCGCCCAGTCCGATTGCTTCTCGGCCAGATCGGTCAGCTGCCAAACCAAGCGCCCACTGCCCCTCGACGGTTCTACTGGAGCAAACGGGAGGAGAGCGGCTGCGATTTTCCCGCCGAACTTATCTGACATTCCCAGGGGCCATTGTGAATTCAGGTTACCTGCTTGTTGAGAAATGGATCCCCACCACCATCCCCGCCGTGCTCCTCCACCCCAGTTCTGCGTCGCCGGGCTCCGGGCGGAAAAGTCAAAATAAGCCAACGCGGGAAAGGTACGCTCGCTCGACTTTCTGGGCAAACCGGATCCGAATTACGGTCTAATTCGCAGAAGGCAACCCCGGCTAGCAGCTACCTCCTCATATAGGCACCCTGTTTGGGGTGCAGAGGCGGCCTCCCCCTGGCTTACACTACACGAAGCCCTAGAACCGAACTAGCAACCTGCATTGGACTCCTTTAAAAGTTTGAACGCAGAAAAAGGGAAGCTCTCTCTTTTTGGCAATTTAGAATAGAATAGAATAGAATAGAATAGAATAGAATAGAATAGAATAGAATAGAATAGAATAGAATAGAATAGAATAACAGAGTTGAAAGGGACCTTGGAGGTCTTCTAGTCCAACCTCCTGCTTAGGCAGGAAACCCTATACCGCTTCATGGTTATCCAACATCTTCTTTAAAACTTCCAGTGTTGGAGCATTCACAACTTCTGGAGGCAAGCTGTTCCACGGATTAATTGTTCTAACTGTCAGGAAATTTCTCCTTAGTTCTAAGTTGCTTCTCTCCTTGTTTAGTTTCCACCCATTGCTTCTTGTTCTACCCCCAGGTGCCTTGGAGAATTGTGTCTCCCGAGGTGAACTCTCGCACTCTTGATACTGACTGGCGCGTTAGTGAGGATACCGAAGCTGGCTGTCCTTCCCTATTCTAAAATCACAGGCAGGAAACGGGACTCCCGCCAGACCCCACCAGCCGCAGCCGGCAGGGCCGAAGGTAAAGGCTCTGGGTACCGCAAATAGCTGTGGGCGCTGAGTTGCTTCCTCGAAGAGAGACGTTGATTCGATACGGACTCTTAATGCTCGACCTTTTTAAAATCCAGAATGCTGTGGAGGCCCCCGAGGTCGCCAGCTACGACACCCCTTCAGACGACCAAGATTTCTCGAGTCCTTTCTCCTTTCTCTCGCATCCTGGACATAAATTGTTTCCACTCCTACCCTCAAAAGGACGCTATAGAGCACTGCACACCAAGACAACTAGACACAAGAACAGTTTTTTCCTGAACGCCATCACTCTGCTAAACAAACAATTCCCTCAGCACTGTCAAAATATTCACTAGGCTGCATTACTATTACTATTAGTCTTCTCACCGTTCCTATCACCCATCTCCTCCTACTTACGACTGCAGGACTGTAACTTTGTTGCTTGTATCCTTACGATTTATATTAATATTGATAGTTTCCTGATTGCTTATTTGTACCCTATGACAATCATTAAGCGTTGTAATTCATGATTCTTGACAAATAAATGTATCTTTTCTTTTTTGTACACTGAGAGCATATGCACCAAAGACAAATTCCTTGTGTGTCCAATCACACTTGGCCAATAAAGAATTCTATGCTATTCTATTCTTGCCAAGAGCCGAAAAGGCTTTGGGCTGATTGTGGAGCCTTCGCCGAGGCCTTTTAGCCACCCGATTCCCTCGGGATGATTCGTCCGAGGCCTGTAAGGCTTTTTAAAAAAAAGCTGGACAGCCGGATGGCAGGGCAGAACGCGAGTCCGGATATTCAACAGGTTCTCTTTGCCCCTCATCCCCCCCCCACCGCCTCCAGAATATGACGCGGAAAAGCGGAGGGGGGGGGAAACCTCGCAAGTGGTGAAAAACCATCTGAGCGATCCGCTGAGCAATCCAGTTTTGTCTATTGTCTATTATACCTAACATCTGTTCTCTAGCTTTGGCACTACTTTTTCTATTACATTTTGTTTTCAGAAACGACAATGCCATTTTCTCCCTTTAGCGTTGCAGATGATTAGATTTATTAGAGTTGGAAGGGACCTTGTAGGTCATCTAGTCCAACTCCCCCCCCCCTCAAGCAGGAGTCCCTACACCATTTCGGATAAATGGCAGTCCAATCTCCCTTTGAAAGTCCCAAGTGTTGGAGCTCTCACAACCTCCGCAGGCAAGCTGTTCCACTGGTTGATCGCTCTCACTGTCAGAAAGTTCCTCCTTATTTCCAGGTTGAATCTCTCCTTGGTCAGCTCCCATCCATTATTCCTTGTCTGGCCTTCTGGTACTTTGGAAAACAGCCTTACCCCCTCCTCTCTGTGGCAGCCCCTTTATATTTCGAGGTCGAGTTATATTCCTCGACCTTGAACCGGTGCGTGTAGTAGGTGCTGATTCTGTTTCTTAAAGGCTAAGCGCCTCCGGCTCACAGAAGCAGATTTCTGCCTTTAAACCCACAGGATACAATCGCTCAGGCTTTTTTTTTTAAGGATTTAGTTTTATTTAGCAGCAGAAATGGCGCCATTCAACCGGCCTTTGCTGAATTCAGGGAAGTTTACTCAGGATTAACTGCGTGTCGCCTCCGGGTCATGTTGGCTGCATCCAATGCCATTCATTTCTAGCCTTGGACAGCGGAGCTCTTATGGAGCGGATTGTCAATTACAAATCATATCATTTAGCCAGCGCTGCCCCTAGAAAAAGTTCACTTCCTGCTCTCCTGCCTGTAAATCGACTTGACTGATCCGTGTCTCTCTTTGAGTAGCATATGTGGATCGGAAAAGCAGCCGAGATGCATACTGTACATTCTTTTTGGTAGTATATGAACAACCTCATATATTCTGCAGCTAAACACTTAATATCAACTAATCTGAATCCCAATTACTTTTGGCTAGCCCACATGTTATTATATAACATTTTAATGCATTTGTGGAATTAAGATTGCACAGCAATCAATTTTTCCTTTCATTTCCAAGAACAACAATGGGGGGAGGGATCTGAGACGTTAAACAAGAACATATTTCTTGGTCTATTTAAGAAAGGAAAATATTTGCGTTTAATCTTCATATTATTGGTCTTGGGATTTATCCCTTCACAGGTATTGATCGGTTCAACCAGAAATTGAGGCCTGTGCTTTTTTTTCTCTTTTTCTTCTGTTGATAATAGTGGGATTTTAAAGTCTAGAACAGGCTGGATCTCGTAGAAATTTTAAAATAAATAATGGGATTAGATATTGTGAACATAGAATTCAGATATACCGTAGAAACAAAAATGTTGTGCAAAACGTAAAATACTTCCTGTACATCATAGACAGCATTCTGCTAGCAATGAATATAGTAACTTAAAACAAAAAAACAAGGAAAGCCAGAGGGGTAGGGAGTCAATAACTTGTTTTACAAGTCTTGGCTTAAAATGCTACATTTTAAGAATTTTGCACGAACAGAAAACTGTAGTTTGCTAAGTAATTTTTTTTAAAAAAATCATATTTCTACCTAAAACTAATTACGGGTCTTCGTCAGGAAAAACCAGCTTAGCCTAATCCTCAAAACTCATGTGCAGGAACTCATTCATTGCACAAGTCTGTAATTCTTTGCACAAAAACTTCTTTGCAACCTTGTCACTTTTGAAATTAACAAGGGTCAGTAAATGTAGATTGGATTGGATTGGATTGGATTGCACAACACTTTGCACCAGAAAGCTTTGCTTTAAGTAGAGCTCATTGACACACTAATTTTCAGAATTTCAGAGAAATTGAAAAGGCACCATGGGGGAGGGGAGGGGACACAAATGAAAATGAAATGCCTGAAAGATAAACTCCCTTGTTGGCTCCAGAAGAGATAAAGAATCCACCAATTGTAATGCCTCAAAGAATATATCCACTCCTGTCTGATACTTGCAGGAGAGTGACTGACATAAGGCCTCAAGCTGGTTTCAGGATAGCCAGGTAGGGAGGACCGAGCCCTATAGAAGTTTAAGGGGATTTCCATCCAGGTAGACATTTGCACATTCCCCCTCTGGGGCTGTAACCTCATAAAATGGAGCAAAATTGGATGGCTGGGTTTCCACCACAGGCTTAGCTAGATTGTTTAAAGAGTTAGCAGTTGCATTTCCATTTGTTAAACCTGGTTACTTTAACCTTGGTTCAGTGCTTTTTGGTAACTCTGCATTGTTATACAACCCATATCTTTAAGGTTCGGTGTATTTATACACACCCAGGGAAAAGTGGTTTGATTCAGAAACCAAATTAGAGGGACAATTGTGAGGATTCAGTTAATGAGTTTTATCATGAGACAGGTTTCTTAGGCTTCTCCTTCAGAGTTGTGATTTTGTGTGCATTTTGTGTGTGTGCGCGCGCGCAAATACTGAGATAAGGACATGTAGAGCATGCTACGTGATTGCAATCTTGTGCATGTTTCCCTGGAAGATCTGAAATGACTAACCATAATGTGGTTTGCTTGGATTTCTTTTAGCCTGTCATGTGAACTCAGCCCTACTTTATGCCTTAGGATATTGATGCCTTCTCAACTAATAGTCATTTGTTCAGGAAACCATGGTTAAATATGGGGTAGCTGATTATGGATTTGTATATGTGGAGTCCTTGGTGCCCTCTGAGTTTGATACAGAGGTTTCATTACCACACTAGGTAACATTATCAGTGCAATCCAACAGTTCAACCCTGAGCTACAAATATTGCCTTCTATCAGTATTTGTGTATGTGTTTATGTGTTTGTGTGTTTGTGTGTGTGTGTGTGTGTGTGTGTGTGTGTGTGTGTGTGTGAATAATTAAATTGATTAATCAGTAATGCTAACAAAGGGGTCTCCAACCTTGGCAACTTTAAGACTTGTGAACTTCAACTCCCAGAGTTCCTCAGCCAGCAAAACTGGCTGAGGAATTCTGGGAGTTGAAGTCCACAAGTCTTAAAGTTGCCAAGGTTAGAGACCACTGAGATAGAGTGCAGTTTCTGACAAGTGGCAGGCCTGCCTTGCAAGTAAAAGACTGATGAAAGACTAGGAGACTAGGCATCTCCACTGGAGAGACTAAGTTAGTTTCCAAGAGCTTGTGTGTCCATCCAGGTTGCCCTGCTACAAGAGAAGGGATACTCAGAGCCTGATGCTGTTTGAATTAAAGAGGACGTCAGGTCCAGATTGAGGCATATTTGGAACCTTTTCTCTTCTTCTATGTTTCAAGTTAATTTTTTTTTCTCCCTTTGAGAGATATCAGGGCTGGGGGATTGGGTCACCCAGATAAAAACCTGAGTCACCATTTACACCTTAAACAGTGGAAAGAGAAGTTGTACTCAGGGGCCCATCTGGAGCTTCCCTTGCGCTAGTTGCTATCGGAGCAGGACAAGGAAAGTTTTCCGGATATTCTCTAAAACTCATCTATCAATGGTAGAATCAGCTACATCATTTACTAATATGGGGGAGGGGGAGATACCTGCACTATGACTTTTTCCCTAACTTCATTTTTTGTCCCCTAACACACATGCCACCAAAATGCTGGGCTGCTGCAACTGGCAAGCTGTTTTTAGCTAATTATTTTTTAGTCGAGGTGATAAAAACTAGTTGACTTAAAATATTTCCGTTATTTTAGTTTTCTGCACCTCAAATGGCCTTTGGTTTCAACTGTCACAATGTAGCAAAGAAAAACATGTGTATAAACTGGACTAGAATAGATGAAACATCTTGCATAGATGTTGTGTGCATGCACAGGTCCAGTGGAATATATTCTGCACCTGAATTTCCCCAAATGGTGAAAAGATCCTGTTGGTGCTGCTGATTTGCTATATTTTGGGCTCCCTGTCCAACCAAAAATTGAGAGAAGAGTTATTATCTTGAAATTAGATTTATTTTCCTTCCTTTCTAGTGCACTGGGCAAGTACAACTGAGAATCAACTACATTAAATTAGTAGATCGAAGACCATTTGAGATTCTGAATTATATGTTGAATCTCACATTTACACATTTTCTTCTCTTTATATCCCAAATCATCACAATTCTTTATACAGGACGCGATCAGTGAGTGTACTTGGTGATTTTATTGTAACCCATTACTTAACTTTGACCTTCTTGAATAAAGCAGATCAATCCACGTGCTCCTTTTAGAAACTGATCTGTACCTTGCATGGTGGTTTTCTCCTGATATGGGACATGGGGAAGTTTATTCTGGTACCCTTCCAAAAAGACTAAGGAGGGTTTTGTGTCAAGGTGAATATTCACATTTCCAGTTTTAATCCAAGGGAATTGTTTGTACGCTCTGCGCAAACGAGATTGCAAAAGTGAATTTCTCAACTTCCGGCTGATTCCTGCTCCAAATCTGTACTGTGACTTTCTCATTGTTATCTCGAATTACATCTCTCCCTTCCAACATGAGCACATGCCTTTCAGGATAGAGATCACTTTCACTACTCACAAATAAGCTTCACAGATACAGCTTACATTGTATCTGGACGGTATAGATTCCATCTGGACATCTTCAAGCTATGTTGGGAGTAGATTTCCATTATCCTCAACTACAAGGACCAATGATGATAGGTGTTCTAGCTCAGAACATCTGGAGGGCATTAGATTAGGGGGAACACACCGGTACTTTTAAAAGTAGAATAGAATAGAATAGATTTTTTTATTGGCCAAGTGTGATTGGACACACAACAAATTTGTCTTGGTGCATATGCTCTCAGTGTACATAACAGTGGTAAAATGCAATTTTTTATTACCGGTTCTGTGGGCATGGCTTGGTGGGCGTGGTGTGGCTTGGTGGGTGTGGCTTGATGGGCGTGGCAGGGGAAGGATACTGCAAAATCACCATTCCCACCCCACTCCAGGGGAAGGATATTGCAAAATTTCCATTCCCACCCCATTCTGGGGCCAGCCAGAGGTGGTATTTGCCATTCTCCAAACTACTCAAAATATCCGCTACCGGTTCTCCAGAACCTGTCAGAACCTGCTGGATTTCACCTCTGGTACATAAAAGAAAAGATAAATTCGTCAAGAATCATAAGGTACAACACTTAAATGATAGTCCGGGTACAAATAAGCAATCAAATCATATTAGGAACCAGTCAATATAAATCGTAAGGATACAAGCAACAAAATTACAGTCATACAGTCATTAGTGGGAGGAGATGGGTGATGGGAACGATGAGAAGATTAATAGTAGTGCAGACTTAGTAAATAGTTTGACAGTGTTGAGGGAATTATTTGTTTAGCAGAGTGATGGGGGGGGGGACTGTTCTTGTGTCTAGTTGTTCTGGTGTGCAGTGCTCTATAGCGTCGTTTTGAGGGTAGGAGTTGAAGCAGTAGATTCATTGCCATCGACCAAGGTTTAAAAATCCTCTCCTTGCACCACTTCCCCAGGAGCAACTCTCACAAGAACCAAAATTGGAGTAAACCTGTGTAGAAGCAAGCTGCAGTTTAATGCCCACTTGTCAGAGAAGTTCCCATCTGATCTCGCTGGGATTTTGGAGTAAATGTGTCGGGAACAGGGCGAATGCGACAAAGCAAATAAATAGATGGCAGGTCCACGGACGGATCCTCCGCGCACAGCAATAGTATATCCCCAGAATCAGAGGTCTTCAAACTTGGCAACGTTAAGACTTGTGGACTTTAACTCCCAGAATTCTCCAGCTAGCATAGCTGGCTGGAGAATTCTGGGAGTTGAAGTCCACAAGCCTTAAAGTTGCAAAGTTTAGGGACCACTGCCCCAGATTCTTGAAACAAGCACTGACAGGAGCGGGAGAGAGATGAGGTTCATGCCCTGCATGTGAACTTTTCAGCGCATCTGGAGAACTGCTGTTGGGAAGAAAATATAGAACGGGGGCTCCAACCTTCCTCAAGCTAACTTGGCATTAAATCCTGTTCAACTCCATCGTGGGATTTTCGATCACTGGACGGACTTTGGTCTGGATCCAGAGGAGGGGGTTATATTTCTTTGGCTCCTCTCCTGAGCCCAGCGGGGTTGCTTTGAGGGATTAAAGCAGGGGTCCCCCAAACTTGGCAACTTTAAGACCTGTGGACTTCAACTCCCAGAATTCTCCAGCTGGCTGGAGAATCCTGGGAGTTGAAGTCTACAAGTCTTAAAGTTGCCAAGTCTGAAGACCTCTGGGTGAAAGCAAAGCTGACCTTCTCCGTTTCTGTGAAGGATCCCTGCCCATCGAGACCGAGACCAAACCGGTCCCCACGCTCGCCTCTAAATTCGAGAAGGAACCGAAGGACCCATAAACCCGAGAGGTGCATTTCGACTTTATGAAAGATGTGATACGTCAAGGAAACCAGTTATGAAGAGTTTTCTTGCAGTCCCTTCTGAGCCAACGGAGGCACGAAAGCGCTGGAGTCTTTTAGACGGCTTAGGCAAGGCGGCCAAGCCTTGACGACCGGCCGGCCCCAGGTCGGTTCTGGTGCGTCGAGGGCTCCGTCTTGCTCCTTCTCTGCCCGCGTCCTCTCTTTCAAAGCGGCGGGACTCCTGCTTCGGAGAGGAAGAGACCGATGAGCATCACCTCGTCACGGCAGGACTTTGGGTTCCCCATTTCTCGGTTAATAATAATAATAATAATAATAATAATAATAATAATAATAATAATAATAATAATAATAATAATAATAATAATAATAATAATAACAATGATAATGATAATGATAATGATAATGATAATGATAATGATAATGATAATGATGATGATGATGATAATAATGATAATAATAATGATAATGATGATGACAATGACAACGATAACAACAACGACAACGACGACAACAACAACAACAACAACAACAACAACAGAGTTGGAAGGGACCTTGGAGGTCTTCTAGTCCAACCCCCTGTGTAGGCAAGAAACCCTACACCACTTCTGACAAATGGTTATCCAACATCTTCTTAAAAACTTCCAGTGTTGGAGCATTCACAACTTCTGGAGGCAAGCTGTTCCACTGATTAATTGTTCTGTCAGGAAATTTCTCCTTAGCTCTAAGTTACTTCTCTCCTTGTTTAGTTTCCACCCATTGCTTCTTGTTCTACCCTCAGGTGCTTTGGAGAATAGTTTGACTCCCTCTTCTTTGTGGCAACCCCTGAGATATTGGAAGTCCACAAGTCTTATTGGAAGATATTGGAGAGATTGGAAGTCCACTTCCCACTGGGCATCCGAGGACCCTAAATGTAGCCATGGCAATGAAAGTCAATTTCCTTTCCCTTCCGACACCAAGGAGAAACCTGTCCTCAGGGCAGAGTCGGGTCCCTTCAGACTAAACCGTGGACGGGCCCAGAAATTTTATGAACATCATTTCCCTTTAAACCGCTTGAAAAGTTATCAGATGCTGCCAAGTTGCTTTAAAATTTAAGATTAGCAGAGAAACTTTCGAAGGGGGAGACACAAGCAACATTTAAAAGGTTGCTAAGACCCTGGCCCTTGGCCCTCATGCCGCTGACTCCATCGGAATTGGGTGGTTCTATTTTATTCTTGAAAGAGGGAATTTTCTATCAGGATGTTCCTCTGGCTCACTCCAGGCCGGAACCTTCAGGCACGCTAGTTGAGAAGCTAGTAGAGAAGAGGGGGTCGGGCTGTTTTGCAAGGCACCGGAAGGCCAGACAAGGAATAATGGATGGAAGCTGACCAAGGAGAGATTCAACCTGGAAATAAGGAGGAACTTTCTGACAGTGAGAGCGATCAACCAGTGGAACAGCTTGCCTGCGGAGGTTGTGAGAGCTCCAACACTTGAGACTTCCAAAGGGAGATTGGGCTGCCATTTGTCCGAAATGGTGTAGGGACTCCTGCTTGAGGGGGGGTTGGACTAGATGACCTACAAGGTCCCTTCCAACTCTAATAATCTGTAATCTGTAATCTGCTCTCCATGGTCTCTCCCCCCCCCACGCCACCCCCTCTGAATTTCTTTTCACGCTCACAGCTGAGCCAGCTTGTCCAAAACTAGCACAGGAATGTGAAGGAAACGGGAAGCATTGGGATGCGGACAGATCTGCCCCCCCCCCAAGGCTTTGAATAATCCCTTTTCCAACGGGACGATTTACACCCCACCAATCAATGGGAAATAAAACCAGGTGCTGGGATCTCTTTCTCTGTTGGGAAAGGTAGCAGACTTAACACCTATTTTCAGGAGAAATCGTTTTTATTTAAACTCAGCCTGTGGCATCCATTTTGGAGCAGTGGAATGTGGACAATTAGTATGTGTAAGTTTGTATACGTGTATGCTTACACCACTAAGAATGACCATGGGGTTTACCTGAGCGGCCGCGTAGAATTGGGTGGCACATAAGCCTACATTCCCTTAGCGAGAGTCAGACTCCTTCAACTAGAGAAGAAGTGTTGAATGTGAACTGCGCGAAGGCAATCCTTGAAGAGCTTTGCAACCCTTGAAGTTCCCCTAGTTCCGGGGTATTTGCAGGCGTCTTAAAGCAACGTCGGGATCTTTTACTGGGCAGGACTTTAAGAGATTGTGAAATCGGATCTGGCGACCAAGTAGAGCAGCAGATCCAAGCACATTTCTCACATACTCCCCAGAAGTTTGCTCCAGCCTTAGAATGTAAAAGCCTACATCTTAATGGCCTTGAGTATTTCAGAAAGCACTATTATCCTTACCAGGGGATCATTGAAAAGGGAGCTCCCCCCCCCTTTCTTTCTCGAACTGTGCAGTCCAGTATCTTAAATCATCCTGTGTGAACATTTCTAGTTAGTTTAGCATCTGCCCAGGTAAATCTGTACATTAGAAGTGTTTGCTTACAGTACCACTGCTTCTAATGCCACTCGAAGAACTCAAATTGAACAGCACATTTTAATTACTTATAATAATTGTTAATGCCACAATTATAAGAGATCCTTGCAATGAAAACTGGACAAGAAAACACACACACACACACACACACACACACACACACACACACACACACACACACACACACTAACCTACCTGAATGTGGAGACCATATAATAAGCAACCCATGGAAGATATTTGAAGCATTTAAAAATATCCCTCATTCTCACCAGGCTTCTTAGTGAATAATCCTGAGGTTTTTTTAATATTCCCCCCCCCCAAAAAAAAACCCGGTAAAGGGATCCGGGAGAGAAATCTCTTTCTGAGCGAGTCTGTGCTCGTTTTGAAGAAAGCTGGAAAACCTGGACGCGACGCCCGTTTTTCTTCCACAAATATGCGCCTCTTTGCTAGGCGGGCAATAAAATCGATGCCTTGTAAACAAGACAGGAAGCAGTGGGAAGGCCCGCTCTAAACTTTTTACGTTTTTTTTTTAAATGCTGGAGGGTGGGAGGGTGGGAGAGAAGCAGGGGTTGGAGACCGGACCGGAGGAACAAGCTCCATTGAAACTGGAGGGCTGGCAGACCCTTCTTGAAATTAACGCAGGATTTGAAATTGACTTAGCTTAAAAGCAATTGCGAGGTTCTTATTCGTTTTTTTTTTGGCTTTTTTTTGGTTTATTTATTTATTTATTATTTGGTTCTTCTATGCCGCCCTACTCCCATATGCCTCCCATATTCCTGCCTTGGCTCTTTATCTCCATCAACACCTCTATCTTCACCATTCAGACTGAATATTTCTCCCATCTCTATCTCTAAGCTGCCAGGTCTCCAGAATATCCACCCACGCCCCTATCTCCCTTTCTAAAGCATCTTCCCAGTTATCCCAATCTATTTTAAAATCTCTTGAAAGTGCTTTTCCCTTGGTTTATTTCATCAGTGGTTATTATCTTTATCGTCTTCTCCTTTCCCTCTTTTGGTTTTGTTTGCTAGTTTGTCCGTTCTGTCTTTTCTTCCGTTCTTTCTGCTATCTCCTCTCTTTCCTGGACTCCATTTGGTATAGCCAATTAAGTAGGGTTACAATAATGGGAAAGGGGAGCTAACCGCTTAATATAACGGTTAGACGAGCCTAGTGATTTTTCTCTTGCTTTGAAAAGTATCAGCATGTTGGAAAGAATATTCTCTTCTTAACTCTCTCTGCGAGAGGGAAAAGGAGTCGCGCCAGCCTTAAGGGATTTCTAAGGATTGTGTCGAAGGTTGCCCGCCAGAGTCTCTGGATCCTGTGAAACGGGGCTCAGTGGAAAGGAAAACGTGAGCTGAGCCGGGGGCGCTTACGGGAAAGCAGGGGTCTCAAAGAGAGGGCTCCCCGTTTTCTTTCCCGCTGTTGAAGCCACAGGGAAGCCCATATTAAAAGGCTTAAGTGCTAGCGCTAAGAACGTTCTAACTTTTGAACTGAAGCTTTCAAATCGAAGTATCTGATGAGCCTTTTTTTTGCAAGAGCCTTTTAAAAACCGAGAATATACTAAACGAGCTGTGTGTGTTTTTGTTTTCTACAATCTTTCTCTCCTTCCCATCCACCCCCTTCGCTTTTTTTATGTGGAAGATAGTTATCTTAAATGCGTAACGGTTTTCCTTTCGGGTAACTCAGAGTTTTTTTTAGCAGAGGCGGATGATGAATACACACACCCCCGCTGGAAAAAATACACAGTGCTGCTCCCCTTTTTCACTTCATGTATTTCCTTCCTCCTCTTTCCCCCCACCCCCGTTTTCTTCCAGCGACTTGCCAGCCGCGCGCTCCCCCCCGCCCCCTCCTGAAGCCAAGTCGCGAGGTGTCCTCTGCTCCTGAAGCTCATTAGCTGCCCCAACCTCACCCTCCGAAGGGCGAAACAGTCGGGGCCGACCCGATGCTGAAGGCTTGACGCAACTCGTCAGCTGCACTTTTCAGCGCCGTCCCTCAACAGGCGGGCTCCTCGCCGCCGGCCCCGGGCTGCGGGGGAGGCACTTTGCCCGGGATGGCTCCCGAGATTATCTCAGGAACTGTTCTCCTCCTCCTCTCGCACACACACACACACCTCCCGCCACCAACCGTCTCCCCATCTAGCCGACACCCTTCTGCAGCCGGTCCGGGGAAGGCTGCATTTCTGGAACACAGCCCCACATCTGCCTGCCGGCCGCTGTGGGAGAAGCCTGGCCGTCTGGCTTTTTGCAGCCGGAGAAGGCGCCCTTCTCAGAGGATGCTCCTTCGGAGCGATTGCGCCTAACCGACTCGTCGGAGCGGGTGGAGGGGGGGGGGCTGAGATGGGAGAAGACGGGACAGGATAGGGCAGGACAGGAAAAGCAAACAAGCGAGCGGGGCCCTTTTCCTTTCCTCCCAGGCTTCTTTTCCAAGCATAGTCTGGCCGGATCCGTTTTGCGCTTCTCCGGTTTTGGAGATGCGAAAGGGCCTGGGAGGCGAGGCAAGGAGCAAAGCTGCGCACCAACTGTCACTCAGAAATAGTTGCGAAGAAAAACTCCAGCGGAGCTTCTGGTCTCCCGATTCCGCGAGCAGATTCTTTTTTCTTTCCCTTTTCCGTCCCTTCCTTTTTCCTTCCCTTCCCTCCCCCTCTTTAGGGAAGCATTCTGCTGGTCCGCCTCCCTCGCCCCTCCCTGGGCTCGACCTTATCCACATCCAAGGCTTATAAATCACGGGAGCTTGTCTGGCGAGAGGTCATACCGCCTCCCTTAAATCCAGGGCAAAGCCGGTGGAGACTCTGCAATAAGACAGCGGAAGAAGACGAGGGGGGAATCCTTCAAATTCCCCCGCGGCTTCCAAAAGAAAGAGGCCGGGTGGAAGGAGTTGTGTGTTTGGCCTGCCCAACCCTCCCTGGGAAAGGGAGGAAGGGCGAATCGGAGGGTCCTTCTTACTCTCCCCACCCCACCCACTTCATTCTTTCCTCGCGTGGGCTGCCTTTGACGGCAAGGAGGAGGACGCGCATCATTTTCATTTCGAAGATACAGAAAGCCGCATCTCTCTGGCAGATGAAGGCTGGGGAGGGAAGAAGGGTGAAGGAACTCCGAACTCGGAAGGTTATCCTAAGGTCCTGGGGCGATGTTTCAAAGCTACAGTCCGGAAGGACTGAACTTTGGACACCTTTTTCCTTTGTGGAACTGCGCAAAACTACAATGCACGAGTCAAAAAGAGGGCCGTGAAAATATTTACAGACCCCTCGCATCCTGGACACAAACTGTTTCAACTCCTACCCTCAAAACGTCGCTATAGAGCACTGCACACCAAGACAACTAGACACAAGAACATTTTTTCCCCGAACGCCATCACTCTGCTAAACAAATAATTCCCTCACCTCTGTCAAACTATTCACGAAGGCTGCATTACTATTACTATTAGTCTTCTCGTCGTTCCTATCAGCCATCTCCTCCCACTTATGACTGTATGACTGTAACTTGTTGCTTGTATCCTTAAAATTTATATTAATATTGATTGTTTCCTGATTGCTTATTTGTACCCTATGACAACTATTAAGTGTTGTACCTCATGATTCTTGACAAATGTATCTTTTCTTTTATGTACACTGAGAGCATATGCACCAAAGACAAATTCCTTGTGTGTCCAATCACACTTGGCCAATAAAGAATTCTATTCTATTCTATCTCATCCCAGTTGTTAACATGGTAAGTTGCTTCTTGCCCGAAATCCTTCCTCCCTTCCTCCCTGTGTCAACATTTGTGACTGGTTCTCTCAACCTTGTGCGTCGAGAGGCCACCGTGTCACACACACCCCGCCCCGAACTTCGTCCCAAGGTCAATAGAAACTGAATCTTACTCACAGCTATTTCTGATCGCAGCCAGGGTTTTATGCCCGAGACAAGCCCACGAAGCCAGCGAACAGTCCCCCGATGGCGCATCCATTACTTTGTGGCGGAACGCTTTGAACCAATAATCCAAACCCAACTTCTAGTCGGTTAGGATAGGCTGTTCCAAACTAGCATAGGACTTTTGTGACTGACCTTAGGGCAGAGGTCTTCAAACTTGGCAACTTTAAGACTTGTGGACTTCAACTCCCAGAATTCTCCAGCCAGTTGCCAAGTTTGAGGACCTCTGCCTTAGGGGATTCTGACTGGCTCCTGCAAAAATCTGACTCCTCCGATTGGAATCGTTCGGAATCTGCTACCCAACTCCGGGAAATGCTTATTCGTTGATGTGCCGTTTCGAGGGCCGTCAGAGACAGAAATGCTGGCATTGTTCGGGATTCTACAGTAATACAGAGGAGCGTCACCTACTCAGAAGCTCTTTTACTCAAAGCCCCGCCTGGACTGGGCAAATCGCGGCTAAGGCAGAAGAAGCCGCAAGGCAGAGAGAGAGGGGTGGCTGGCTTGTACTCAAAGTTCGTCTAACGCCCAATTTCTCTCCAAACGAATCCGGCTCCCACCTGGCCTTTATGTATGCAACACCAACAACAGCAACACTGTCCCGAAGTGACTACAAGTGGTGAGGGTTTGAAGACGCGTGTCCTTTCCTACTTCAGGTTAAGAAAAGGAGAAGAAAAAAGCTCTTCATTTAGCGGTCTCCGATATTGATCAAGAATGCTTCTGGAGCATCCGGAGTGCTGTAAAATGCCAACAAAATGCTCAGCGATTTCGAAGCCGTGGGAGAACTGGCCTACTGAACAGCCTTACATCTTTTCTCTCAAGGTCCCATTTCCCGGGGCACGCACCCAGCAGCTGTTGCCCCCAAACTCGCCTTATAAAGAAGGGAGGTTCCGATAAGGAAAAAATGTTTTATGAGTTTGTTATTTCGTGTAATAAAAAAGCAAGCGACCCACCCCACCACCCTAACTTTCAAAGGAGGAGAGGGAGGCTTCGGGACACACAGCCGTTTCCCTTATCCCTAGAGTTGCAAAAGTTCACAGTCAAGGGAAGAATGCGGCGAGGAAAGGGACAGATATCCTGCAATATCAGCACAAGGAATGTTTTCGGGCCAAAGGCCGCACCAAAGCGAAGCGTGTCTATTCTGCACACCATTCCGACGATCCTGGGAAACGGGGTGGGGTGGAATCTAAGAACATTAGAGGTTACCCGTGTAAGGAGCTGGGAAATCTGCTCCAGCGCCGTGGGAGATGCAAGAAGGCATCAAGAGGACAAATAGTTGCAGCATTCCCGCCCCCCACCCTGTATTTTTTTTCTGGAATGGAAGAATTAACAGCAGATAAAGGTTTAGACGGGAGAGTATTGTTTTAACAATAAACCATAAATTTTAGTACGGTCACCACACTTCTGCACGGAGCAGGTTTGCTTAAAATAAGCAGTAGGAGACTTTTAGCATCTTAAAGATTAAAGATGGTGGGGGAGGGGAGAGAGAAATAAAGGCTTTCCTAATTCCTAGGTTACAATGTTCATAATCAGCTCGTTAGCCTTCAAGATGCTAGAGTTTGATTTTTTTAGTTAATAGCACTAAAATTGTTTCATCATCATCATCATCATCATCATCATCATCATCATCATCATCATCATCATCATCATCATCACCATCCCATTTCCAAAAGGGTTCACAATGTACACAGCTCCTCTCTCTGCCATTCCTTGTCACAGATCCACACAGACCCATCCTTCTGCGTTTCACTTGAAATATTAAGCCGCCTAATATTTTGATGGCAGGGGCAAGATATCAGTCATCGATGTCGATGGGTGGGATGCTCTCCTGGGAAATCGCCATCTCACGGCTTACTTGCCGATACCTGAACCCTCCCCGAGTGCGGAGGGCTTCTCCAGATCCCCAGAGCTCCCGCAGGCAGACGGGAGTCAAGTTATTTCTGTGGAGTCAAGTTATTTGGCCTGCCAATCTATTTAAGTTAGGCAAAGCTACTCCTGAAAAGGTTGCTCGAAAATGAACGCGGGAACAAGGCTACAGCACTTTAAAACCGGAGATGCTCCAGATTACAATCCTAACTCAGTCTTGAGTTTGTTTCGGATCTGGAGCCAGAGCCAGAAGCCACTAAGAAGACTGCTTACTTCCAGAGCATTTCAATCAGAATAGAGCTGCAAGGGACCTTGGAGGTCTTCTAGTCCAACCCCACACTCAAACAGAAGGCCCTCTATCGTTTCAGAAAAAATCTCCAGTGATGAAGCCCCCACAACTTCTGAAGGCAAGCTGTTCCACTGGTGAATTGTCCTCGCTGTTAGGAAGTTTCTCCTTAATTCCAGGTTGCTTCTCTCCTTGATTAGCTTCCATCCGTTGTTTCTTGCCCTGCCCTCTGGTGCTCTGGAAAATAAATCGACCCTCTCTTGTTTGTGGCAGTCCCTCCAATGCTGGAATACTGCTATCGGGTCACCCCCTAGTCCTTTGAAATTTCTAGCAGCAACAGCAGCAGCTGTTTTCCACGCCGGCCTGGCAGCGCTCTCATTTTTGCTGGCTTCCCCAAGGCACTTCCTTCGAAGGCGGCCAGAGAAGTTTCCCGGGCGGATTTCGGAGTTGGCACTCTCTTGCCGGCTCAACCAGGGCTTTGGGAACTCGTGGGACAGCTCAGCGGCCGCCACCCTCATCGCCGCCCTCCCCCCCGCTCATTGGTCTTTTTTGTCTTCCTCCTCCGGTTTACCGGAGCCGAAGCTAAATCTTCGGGTCGACACGGCGTCGCTGGGGCAAGGGGAGGCGGGGAGGGGGGCAGGACTCATCTGGGCTGGGAAGAAGCCGGCCCGAAATGTGAGTCGGTTGCGGTCGAAGAGGGGCTCTTCCCAGCCGCTCCCCCTCCCCTCGGCCGGCGCCCCCTCCGCTGTGGGACGAGGCTTGGAGGAGTGGGAGGGGGGGGAAGGGGCTAAGAGCTGGGTGGAGCCAGCGGAGGCTGCGCGCAGAGCGGGTTGCGCAAGAAGCCCCTGCTGCGCTTCAAGATATAAAAAGCGCCGTCGGGGCGCCTCCGTCGCGGCAGCCAGGGAGCAGGACGGCAGCCGGGCGGGCAGGCAGGATCTGGGGCGAGCGCGGCTCCGTCGAGGATTATGGAATTCCTGAGCGACAAATTCGGGCTCAAGAGCCCCCCGGCGGCGGCGGGCAAAAGCGGCGATTTCTAACCTGGCCCCCGGAGCCCCCTTGGAACACGTCATGGAAGCGCTGGACGGCGGCGAAGCCTTCTACGCCAAAGGCGGAGGCAAATGCGTGGCTCAGGCTGCCTACGCTCCTCACGGCCGGCTGGAGAGGACTTCCCCGGCTAGGGACGGCTCCGGTAAGTGAGGCAACGGGGGGGACGGGGGACGGTTGAGGATGGCTGCCACGAAACCTGGGCCGGGATCCTGTTTCCCCGAAGAAAAGCCGCGCCAGTGGAGCCCAGCTGGCCTTTGGGAACGGGAAACGGTGTGTGTGTGTGTGTGTGTGTGTGTGTGTGTGTGTGTGTGTGTGTGTGTGTGTGTGTGTGTGAGAGAGAGAGAGAGAGAGAGAGAGAGAGAGAGAGAGAGAGAGAGAGAGAGAGAGAGAGAGATCTTTCACAATTCTTCTCCTTCTCCTAAATACACAAACAGTCCGGCTCCGGGCAGCAAACTTAATTTCTGATTTACACACTGGAGTTTGCATAACACCCCTGAACCGGAAATTATCAGGAGAGTTGAGGGAGCACAATAGGGCAGGCAAAAAAATGCGGCCGGCTAGTTTCTGGTTGGTGCTGTGATTGGCACTTTGGGGGCTCGATCCACCTAAAAACTTTCCCGACGTCTTTAGATGCCGGTTCGCTTTTTAGAAGCCGTAGGGAAGAAGATGGGGGGGGGGGGGAGGAGGAGGATGTCTAACAGAGGCCTTTTGACAGATTCGCATTATTTATGGGCGACGGCATAGAGAGAACCTCCAAAATTATTGAAATCAACAGGCGTGACTTGGGGGGGGGGAGGGGGAAAATATTTACGACCGGCTGCTATAATTGTGAACTAAAGAAAATCCGCGCGCTTT